>OY755045.1:34501166-35101166 GCA_963576565.1 Aspidapion aeneum
AAATTTCGGCGTTAACTGAAAGAAAAAATACTCTGCCAATTTATGGGCACTTAAGCTCACACTACGTACTATAGTTATAGTGTACGTGTGAGCTAATATTACTAAAAACTGAAATATATTTTATTCAACTCCAGACTAAATTATCTTTTGTTTGATACCACACAAGCCATGTTTTGACTTAATCTCAAATTTTTTAAATCTACCCCCACTCTTAAAAAACACAAAAACTAAAATGTATTTTGGTAAACTCCGGACTCAATTACCTTTCGTTTGAACCGATCACACACGCCATATTCTCACCTAAACTCTAATTTTTGAAATATACCCCCGCCCTTTTTTTAAAATAAATTAAAATGTATTTTATTTAACTCCAGACTCAATTACCTTTCGTTTGATATCACACACGCCATATTTTCACATAAACTCTAATTTTTGAAATCTACCCCCACCCATTTATTTGGTTTGTGTTCCGGTGGATTTTGTTCATTTTTAAATGGGACCATCTCGACCCAAGACCCAGCCTAGGTACCAAATTTCATTAAAATCGGCCAAGCGGTTTTTGAGTTATGCGCGTTGGTCGACAGACAGACGGCGCAACAAAAAAGTTTCAAAATCATCTGAAACGCAAAGATATATAAAAATTTTTGAAATCGGAGCAACTTTTTTTTTCGAAAAAATTAGGATCAACATAGCTCACACTACTATAGTATAGTATATGTGTGAGCTAAAATTTCATCGAAAACAATACCTTCTCTAGGTAGGTAAAAATATTTACCAATGGTTGGAAAAATAAAATAAGGCAAAATAGGTACTTTCAATAAGTATTTTAAAAAATATCAAAAAGCTGTTCGGTTCGGTTTGTCGACTAAATAGTTTTTTCCAACATTACTTCAAATTTTATTTTGAAATAATGTTGTTAAACGCAAAAATTTTATTATAAAAACAGCAATGTACATTTTCGATTAAAATTCATTTAGCAATATACAGGGCAGTGTGTGACAAAATAAAATACTCTGCCAATATATGGGCCCCTAAGCTCACACTAGGTACTACAGTTATAGTGTATGTGCGAGATAATAAAACTAAAACCTGAAATATATCTTATTCAACTCCAGACTAAATTACTTTTTGTTTGATACCACACAAGCCATGTTTTGACTTAAACTCAAATTTTTGAAATCTACCCCCACCCTTAAAAAAACAAAAACTAAAATGTATTTTGTTTAACTCCGGACTCAATTACCTTTCGTTTGATATCACACGCCCTATTTTCACGTAAACTCTAATTTTTGAAATCTACCCCCACCCTTTTTGAAGAAAAAAAAACTAAAATGTATTTTGTTTAACTCCATACTCAATTACCTTTCATTTGATATCACACACGCCATATTTTCACATAAACTCTAGTTTTTGAAATCTTCCCCCACCCTTTTATTTGGCTTGTGTTCGGTGGATTTTGTTCATTTTTAAATGGTACCATCTCGACCCAAGACCCATCCTAGGTACCAAATTTCATTAAAATCGACCAAGCGGTTTTTGAGTTATGCGCGTTGGTCGTTACAGACAGACATACAGACATACAGACAGACAGACAGACATATAGACAGACAGACAGACAGACAGACGGCGCGACAAAAAAGTTTCTAAATCAACTGAAACGCAAAAAAATATAAAAATTTTTGAAATCGGAGCAACTTTTTTTTTCTTGAAAAAATTAGGATCACCATAGCTCACACTACTATAGTATAGTATATGTGTGAGCTAAAACAAAACAGAGCCGGTTTACGGGTGTAAAACGTCAGATTTTGAAAAAATATTCAGGCATCTTTTGGCTAGAGAACTTGTATGTATGACATATTTTAAAGAAATATGAAAATCATAACAAAAACATTTCATGTAAAATAAGCCAAGTAAGCGAAAATGGCATTCCGTAAAAAGAATTGAGTTAAAAGTAAAGTCAAGTTCTCCAATACAAATTTCAAAATGAAAGGTTCTTACTAGTTTGGAAATGTTTTTTTAAACTTTGCTATTACAGCCAAACTTCTTTATGTTCAATTTAGCACTGTGCCTAAGAGTCATTTACAGCCGTAATAGCCAAGTTTAGAAAAAAATTTCCAAACTAGTAAGAACCTTTTATTTTAAAATGTGTATTGGAGAACTTGGCTTTACTTTTATCTCCATTCTTTTTACGGAATGCCATTTCCGCGTACTTTTAGATGAAATGTTTTTGTTATGATTTCACTTCTTTTTTAAAGAAATTGAATAATATTTAATTTTTAAAGTAGTAAAATATGCGGAATATTGTTTAGAACTTTTGCAATGCCTTACTTAAAATTTTGAGGTTTTTTAATTTTTTTCCACGGTTTTATCATAGTTCCTATCAGCCTTCCAAAGCTCAGCTCTCTAGCGTTTCTGAAAGTGCACAATGTTACTTTTACATAACTTTACATGTATAGAGGAAGAAATTTAAGTGTGTGTGTTGAGTGTTTTTAAATTATTTCCTATAGTTTTATCATAGTTCCTATCAGTCTTCCAATGCTCAGCTCTGTAGCGTTTCTGGAAGTGGGCAATGTTACTTTGATATAAATGTACATTTATAGGAGAGGGAAGTAAATTAAAATGTTGGTGTTTTTAAATTTTTTCCTATAGTTTTAATATAGTGTCTTTCAGTCTTAAAAAGCTCAGCTCTCTAGCGTTTCTGGAAGTGGGCAATTTTACTTTTACATAATTTTACATTTATAGGGGAGGGAAGTAAATTAGAATTTTGGGGTGTTTTAATTTTTTTCTATAGCTTTATCATAGTTACTATCGGCCTTCCAAAGCTCAGCACTCTAGCGTGTCTGGAAGTGGGCAATGTTACTTTTACTTAACTTTATATTTATAGGGGAGGGAAGATTAGAATTTTGGGGTGTTTGAATTTTTCCTATAGTTTTATCATAGTTCCTATCAGTCTGCCAAAGCTCAACTCTCTAGCATTTCTGGAAGTGGGCAATGTTATTTTACATAACTTTACATGTATAGGGGAGGGGAGTAAATTAGAATTTTGGGGTTTATTTTTTCCAGGGGTTTGGTCATCATTTCTATCAGTCTGCCAAATTTCAGCTTTGTAGCATGTCTGGAAGTACAGTAGAATTTTGATGATCTATACATGAGTGAGTCAGTGAGTGAGTAGCAATTTCGACGTTTTTTTTTAAATTTCGTAACTACTTTATGGAAGTCCATAAAACTTGGAGGGGTTGTTAACTTCATGAAGATCTACGACTGTGCAAAGTTTGAGACTTATAGCTCATTCCGAAGTAGAGTTTTAGATAGGTCAAATATCGGCTGAAATGTTTCAAGAAAACATGGCAAGGCACTGCCGTGCCCTCAGATATGTGTATGGCTCTACTTTTGGCAAGCTACTTATATTTAAATAGAAAAGGTTGATCAATTGCTCCTTTGTTTTAAAGACATTAATGACTTTATAAACAGGTCAATCAGTGAATTTGAGATATCCTATTTGCATTTTATTTTTTAAACAAGACTAAATTTTATGTAAATATCTCAAAACCTATTTACAAAAAAATCAAATCAAAAAACTTACTCATATTCAAACTTTCAAAAACTCACCTTGATCATCCCCCATCTTTTTTTCTTTCAGAAGTACTGTATTTTTGCAATAATTCACTTCAAAAAGTTATTTTTTTTACCCATAACTAAAACTCTTAAAATCCATACTAATTCAAATAACAAGAATGTCTGCTATTCTCAAAAATGTCCAAAATAACGACAAGGAAAAGCCACAAACACTGCAGAAAAAGTGCTTCTAATAGCTGGATTTTTCCCGCCTAAAACTTATGAAATTCGCGATGTTTTATCAGCCGTCGCGACGCCTAAACGTTAGAGAAAGTAACAAGCGTCTCCAAACGACGTCGACGCCAGTTGAAGATCAACTGGTGGCATCAGCGCGCAATAAAATGTGTTGCAGTGTGGAGCGCGCAAAATTTTCGAGTTGCAGTTTTTTAGGGGTGGAGAGAAAGAGAAAAGGGGTCGTTTTTTCCTACGATCATTTCTGCGGTAAGTTACTTTTCCGCACTACACGATAAAAAAATTTGTCTTAGATCAAAGCAAATTGCTTTGAAGTAAAATAATTTGTGCTTTCCTATTCACCAAGAGAATATGTTCTTGATTTAGCACAAAAAATGTCTTGTCTCTTGATTTTAATGTGAAACAGAAATTGTTTTATTATAAATTGGAACTGAATTAATCTAAGGCACCGTTTCCTCTGGAAGCAAAATATTACTATTATACTGAAACAAGACAATTAAAGAAGAAAAATAAAGTCTCATAGCAGAGCCTCCACCCCCCCCCCCTCCCAGACATATAACTTATTATTTAGTTTAACAGCATCACTTATTTAAAATTTGTCACAAAGTCTACCTAATTTAAAAAAACATTTTATCTACGGCGTCATAAATCTCCTTTAGATACTAAATTTCACTCAAATCTATCAAAAACCGCTTATAAAAAATATTTTGATGTTTGCTGCCACTTTGGCCCCTCCCCCCGGAAATCCTAGATCCGCCACTGTGCGTTGAACTAAAAAGAAATATTTTAATTCAAAACAAATTGTTTTAAAGTAGATCAATTTATTCAAGAAAATAACGTGTTTTCATTGTAGACAATTTTTTTACCGTGTAGTGCGGTAGGTAAAGCAACTTTTCCGCTCTGATGCGGTAAAGTTACTTTTCTGTACTAGTGCGGTAAAGTTACTTTCCCGCATTAATTTCTTTATTTTGGAAAAGATTGAAAATGTTTGCAAGGATTGTCTTTTAAGTTTTGCATATACAGCTGAAATAAAACAGTAGATAACTTTTAAAGACATTACTGTTTCTAGAAGTATTCTCCACGAAAATGAATGCACTTTTGCATGCGCTCAAACCAGTTGTCAAAGCTGTAATTCCACTGGTTTCTTGGTACTGTCAAAATTGCATTCTTGAAGGCGTCGACTGCTTTCTGTGACGACTGAAATCTTTGACCACACAGTCCGTTTTTGATTTTCGAAAAAGTATAGAAATGGTTGGGACTTAGGTCGGGACTGTATGGATGGATGGTCCAACAATTCGACATTTTGTTGGGTTAAAAATATAATTGTGCTTTGTGCGAACTTGCATTGTCTTGGTGGAGGATGATTCGTCGTTCGGGATTTGTTTCTCGAAGGTCAGCGATGACTTTCGGCAAATAAATGGTGATGTACCAATAGGCAGTAACAGTCCTTTGATCTTCCAGAGGAATTGTTGCTATAAATGGCCTGCTTTTGGATACACTTCGACAACGGATGACTTTTGTTGGCTTTTCTTTATCTTGGAACACCCAAACAGATGACTACCGTTTATTTTTGGGTTCAAATGATCCACGATTTATCACCACTGGCAATGCTTTATTCGTTTCTCGAGTTTCTTGCCTTAAAGTGGTCTAGAGTTTTCTGACACCAATTGACCCTAGCTTCTTGTTCTTCGGTTAACAAATGTCGCTGCTGTACCTATTTTTAACCTTTTAACAAAAAAATTTCGATAGTAAATAAATTGTAAATAACAAGTCGTAATTTTTTATTTTTTATAACCACTTTTCAGCAGTTATTTTTTCAATAATCTTTAAGCTACATTTGTCAAAATTTTGCTTAAACTTCGTGAATCTCTACCTATATTCAATAGTCTGTCTATATCTAAATCTATATTCCGGATGATTTTGTTGATTCCAAACATAAAATCATAGTAATTAATAATGAGTATGTATTCTTATTAAAAGATAAAAAATATTATTATGTAGGTACAGCAAATTTTTGGGAAACTAGGTTATAAGCCCCTACCATTTGGAGAAAAAAGGAATACTCCTTACCACCTCCCCTTAAGGTCACTGTATAACGAACTTCGTTATACAGTGACCTTACCTCCCTTATCACATCCCCAAAGCAATGTATTGAATTACCAGTAACCCTGTATTTTTTTTGCATATAAACATTTTAAATTATTTCCGAGATAAAAAAAAAAATTACTCCGCACCAGTGCGGAAAAGTAACTTTACCGCAGTACTGCGGTTACTGTTCCGAACTCTGTTTTTAAGTTTTTGCGTGCAAAAACGTAACTTTACCGCAAAAGTGCGGCGAACTACTACTTTCAGCAAGCAAATAAGTAGAAAACCTACACTTTCCGCGCGCTCGTAGGAACATAATTATTTTTTAGGACGGTACGACTTTTACCACTTCCCGCAGTCATTTTAGTTCAGAAGATGTTATACTTTTCCGCACTGAATACGTGAAAGCATGGGCGTACCCGGGGTCGCGTTCCCGGTGAAGACATGATGACCTTTTTTTTTTTTTTTTTTTTTTTTGTGTTTTAGTCGCACAATTTTTGAGAGGCGCCCTTTTTAGCTGTCGGGCCCCCCCAAGACACATTCCTGGGTGCGGCACTGGTGAAAGTAACTGTAACAAAGTACTTGGGATAAGTACTTTTATGTAGTTTTATTTTACTTTTTAATGAATTTAAAATATATATCCAAAATCTGTTACCACTAAAAACAGGAATATGAAAGGCTTTGTTATATCTGGGGGTGGCGCACAGTCAGAACTCGCTCAGTAGCCCTAATAAAAATAAAATGTCTCCATCTAGGCCAATCGGATCAAACTGCCTATTGCCTTTTGCCGGAATCGGCGTTAAGCTCACTAAACTCCAATTTGGCCCGTTAACTGTCATTCTTTTTTGTCAGCCGCAATTACGCCGCCTACTATAACGTATTTTATGATTACCAATCTTTTGTTAACGCCACACAATTTAAAGACAAATTAAATTTCTAAACGACTCTAAGTGGCTGTGTTTTTTATTTAGGTTTTTTCCTCAAAATTGAAAAACAATGTCGGCTCAATTAGTTGAATCTGTCGACCAGATAAACAACGCGAGAGAGCTCGTTAAGAATACTTTATTAGCGCGAAAATGTTCAACTGTTTTACCCCCTATAGATGCAATGGATCAAGATCAGGTAAGTGTGGATGGAATTCCAGTGTGGATTTATAGACGTCGACGTTTATAGGTTGTTGTTTAAATTAATACAATCTCCCGGTTATGTCAAAAATATAGGGTAATCCAAGGCCAACACAAAAATAGAGGCCACGACCCTGAAAAAATCAGCTGTTCTCCCGGGGCTGAATTTTACATTGGGTCTTATGGGAGGTCAGACGTTTTTATATGATATTTTCAAAATGGCACTACAGATTTCCGCAAAATTTCAGTGAAATATTCTCAGACACCATCCCGATATTCCACCAAAGGTTTGTAAGGAAGCAACATGATTAAAAGGTTAAAATCTTCAAGATTTAGCATTCCTTATTTTGAATTCAAATTAGCCGCCATGTACCACATGCCAACTGTTATATTTGACATGTATTTGACTTTGTCATATGTGATTGTCACATTCGCTTCTGCTTTAAACTTAATTTTTGTGTGAGCTAATGAAGCGGCTATGAAAAATTAGGGCTTACTATACATTTAAAAAAAATTGTTCTGCCAGAATAAAGTAAAAACAATCTCAAAAACGGCTTTATTTAACAAAAAAGCAAATATCCATGAACCGTCATTCCAACTTCAAAATTTTAAAGGTAATCAGCTGTGTCATAACGTGATCAAAAAAAAATCAGCCCCGGATGTGACGTCAACAAAGTGGAGGATGAATGTCCGGCCGGCATTTGTTTTCGTCCGGCTTTTTTAACAAAAATCAGGCCTTTTAGCTCCGACGACCTCTTTATACCTACGCTAAAAAAATAGTCTGCCAATCTATGGGCACCTAATTTCACACTAGGTACTATAGTTATAGTGTACGTGTGAGCTAATATAACTAAAAACTGAAATATATTTTATTCAACTTCAGACTCAATTACCTTTCGTTTCGTACCACACAAGCCATGTTTTGACTTAAACTCTAATTTTTAAAATCTACCCCCACCCTTTTAAAAAAAAGTAAAATGTATTTTGTTTAACTCCAGACTCATTTACCTTTCGTTTAATATCAAACACGCCATAGTTTCACTTAAACTCTAATTTTTTACATCTACCCCCACCCTTTTTTTAAAATAAATTCTAATTTTGTTTAACTTCAGACTTAATTACCTTTCCTTTGATATCACACACGCCATATTTTCACATAAACTCTATTTTTTTTTTTGAGTTATGCGGGTTGGTCGTTACAGACAGACGTACAGACAGACAGACAGACAGACAGACAAACAGCGGCGAGACAAAAAAGTTTCAAAATCATCTGAAACGCAAAGATATCTAAAATTTTTTTAAATCGGAGCAACTTATTTTTTCTCGAAAAAATTAGGATCACCATAGCTCACACTACTTATATAGTAGTAGTGTGAGCTAATAGAGTCACGTTAGAAATAAAACTTTTTTGAAATGGATTAAGTAGGGGAGACCGGAGGTCATTGTAACACGGGGCAAAGTAACACCGCTTTTTTTCCAAAACGGAAAACGGGTAAAATTAATTTGTGAACTGGTGGATTGCATTTTAAAATCAAGTTGGCCCTAGGCAGCAGGTAGCGGTGCAGTGTTTGTGCCTTGGGCAGGAAAACATGTATTTTGGGGCAAGTTGTGACTTATTTTTTTTATCATGCATCATAGGGATTTGCATGGTAAAATTTTAACACTATGTTAAGGTTTGTTTCGCAGTTAGTTAACCACGGAACTTTCTCCACAATTAGACAAGATCCGTACTACCTAATTGACCAAAACCAAATTTTTTCTCAAAAGCTGTAAATAAAACTAAAAAAAAAACTTGTTTTGCTGCAAATTATCCCTTGTACATAAACTTTAGTGCCATTGATTTGGTATTTAGAAAAATAATGTCAAGTTTGCTATTAGTATAATCACTGTTTTTGTTTTTCTTTTAAGCACAATTGACAGTTTTTGTATAATACGCGGGCGATACTAAATATTTTTTTAGGAACTTTTTATTTTTTTAAAAGATATTCAGGGGTTTAATTACAGTAGATATTTATTTGTTAGATAGTTAATGCCGTACATTAGGCATATATAAAATTAAAAAAAAAAAATTACTGCAAAACAAAATTTACCATAGGGTCAACATTTTACCATGTAAATCCCTATGATGCATGGTAAAAAAATGCACTGTATAAGTATAATGAACACTAATTTGTCTGCTTTTGGTTTGCGGCAAAATAGGATTATTTTTGTTTTTTATAAGGAAGTCTATCTGTTTTATATACACACACTTTCTTTATTCAAATCTGCTGTGTATTTTTTTAACAATAAGAAATACTAAAAAATTAAGCTTGGGGCAACTTGTCACAAAATTACTGGGGCAAGTTGTAATATTCTAGCTATTCTATTAGCACACTTCAATTAAAGCTATGATAATCAGCCTTGAAAATAGTTTTTTTAATATCTCAGAAACTAAAGCTTTTATGAAGTTTTTGGTTATAACACAAATTATTGAGCCAAATGTAGTCTACTATACTCCGAAAACCATATTTTGATGCGATGCTCCGTTAAAAAGTTAGCATTTTAAAAAATTTTGAATTGTCAAAAACCTGTCATTAGCATTTATGGATTTTGACCAAATCAGTTCAATAGAGTGTCGAACACTATTTTTCTTAAAAATTATCTATCGTGTTACGGACAGAAAAAAAATACACACACACAGACAGACGTCACGAAGATATTGCTAGGATAGTATAAAATACACCCAAATAACACATTTTCAGTGTTATCTCAAAAAATGTTTTTTAACAATACCTTCTCTAGCCATTGCTGTGCGGGCTAGGAAGGTAAAAATATACCAATTATGTTAAGTTCTTTAAATGTATTCATTAGTTTAAAATAGATTTTTATGATATTAGTTAAAAAAAAGTTTTGAAACTGTTTAGGGAAAATAAGTTTGTTTAAGTTTATGAGCTCTGCAAATTTAAAAGTAGCTATAGGTTTTAGTTTAAAAACTTAAAAAATAATTGATTTAATTTTTAAACTTTGAGAAGATAACTTTAACCTCTATTTTGGTATTTATTAAAAGTTGCCCCAAGTGCTGTTACAACTTGCTCCCATCGCGTGGTAACCAAAAAATGTATAAACAAAAATATTATTCATGAAATTTTTACCAATAATAATAACTAATAATAACTAAAGTACAAATCTAAATACTAATTTTAAAGAAAAATACGCCGGATTGAAAGTTCTTAGGAGAAAATTAAATTTTGTTACAACCTGCCCCAGTCTCCCCTAGGTATTAAATAAAACAATGACAGGCTTTTTTAACGATGAAGAAATCTGGTCAATTGGTCATCCCGAGGGTCACCCTACCTAATACTCAAAAATTTATTAAATTTGTATAGCGAACAGATGAAGAATGTTCCGAAATAGTGGAAGAAGAAGAATCGTTCTTTCAAGATATTGACATGCTACTGGAGCAGAAAATCGAGCCAGCTGATATTAAAACATTGAAAAAGAATGGCATTAATACCATCAAAGGTTAGACAAAATTTACCGACAAACTCCTATACCATTGACGTGGAGCGCTAGACTTAGAATAGCCCCAATTGGCGCACCCAGAAGTATATTTTGGGGAGCCCCGAGGCCTCCCCATGGGTGTACCCATGCATATTTTTTTTATAAATCTGAGGTCACGGCAGTGCCTCGCCAAGTTCGCGCGCTGTAACTATCTTTTCTTGAAACATTTCAGCCGATATTTGACCTACCTAAAACTCTACTACTAACAACCCCTCCAAATTTTACTACTTCATGGAATTCCATGAAGTAGTAAAGTAGTTACGAAATTTCAAAAAACGTCGGAATTGCCACTCACTCATGTATAGATCATCAATATTCTACTGTACTTCCAGACATGCTACAAAGCTGAAATTTGGCAGACATAGAAATTATGACCAAACCCCTGGAAAAAATCAAAAAACCCCAAAATTTTAATTTCCTCGCCTCCCTATACATTTTTAGTTATGTAAAAGTAGCATCGCCCACTTCCAGAAATGCTAGAGAGTTGAGCTTTGGCAGACTGATAGGAACTATGATAAAACTATAGGAAAAAATCAAAAAACCCCAAAATTTTAATTTACTCCCCTCCCCTATACATTTAAAGATAGGTAAAAGTAGCATTGCCCACTTCCAGACATGCTAGAGAGCTGAGCTTTGGAAGACCGATAGTAACTTTGATAAAGTTATGGAAAAAAATTAAAACACCCCAAAATTCTAATTAACTTCCTTCACCTATAAATGTAAAGTTATGTAAAAGTAACACTGCCCACTTTCAGAAACGCTAGAGAGCTGAAATTTTTAAGACTGAAAGACACTATGATAAAACTATATGAAAAAATTTAAAAACACCAAAGTTTAAAAAAATATTTCCAAACTAGTAAGAACCTTTCATTTTGAAATTTGTATTGGAGAACTTGGCTTTACTTTTATCTCAATTCTTTTTACGGAATGCCATTTTCGCGTACTTGGCTTTTTTTACATAAAATGTTTTTGTTATGATCTAAATTTGTTTAGAAACTTTAACTAAAAAAAATTACTGAGTAAAAAAAGAAACCAAACACGTTTTGTGTTGGTTATATGTTATTTTGTCAATGTCGCTTTCCTACACTGAAAAAAACTTTTTGTAATTTTCCATAATATATCATGTAATTATTTACATCACATGTGCTGTAAATGTGTTTTTTACCTACTCGCGTGCGGTAAAGTTACTTTACACGCGCACCACTAAGACACCTTAGCAACGCGTCAATAAGACAGCTTCAATATTTGTTTACATTTCAATTCCAGCTAATTTGACATGTTTATTTATGAATTACATCAAGTTTTTGAAAGAGAAAGATACTCATGAGTAAAATATTGTACCTAACACATGCGGAATGTGTCTTTACCGCCCTTGACGGCTTAACCGAACTCCGCGCCGTCGCGTGCGGTAAAGTATTACTTTCCGCACTTGTTAAGTAAATAACTATTTCAGTACTGTAGATGCATTTTTCAATTTTCCAGAATACATTGGGTTTTAATACAACTGGATTTGGAAAAAATAATAAATAAATAAATAAATAATTTTACTAGTCCTGTAATGTGATGGTACGTGTAATTTTTTTGCTCTGTAAAATTACAGTAAAAAACGTTGTTTACAAAGTTTACAACGTTTTTTACTGAAATTTTACAAAACACTGTTTTCAGTGTAGGTACTAGGTTACTTCATCCAAAACATCAAGCTTTTTTACTTACAAAATAAAAATTTGTCTTTAATTTTAAAAATATTATTGAGAAACTCCCAGTAAAACCGCTGAAAATTCCAAAACTAGCGATGAAAATCGCATCAGACACTTGACTTGAGCCGCCGTATCTCTTTTGCGCTCAAGGTGGGAGGGTTCGAGAGAGATGTAAGCTGTCCGTAGCATTCTGAGATAAGTTCATGCAAAACGAATCTTAACTACGCGGTATGCAGTCTATGGGAATATTCTTGTCGCATTTAATCAAACGTATCTTTCGCCCTCAGAGCGGAAGTGTTTAAGAGAGTTCAAGGAAATATACTTCGCTTCATATTATTTGTTATATCGTTCTGTATCGTGCCTGCAATTGGGTCGTCTCTTCATCTTCGTTGCATGCTGATGTAACAAAACAATAATTGCATGCAAGACTAGAATAAGAACAAGTAGAATTTATGGCAACCAGTGACTTGTTTTTAGGTATGGTTTTTAGGATCGCTGTATTTTTATAAAAGTTGTATTCAGCTAATCTATCCTTGAGCCACTTACATCAAAAAAAATTATATTTTTTCAACTGCAAACAAATTTAACAAACTATTTTCAATTAAAAAAAAACACCTAGTGTATCCAATTTTGACTTGTAACCGATTTCTAAGTCAACGCATTTCTTGGTTACGCTGGTGTCTTGTCTTTTTGTCTAAAGCGTTTAAAGCTCTGTTTTTGCCTTTGTGTGCAGGGCGCTTTAGTATAAGAGTACAAAGCAGGTTGGTTTTTACCGGGATGACAAAGCCGTTGCAAGTAAATATTACACTAGATGTTTTTTTTTAAATTAAAAATAGTTTGTTAAATTTGTTTCCAGTTACAAAATATAAATTATTTTGATGTTAGTGGTTCAAGGAATGATTAGCCAAATACAAATTTTATAAAAATACAGTGATCCTTAAAATAATGCCTAAAAACAAGTCGCTGGTTGCCATAAATTTTACCAGTTCTTATCCTTGCCTTGCATGTAATTAATGCTTGCCAATGTAGAAAACAATATTTAATTCCGTTTTGTCAAACTGGTCCCAAGAACATACGTCACATAACACTGAAGATTAGATCTTGTTTCAGATTCTTCTCTCCCTTTCCCTGTCAAGCATACACGTCAATGGATTTTACAGGGTGACCCGATCATAAGGGACCAAACTTTACCAGCGTGTTGGGCGTTCAAAAATAATTAAAAAAAGTCTATACAACATAGGTCGAAAAATGTTTTGTAAAGAAAATACAGGGTGTCAAAGTTTTCTTAACAAAAAAGAAAAAAATTATTATCTAGAAAACTACCTTGGACAACAACTTTAAATTTGGTACAGAATAAAGGTTAATAGAGCTGCATACTATTCTTTATAAAGCAACAATGTAGGCTCGCCACGGGCGTGCGCACGGGTGGTGACTTTTAGAATTTTTGAAGAAAAAAATGATACGCCAATGGATTTTTTTAAATTTTAAATAATTTTTGAGTTCACTGTCCAATTTAAGTAAAAAAATGTCACCTTACTTTTTTTCGTACAATGCTTCATTGTGGAGAAAAAAATTGAAAATGTTTAAATTTGTTGCAAAAAAAATAAAATAATTAAGTTATTGAATTGAAGAAACTACATAACTGGATTCTTTAATTTAATAAAGCTGCACACTTTTATTTATAAAGCAAAAATTTTGGTTTGCCAGGGGCGTGCGCACGGGTGGTGAGATTATTTGAAGAAAACATGTTACGCCAATGGTTTTTTTTTGAATTCACAGTCTAATTTAGGTTAAAAAATGTCTATTTGCTTTTTTTTTGTAGGATGCGTCGTCTTAAAGTTAAAAATAAAAATCGTTTTATCTGCACCTAAAGATTTTACCAATAAAAAAAAAACAAAAAACAGCATTTTTCGTAAATCCCATAAAAAAGTCAAAGCTAGTAAAAATTTTTTAAATAGGGTAATAAGTAAATTAGTAGTAGGTGGTAAATTTTTGTTCACGTTCAGTTCACTTTTTAAGTTCTTTATTTTGACGGTTGTTAGGCTTCTTTGTTTGGTTGTTATTACACTTGTCAAAATTTGTCTTTTCATTTTAAAGCATTTGTAATATTAAAACCTGATACATAATGCCGTTAAATTTTACAAATGAAGGATATGCTGATATTCATTTTTATTATGGACGTGCAGCTGGAAATTCTCGTGCAGCCAGAATGTTATACGCCGAAGCATTTCCCAATAGACGCCTTCCACATCAGAGAGTATTTCAAAGAGTACACCAGAATTTAAGGCAAACAGGAACTTTTCATGGAATAAGAGATCAAGAGAACAATCATGCTTCAGGACGACAGAATGCAATTTTGGCTCATTTTGACAACGACCCATCAACAAGCGTGAGAAGAGCTTCTAACGAGTTGCGCATTCCAAGAGAAATCATCCGAAGAACGTTGAAGTTTGACGGTAGACGTGCTTTTCATTTATCGCGTACCCAAGAATTACTTCCTGGAGATGCAGAAAGGCGTATCCAATTTTGTGAATGGTTTTCGCATGCCATTGAAGTTGACAGAAACTTTTCACAGTTCATTTTGTGGACGGATGAAGCCATGTTTACACGATGTGGGATATTTAACATTCATAATACCCACCTTTGGGCACATGCAAATCCTCACGCAATGGTCGAAGATAATTTTCAAAATAGGTTTAGTGTTAATGTGTGGGTAGGGTTAATTGGGAATTCTCTCATAGGACCGCATTTTTTTCCACACAGAGTAAATGCACAAGTTTTTTTGGATTTGCTTCAAAATCATTTGTTTAATTACTTGGATGAGCTACCCATTCTTACCCGAAGAAGAATGCAATTCCAATTGGATGGGTGCCCAGCCCATTTTGGCATAGAAGTGCGTGATTGGCTAAACAATAATTATCCTAACCGATGGATAGGTAGAGGGGGCCCAACAGCTTGGCCTGCTAGGTCACCCGACCTCACCCCCCTAGATTTTTTTCTTTGGGGTACTTTGAAAGAAATGGTGTACAGAAACCCACCAAGAAACAGGGATGACCTCATAGCATCAATCCAAGCTTGTTGGAGAGCCATAACTCCAGCACAAATTGCGTTCGACGAAGATGTACTAAATGCATTCAAGTGAGGGGCAACCATTTTGAAGCGTTTTTAAATTAATAAATAATAATCCATTTATTTGTGTAGTTTCTTTAATTTAAAAAATTTATTGGCTTAATTATTTTATTTTTTTTGCAACAAATTTAAACATTTTCAATTTTTTTCTCCACAATGAAGCATTGTACGAAAAAAAGTAAGGTGACATTTTTTTACTTAAATTGGACATTGAACGCAAAAATAATTTAAAATTTAATAAAATCCATTGGCGTATCATTTTTTTCTTCAAAAATTCTAAAAGTCACCACCCGTGCGCACGCCCGTGGCGGGCCTACATTGTTGCTTTATAAAGAAAAGTATGCAGCTCTATTAACCTTTATTCTGTACCAAATTTAAAGTTGTTGTCCAAGGTAGTTTTCTAGATAATAATTTTTTTCGTTTTTTTAAGAAAACTTTGACACCCTGTATTTTCTTTACAAAGCATTTTTCGACCTATGTTGTATAGACTTTTTTTAATTATTTTTGAACGCCCAACACGCTGGTAAAGTTTGGTCCCTTAAGATCGGGTCACCCTGTAGATACTAAATTTAAATATAGGAAGTTTCTTTTAATGCAGTTTGTCATAAAATTATTTTTTCAGGTATTCAAATGTCAACTAGAAAAAAACTGCTTAACATGAGAGGCTTTAACGAGCAAAAAGTGGACCAAATCAAAGAGGCGTGCTGTAAAGTTGCAATGACAAGTGCCTTTGTTACGGCGTTAGAGGTTTGTGATCAAAGAAAGCAGGTTTTTAAATTGACCACTGGCAGTAAAAACCTCGAGTAAGTCATCAAGAGTTTTAGACCGTTACTGCGGAACTAAACAAAAAATATATAACCTCCGTGTAATGTAGCTCATTTTTTTTAAATTGCACGACACATACAGGGTGTCCCAAATTGGGCACTTTTCGGGGGTTTAAGGTACTTCTAGGAGAGACAGAGAAAAACTGACCACGCATTGCGAGGCTCAAATTTCAAGAGAAGGCTTATAGTGAAAACCGTATTTTGAAATATCGTCTCGTCTTTGAGCTACGGGGGCTTTTTGAAAAGTCTGCATTTTGGAAGGGGGTCTATAACTTCGTTATTAGTGGAAATTTTGATTTAGAGTAAATTGCAGTTTTATAGACTTTGTCACGAGGAATCCACCCGCTAAATTAAATTTTAACTGTCACTTTTAGTTTTTGAGATATGACAGAAAGTTGCATTTTTTCTTATGGAATGGCCTATATTTTAATTAATTTTCGAATTCGTCATTGAATTCTTTTCAAAATGATGTATCATATGTTATAGTTTGATTGAGTGATTTCGGAGATAATTAAAGTTTCTCATTTTTGTCTAGTGTGCGTTGAATGACGTCATGCGCCATTGACATGAAAACCTTGCTGTAAAATCCTACTTCAATGCTCCTATAGTTTTGTTGTCTTATACTATGCAAATCAAGTTGGCCTTGCGTCTTGACGTTTTGTCATTGTTTTCAATTGTTTAAATAATTTGACATTACGCTTTGATATGAAATTATTTTGCACAAAAGCGTTTTTAATTTTATTTTTAAATATGTATCAAAACGATGAAAAGTATGACATGCTAAAATGTTACTGGGAAAGTAATGATAATCGACAGGACGCTGGAAACATATCTTCAAAGGTATCCCCACGTTAATATGCTTTAAGGTATTTGGGTATCCCAAACGAAGACAACGTTGTAAAGGAATCTTGTTCAGTATGGCTTTTTTCAAAACCGCGGGCCAAAATATATGACGTTAGGAGGGACCGTGAGGTAGAGCAGATAGGCATTAATCATAATAAATAAATAAATAAATCGAGGACGTATAGTTGGCCCCTATATATATATATATATATATATATATATATATATATATATATATATATATAATGAAAATTTAAATCAAGAGCGGTATTTAGAAAACATTTTACAAGATGTGGTTGAGCCATATATCAAAAACTTGTCGCTAGTAGAGAATATGCAGTGCTACTTCCAACAAGATGGCGCACCACCGCATACGGCTGGAATTATTACCAATTATTTGAATAATACCTTTCACAACCAGTGGATTGGATTAAGAGGCCCAATACCATGGTCAGCAAGGTCTCCAGACATCACCTTGTGTGATTTCTGTTTATACGTCAAGATTTGAAAAGCGATGCCGTCTGTGCTTGAGGCAAAACGGGCGCCATTTTGAACATAGGTTGTAAAATAGTATGAATATGATATAAAAATTGGTATTTATAAAGGTTAATTAGTATTAGATTAAGTTACTATAGGTATATAGTAAGTTGGTTATTTTTTCTGTTGATCTATGACGCAATGATTATTGATAATTTTTAATAATATCGAATTTCTATTGAGTCTGTAATTTTTGTTTCTTTTTAGAACTAGGCTTTGAAGGCTGTCAGCTGAATTATAATTTTTGACTGTGTAAAATAATAAAAATACTGGAGTGCTTTGACCTGCTTCAGCAGAAAATCATAGCGCACTAGAAATAAGTGAAAAAGCTGAATATCTCCAAAACCGCTCAATCAAACTATGACATATGATACATCATTTTGAAAAGAATTCAATGACGAATTCGAAAATTAATTCAAATATACGCCATTCCATAAGAAAAAATGCAACTTTATGTCATATCTCAAAAACTAAAAGTGACAGTTAAAATTTAATTTAGCGGGTGGATTCCTCGTGACAAAATCTATAAAATTGCAATTTACTCCAAATCAAAATTTCCACCAATAACTTTTCAAAAAGCCCCCGTAGCTCAAATACGAGACGATATTTCAAAATACGGTATAAGTCTTCTCTTGAAATTTGAACCTCGCAATGCGTGGTCAGTTTTTCTCTGTCTCCCCTAGAAGTACCTTAAACCCCCTAAAAGTGCCCAATTTGGGACACCCTGTACACTGCTTTCCGTAGACATCTTTTAGCGTTTGAAAGTATTCAGTAGCCGCTTTTTTAAGTTTAACTTTAAATTAATACGTTGCTCAATTTTTTCGTTTGTCATAATGCAAATGAGCTATGTACGATCCGCTTCAAACCACTGCGTAAGCCAAACTAGTAGAGGAAAGGCGACAAGATTGCGCGCGGTAGTAGAACGCACATCAAGGTGAATAACTCCAACCGCCCGAGGCGTGGAGATTCAAAACCTGTTAGTACGGGGGCGGGGGCCAGTCTTAAAATTTAATTGTCACACCTCGTATATATTTTTTTAGTAACCTTTTGGGTGGTGGAATCGAATCAATGGCTATCACGGAAGTTTTTGGTGAATTTAGAACAGGAAAAACTCAATTGTCACACACCTTATGCGTAACAGCCCAAATGCCAGGATCCGATGGATATATGGGTGGAAAAGTGGTGTTTATTGATACTGAACATACCTTGTATCCTTTTAGACACTTTATTATTTATTTTTTTTTTTTCTATTACCTACTTATTGCTTCCAATTTATTATTTTTCCGAGGGTGGAGCCACCAGCGGCGTTCAAAATGAGAGTTAAAGTGTGTGTTATTATTTGCCATAGAAAGATTGGCCATTTTTCACGTATGACACTTTTTTGACAGCAGTCGCTATGTACAAGTTATAACAAATTCAACATTTTGTATTTGATCACATGCTTTGAACATTAAACTCTGTAGAAGCAGCATGCTTTCTTATTGATTGAGTCTAATATTTACAAAGGGGCCAGGGGGGAAAAGAACCCAAATTGCCACGTTTACATATTGTGATAAAATAACTAAAAAGGCATAATTAAATAAACGGTATTTTCTTTAAAAATTAACATTAGTTTCATTTAAGATAAAATGTAAAAGCCTATCTTACTAGTTTCACCAAGATAAATACAACAAAATAATTTTACTTTTGTCAAATTTATTAATTAATAATAATTGTATCCTTTACGTTCGAAAAAATTAACAGCGCGGCAACCTCGCCAACAACGGCGTGGTCGATGACGTACTGTCACTTGTTGTTGATGGCCGTCATTGTATTTTGAATCGTTGTAGACTAAGAGGTGATCCGTGCTAAAAAGCCTGTGATTTTGTGATTTTTTATTGATTTTTTGCGTTAAAGACAATATGGTAAAAAAGTGCGAGGTGTGTAAAACATCCTATGCCGTAGGAAATAAACGGTTCTTTTACAAGTAAGAAACAGCTTATTTATCTGTAAACAAAACATACGCGTAGTTAAATATTTAAAGCATTGTTATGAAAAACAAACAGCCGGTTCTTAAGCTGCCACATTGTTTTAAATGTATTATACCTGCACGATTTTGTATTATTACTATTGATATTCAAAAAATAATATACTTGCTACAATAGAATGTTGAATCATTTTTAATATAAAAAAGTATTCTCTGGTTTAATGCTGTATTATGGTTTTGTACTATCTTTAAGATTTACAAAGAAATGTTTGTATCATTAAAGGTTTAGGAATATTTTCAAATTGACTTGACAACAATGTCTGGGGATCATTTACTCAAACAAACCTGCCTATGGTTTAAGGATATGCTGCTTCTAGTAGTTCAATGTTCTAAGATCACATGCTTAGATTCGTTTTTTTGTTCAGTTTTCAAAAATATATGATTAATATGTCTATGCTCGTTTCATCTCTTTACGGCAAATTATAACAAAGTTATGACGAGGTACGTTTATAAAAGATCACCCTGTACTTTAGGCACACTCTAAATTCAAATTAAAGCTAAATAGTTTTTTAAAGGCTATTTGGAGGAGTGCGCAGTATACAGCAATAAACTTTAAATGAAATATTATAGCAGGATATAAATAATAATAATATATTTTTTTATGTATTTCAAAATATATTTCCTTGTTTTTCTTTTTTCAAGGGCTTTCAAAAAAGGTACCGCAAGTCATTCCATCTGAAAAAAAGTTGTATAAGAGTGGACCCCTTCCTGGGGTTCGACAAAAAAAAATTTGCCATAATAAAAGCCCGCAAAAAAACCTATAGTTGACGCACCCTGTATTTAATTAAGGAACTAGCACCAACATTTCGCCTCCATAAATATTTGTATTGTTATTGTTTAAAAATTTGCACCAGTCGCTTACAGAATTAGTACTTTATTTTTCTTAACAAAAAAAATTACAGTCGCCCAGACCGACTAAGACCCATTGCAGATAGATTTGACTTGGATCAAACATCAGTTTTGGAAAATATTTTGTACGCTAGAGCCTACAACTCCGAACATCAGTACGAGCTCCTCAATAAGTAAGGATTTATTTAACAAAAAAAATTGCTTTTTTTCAATAATAGGTAAATTCGAAATCGATTGATCAGATGACTGAATTATTTTTTTAATCCTAAAAAACAAGAGTAGGTTTCTACATGTATTTTCCACGCCAAAATCGCTATCATCGAAAACATCAAATTTCAGTACTAGGAGAAAGTGGTCTGAGATGGCAAAGTTACTTTTAGAAAAATGATTACCAATAAAAAATTTCAATTGATTAATTTTATGGGCAAAGTCTAAAAACTAAAAACGGGTTTAATATTTAAAGACCCAAGTGGATGAAGGTGCCATGTCGCATTTTTACCAAAATTGAGTTTTTTTCCACCAAATGTAATAAAAAGCATTATATTTTTATGCAAAGTTTATTTTTGAAATATACATATAATAGGAAATCATTGATTGGTGGGTATCTCGATGGTGGGACCTAACACGGGATTAATCAAAAAAAATTCAAGTTTATTAGACAAAAAAGTTTTAATAAAATACGCAAAAAAAAATAATTTGCGACTTGTCACCTTCATCCAATTGGCTCTTCATTTATGAAAACATTATTAAAGAGACAAATTTCCCAAAAGTTGAAAATTAAAATAAATGAAAATCTTAAAGTACTTCAAAAACCATCTCATCCAACCCCTGGGCATAGTTTAAAACTTTAAAACTATTAATATATAAAGTTTAAATAAGGGAAAACAAAAAACAATTGAACGAATTGAACTTACAAAAACAAAAATTGCACCTAGTTTGCTAAATGGATCATTGCTATCTAAAGAAATGTCAGGGGAGATGGCATATCTGTATGCTATCTTACCCTAGTAGGCGAAGATCTTTAAAACTTAACATAAAAAATTAAAATAAAAGAACACATAGAACACACAAGGAATAATTAAAACTTTAAGCACTTATTACATACATCTGGGCGTCATTATAATAGTACTCCTGAAAAAGAGCCACTTTTAAGGAATATTTTTTTTGAAGGTTGTACTATAACTGTTTCTCACTATGTAACTTTTTCATAAAATACATGCAACTTCTGTAACTCTCTCTTTCTAAGTGCCATCGTCTGAGAGAGCGAGAAAGAATCCAAAAGTTTTATGCGTATGAACACGAATAGACTTGAGATGAATAGGGGCTTCTTATCCAGCACTGTTGCATGATGATGCCCAGTGTCTAAAATACCACTATGCCGTCTCACCCGTCTCAGACCACTGTCGATTATCGACTTATATGTTGTTATTAAAATAACAGGGATATTGTAAGGAGATAGTCAAAACACATAAAAAAGAAACAGGGTTGCGGGCAGTTCCTCAAAAGTGAGACAAGGTAGTGTTTCGTCCTAATTGGGATACATCGATTCAAGCGCAACCATATGGGATGGAGATGAAATGAGTGGAGATATCTGAAAAGGACTGATGAAATGCAAACATTTACTAAAAAATATCAAATGTCAAGTTGAAGCTTTAGTCACAATCGCCCACTAAGCGCAGACATGATTTGACGTCACTATGAAATATTTTTTTGCAAATTGTAGTGTTGCAGCCAAGTTTCACGAAGAGCCGGGCATTTTTAAACTTTTGATAGTTGACTCGATTATGGCCTTGTTTAGAGTCGATTTTAACGGTAGAGGAGAAATTGCAGAGAGGCAGGTCAAACTAGGACAGATGTTATCTAGATTACAGGTAATTGATAACATATAAAGATACAAAAAGAAACAGTATTTTAAAAATTAGATAAATTATTTTTCTCGGAAAATTTTAGGTTATGTAAAAAAACATTAGACAAAAGTTGTAGATCTTCTTATTAACTATAACTTTTGTATTTAAGTTTTTTCGTTAACAGGTCTAGTTCCGCTGAACATCGTGAAAAACCGTTCCCACCTCATTTCACTCTAATAACTCGGATCAAGTCTATATCTGTTATTTTCAATAGTTTTTATCCTGATACTAATTTTTTCCCTTTTTTGTATTTTGAACTGTGTTGGTGCAAGCAAGAAATTTCCTAATTTTCATTTTCTTTTCCTTTTCTGCGCGTTTAAAATAATTTAAATTTTCGCGCTCGAAAATATGCATATGGGGTTTCACGGCACCGGACACGTGGAAGAGAAGCAACGCCGCGATGAGTGCGCAAAGAACCACCGTCACAACAAGACACTAGCAAAATCACGTTCCCGAAAAAAGTGAATTTGAGGTGAAAAAACTGGACGTTTAAACGTCGACTGGAGCTGCAAGAGAGTCCGAGGTAGGTGCCTTTTCATATAAAATTCCATATGTATCGTAACTTTCCATTTTCAATCGTCAATATCGACAATTATTTTAAATGTGCTTGTGAAGCCAATACCGGCGACCTATCGAAGGAAATTCCGTTATTTTTCAGCCCTTGCACGCACATTTAATGGCCCTTCGACCCAAATTAATAGTTTTCCAAACTACCTAGACTCCTGTGGTTCAGCAATTTCCTACAAAAATTCCAAATTTCTATTTTCTATTTCAAATTTCAAAATTTATTTCAATTTCAATTTGAAACAGACCATATTGTTTGACGGTGCCCGTTGGTGATATGTTCCTTCAAAGTTGATCGAAGTGTTTATTACCGTTCAAAAATAGCTAGAGCCAATGCACATATTTCGTATAGTTTACTAGTTCATCAAAGAAAGTTGATCGCTTTGTTCATTACATTTTCAGTAAAAGTGGCGTCAATACGCCGAAAGTGAAAATTTTAAGGCGGTTCTTCCACCTACTTTTCTAATTATCGATTTTACAGGTGTCGCGTTAACGCGCAGGTGCAAGTGTCGCCGTCTTCGAATACCGTCGTTTGTTAAAAACTTTCAGACGGGACCGCTAGTCGTATGCACAGAGTGTGCGACTTGGAATCGAAAGGTGCGGGGTTCAATCCTTGGTGAGACATAAAAGTTCTTTTTTAAAGGGATATGTTCAAATAATAACATACAGACAAACTTACAAACATTTCATTTCAAAATTTTCGAAAAAAGTTAATAAAATTAAAATAATAAAATAGTTTAATTTTGCTAAAATTCGGGTTATATTTTAAGCTATATTTTAAGCATTTTTTTGGGTAATTTTAAAAACAAATTAACTTTCAAAAACAAAAATGTCTACGCAAAAACAGAAAAAACTTTGCGACAAAAGGCTTTTGAGCTTCAACCAAATGGCGGAAGCTCACGAGGTAGCTTTGAAAGCGAAGTCGGATACAGCGTTTCACTTTTTGTTTAAATCCAGATATGAAGACGTCGAAGAATGTCATGCTCAATTCTATAATTTTCATAACCAAATTATTGGCTCTCTCGAAGAGTTTAAACTTTCATTTGACGAGCAGGACAAAACTAGAAAAGACTTTGACAACCTTTATTATGAATGTAAGGGTATTTACTACGACCTTTTTAGGGCCAACCCTGCCAATTACGTAAGCAACCCTAACCAACAAAATATTGTTCAGAGGTCAAATACAAGATCATTTCCACAACCACGGTTGCCAATTTTCAATGGTAATTATAAAGACTGGCAACACTGGTTTGACTTATTTAAAGTCATGGTACATCAAAATTCTGATTTAAGTGATATAGAGAAATTTCAACAATTGCGGAGTTCTGTTCTGAATGAAGCCCTTTCTCTAGTAAAAACCATTCCCCTCGCAGATAGCAATTATCACATTGCGTATGAAACCTTAGTAAAGAGGTATCAAAATAAACGAATTATTGCTACTACCGCTTTGAATGCTATTAACTTTCTTTCAACTAAATCCAGTTCTGGGAAAGAATTACGTTCCATGTTGGATACATTTTCTGAGAATCTAGCCATCTTAAATGAGCTTGGTTTTCCTACAAAAGAATGGGACTTTCTTACTTTTAACATGATGCTCTCAAAACTTGAAGTCAAGATGAGGACTGATTTCGAACTTTACTATAGTAGAGAGAAAAACAATTCAGAAATTCCGTCCTACACTGATCTTTACACGTTTATAGAAAATCATTGCGTTGCGCTCGAATCTGTAGTGCAAATGCCCAGTTTTAGTAGGCAAAATCAAACCCCTAGACAACCTCAAACTACGCGTAATTCTCAACAGAACAGTTTTCAGAGAAACAGTTTTAATAATTTTAATTCACCTTCTGCTTTCAATACAACTATTTCAAATCAAAGTTCAAATTCAAGAAATCAACAAAATACTTTACAAAATAGCAATCAACGCAGCAACCCTCAAATACAAAATAATCAGAACAGAACTTTTAATCCAAAAATAAAATGCTACCTATGTTCTTCGAATCACGCATTATCGAAATGTATCGAATTTCAAAACAAAAGTCCACAGGAAAGGATGGGTTATGTTCGGCAGGTGAATCTATGTCAAAATTGCTTACATTTTGCTCACCAGACCGTGAATTGCCCCTCCTCCTACAACTGCTTTACGTGTGGAGCTAGGCACCACAGTCTTCTTCACGTTCCACAACCAGTAGCGCCCTCTGTGAGTGTTGATTCTTATCCTCCAGAGAACGTTAATATTCCACTTTCCAATTCCAATAGCACCCCTATGTCAGGAAGCCATTCCACAAACTGTCATGCGACAATGATTCCCAAAAATTCCACTTTTCTACTTTCTACCGTTGTAGCTGACATGTTAGACTCAAGGGGACATTACCAACCAGTTCGTATCTTACTCGATTCTGCCTCAGAGGCAAACTTTATTTCAGAAAAATGTCTAAATCGTTTAGGTCTTTCGAAAAGCTTCTTTTCTACTTCTATTCAAGGCTTAAATCAAATGACATCTTCCAATACCAAAGGTAAGACGAAATGTCTTATCAAACCTCAAGGTCAAGCGGGACCTACCTTTGATTTTGAGGCTTTAGTACTTCCAAAACTTTGTACAGAGATTCCTTCTTGCGCTGTCGACTCGAGCAAGTGGAATCACATTCGCAATATCAAACTTTCTGATCAAAACTTCCATATACCAAGTTCCATTGATGTCCTAGTAGGTTGTGAACTTTTTCCGCATCTCTTACAAGAGGGAGTTATCCACGGAGAGCGTGGACAACCTAGTGCTTTTAATAGCATCTTTGGCTATGTGCTGATTGGTAAAGTTGAAACTTCAAAGCAACAAAATCCACAATCACTCATAAGCTGTTACACTTCCATCGAACCATCTCTGGATATCTGCCTAGAGCGCTTCTGGGAGATAGAGCAGGTTCCACATAAGGTTCATCACAGTCCTGAGGATATTATGTGCGAAAAATTATTTTCACAATCAGTTTCACGCAACGAATCAGGTAGATTCGTCGTTCCATTACCTTTCATAAACTTAGAACCCCAGTTGGGTGACACCTATCCAATCGCTTTAAAACGTTTCAAGCTTCAGGAAGCTAGACTTCTCAAAGACTCAGCTAATTATCAAGCTTACAAAGATTTTATGCAAGATTATTTAGACACTGGTCACATGATACCTATTCCTACGCCTATATCTAAAGATGTCTTGGATAATTCCTACTTTATCCCTCATCACAGTGTCTGGAACACTGGGAAGATAAGAGTGGTCTTTGATGGGTCTCAACGTAGTCCCAGAGGTGTCTCACTCAACGAGACGTTGTGCGCAGGTCCTAAACTGCAAAATGATGTCCGTGAAATTCTACTTAATTTTCGAATTCAAGCTGTAGCCTTTGTTACTGACATAGTAAAAATGTTCCGACAGATTTTAATTATTCCTGAGCACACGCGTTATCAAAATATTCTATGGAGATTTTCTGAGGATGATCCTGTCCAAACCTACTCCTTAAGAACAGTTGTTTATGGACTTAAGTCATCACCTTACTTAGCTATTCGTACTATACAAGAACTAGCTAAACTTGAGTCTGAAAGGTATCCTAATGCTTCCAAGGTGCTTCTTAAAGACATTTACGTCGACGACGTGCTCACTGGGCAGGATTCTGTGGCCTCTGCCAAAGAACTTCAGTCGGAGTTAATCTCCCTGTTGCGCCTAGGAGGGTTTGAACTTAAAAAATGGGCGAGCAACAGTCCGGAACTTCTCTCCTCATTCTCAGAATCAGAAACACAAATGTCCATTCGTTTCGACAAATCCGAACCTAATTTTGTAAAAATATTAGGTCTCCAATGGAATCCTATCTCAGATTCGTTTACCTACTTGGTCGTACCAGAAGATAAACCATGCACCAAGCGAGGTATCTTATCTCAAATCATGAAAATTTTTGATCCCTTAGGTTTCTGTTCTCCCGTTTCTTTACTTGCTAAGCATCTCATGCAAGATCTGTGGAAGGAGAAGCTGGACTGGGATTCTCAGCCTCCTCCGCATATCGTAAATGTTTGGAATCAATTTCGAACCGAACTTCCAAATCTTTCAAATATTCATTTACCTAGACGCCTTTCCATTGATCAACCACGTAGCATTGAACTTCACGGCTTTTCAGACGCCTCTATGATAGGTTACGCGGCTACGGTCTATTTCAGAATGGAGTCAGTATCCGGAGAAATCCATACCTTTCTTGTAATGGCCAAATCTAAGGTCGCACCAGTGAAAACAGTCAGTCTTCCGCGACTGAAGCTTCTTGGTGCCACTTTACTTTGCGACCTAATTTCCTTTATTCGAAACACTTATTCAGATATTCTTAACTTCAACCAAATCTGTGCATGGTGTGATTCCCAAGTGGTTCTATGCTGGTTGGCGGCTTCACCTCACAGGTTTAAAACGTTTGTGGCAAACCGTATCTGTCACATTCAAGAAACCATTTCTCCTACGGCCTGGAAATATATTCCATCAGCGCTAAATCCAGCTGACTGTGCTTCGCGCGGTCTTATGCCTAATCAACTTGTCAAACATGACTTGTATTGGGAAGGTCCTTGTTTTCTTAGGCTACCAAAAGAGAGCTGGCCTGATGATTTTCGCTGTCCAGACCCTCCGGAAAACGAGGTTATTCTGGAAGAACGAAAATCAGTATTTCAAACATGCACAGTTGAACCACACATGCTTGATACTTTTCTTTCTCGTTACTCTTCCCTAGAGAAAATTCAACGCATAATTTCCTATATTTTTCGCCTTACCGAAAAGAAATCTAAATATCCTAACGAAAATATTACCGAAGTAGAACTTCAACATTCTCTTATTGTTCTCGTTCGGCATGTTCAACGTTCCATCTTTGCTGATCTCATTTCACGTTTGAATGACGCAAAGCTACTTCCTAAACAATTTCGTAAACTTTCACTTTTTCTAGATACACAAGGATGCTTAAGAGTGGGGGGGTCGATTACCACATTCTTCCGAACTCTCTTATTCAGCAAAACACCCTTTACTTTTACCACGTTCTCACCGTCTTACTCAACTTGTCATTGAGTACACTCACAAAAGGTACTGTCATCCCGGTCAAAAAACGTTGCATTACCTCTTGAGACAACAATTTTGGATCCTTTCCCCTCGCTATGCAATCGAGAGCGTAACTTCTCATTGCATTTTATGCTATCGATTAAATCCTAAACCTTCCGTACAAATCATGGGCAACTGGCCTGCTCAACGCATCTCTCAAGTAAAGGCATTTTCACATGTTGCCATAGATTATTGTGGTCCCTTTCCAATTACAATGGGAAAGTACCGAGGTGCAAAGGTATCCAAAGGTTATATTCTTGTCTTAGTCTGCTCCGCAACAAAGGCAGTTCACCTAGAACTTACCTCCGATATTTCCACCCCTACCTTTCTTGCGGCTTTTAAGAGATTTGTGGCAAGAAGAGGAAGAATCTCTGACATTTACTCAGATTGTGGTAGCGCGTTCTTGGGAGCTGATCGTTTACTCAAACAGTACTCCCAGGAAGCATGTCACAGTCTAAAAATTACCTGGCATTTTTCAAGTCCTGGTAGTCCGCACCTAAACGGACTAGCTGAGGCAGGAGTTAAATCCACCAAGGCAAATTTAAAACGTGTAATAGGTGAGCAACGGTTAACCTATGAAGAGTTTTTTACTTTTTTGTGTCAGGTCGAATCCATACTAAACAGCCGGCCTCTGTATGCCCAAAGTATGGATCCGAATGACTTTCTTCCACTGACCCCTGGTCATTTTCTTACCCTGGAACCGTTGAATTCCGTACCAGAACCCGAATTTTCGGATTCCAAGTTGAACACCCTGTCCCGCTGGCAGCTGGTGCAAAGGCTCCAGTCCGATTTTTGGAAACGCTGGAACTTGGAGTACCTAAACACCTTGCAACAGCGTTCTAAATGGACAGAGGCTTCTAACAATATTAAACTAAATACTTTAGTCGTGGTAAAGAATGAACAAAAACCGCCATTGCAATGGGCTGTTGGGCGAATTGTCGACGTACACCCTGGCTCAGACGGTCATATTCGTGTTGTGACCGTTAAAACAGCTACAGGAACATATCGTCGACCAGTAGTGAAACTATGTCCTTTGCCTATGCCCGACGCATAAGGCAAAATTTTCTTTTTCTTTCTTAATTTTTTCTAAGTATTTTTTCTTTTCTTTTAATTTTAATTTACATGCATAATTTAATGCATATTTGGGTTAATGTTAAATTGTATCGTTTAATAGCTAATAGGCGAATACTATTTAATTTTTTTTTCTCCTTTCCTTTTCTTAACTAAGTAAAAACACACGTGTTTTGGCGGCCGGAAAATGTTGGTGCAAGCAAGAAATTTCCTAATTTTCATTTTCTTTTCCTTTTCTGCGCGTTTAAAATAATTTAAATTTTCGCGCTCGAAAATATGCATATGGGGTTTCACGGCACCGGACACGTGGAAGAGAAGCAACGCCGCGATGAGTGCGCAAAGAACCACCGTCACAACAAGACACTAGCAAAATCACGTTCCCGAAAAAAGTGAATTTGAGGTGAAAAAACTGGACGTTTAAACGTCGACTGGAGCTGCAAGAGAGTCCGAGGTAGGTGCCTTTTCATATAAAATTCCATATGTATCGTAACTTTCCATTTTCAATCGTCAATATCGACAATTATTTTAAATGTGCTTGTGAAGCCAATACCGGCGACCTATCGAAGGAAATTCCGTTATTTTTCAGCCCTTGCACGCACAAACTGGTCTATAATTCATGAAATCCCTATAACGCACTTTACCTATCCTATTTTTTCCGTCTTTTTATAGAAAATAAGCGAAGAATACAATGTTGCAGTTTTTCTCACCAATCAGATAACCGCAGATTTATCTCACTCAATTTTGAATGACGGTGAATTAAAACCAGTAGGCGGGCATATTTTGGCGCATGCGTCCACCACAAGAATTGCTTTAAAAAAAGGTAATAACAAGAGCAATAGTTATTATAATCAGTACTAATTCATATTTTAAATAATAAAATAATATTTTACACACGTAGCGCTGTGGAGAGGGTCACCTCTTTACTGTTGCCAGTTTTACGTGTAAGTACGTATAAAATTTATGTAATGTAAACAATTTATTTAGGGGAGATTTTTAGGCTAACACCGATTTCGGTTAGGCTAACACCGATTTCAATTTCCCAAAAAGAGGAAAGGGAAGCTATAATAAAAAAAAAATATTTTCAAAAAAGAATTATTCAAAATTTCCAAAATTTTCTCTTAGTATGCGCATAGGTTAATTTACATTATAGTGGTAAGTATCTACCACAGACCCTTACAGGTATATGAAGTTATTTCGCTCCGAAAAGTAACGGAAAAATGTTTTGGCAACTAACCATCTTTTGGAAACCCTTGCAACCCGTGCTGACGCCTGATGCAGTGTTGCCATTTGTGAAAAGCCGAGCCTCTCCACAGCCCGACGTCAAATTCAATACAAAACTTGTATAGCGATTAACTTCCATATTATTTATATCCAAACTTCGCTACAAAATTTACGAGCCGTTAGTGAGAGACTATTACTCTTCACAAATGGCAACAGTGCTTCTTCGCGAGGAGCCGAAGGGGCTGCGCGCACACGAATAGTTTATATATTTGGCATGCATTTTTAAAAATAGTGTGTATTCAAAATTTGAATAACGTCTTAGTATCGCGAGTTTTATGAAAACTTAATAGGTATTTTATTCTGGTCCGGAACGAAATAGCGATGTACAAAAGAGCGGGTATTAAAAGAGCGGTATAGAAATAGCGATGTAATGAAAGAGCGACTATCAAAATAGCGATGTAACAAAATAGTGATGCAACAAAATAGCGATTGTACAAAATAGTGATGTAACAAAATAGCGACTATCAAACCCAATGTAACAAAATGACTTAAAAAAACTTTTCTAACTTTTTTCCCGGGATTTTAGAGAGTGTGAATCCGAACCAAACCAAATTTGGTTCGGTTCAGTTCGATTCGGATTCACACCCACTGGATCCCGGAAAAGAAGTCAGGGAAACTTTTCTTTTTAAATATGCTGGTTTCGGTATTGTCAAATTTGCATTTTAAATATCGCTATTTTGATTGTTGCTGTATTGTTACAAATGCTATTTTAATAAATCGCAATTTGATAGTCGCTCTTTCATTACACCGCTATTTTGATAGTCGCTATTTCATTACTCGCCATTACGTACGTCGCTATTTCGTTTCGGAGCCATTTTGTTTATAGCCGCCGCCGCGCCCGCCGATTACAATATAAACCTGTTTACAAATGACATAGATATAATTACATCATATAATTCAACTAATACGTAGAACTGGCAACACAGTGGATAGTCAATAGTCTCTCTAACGCCTCGGCAAAATTTGAATGGTGATTATGACTCTGCCATTTTAGGCAAGGGAAACCAAAGAATCGCGAAAATGTATGACAGCCCTGACCAAGAAGAAAAAGAATTGAATTATATAATTACAAATGGAGGGATTGATGACCCCAAAGAAGAATAAAAAGTTAGAGATTTTCTAATTTTAACCATGTTACTTCTACAATTTAAAATTTTATAATAGTAGTTAATTCATGATATTCCACTTATTCCCTTAAATAAAGGGCTTAAAAATAAAATGTTTTTTCTTATATCGCTTAAGAATGTTGTATATAAAATCCTGTGCAAAAATTTTCACACACGTATACAGTATAAAATATACAGGGTGTTTCCTAATTGAATGTCAATATTTATGGGGGTGATATTTGGGCCCATTTTAAGAAAAAAACTTCATATGAACATATGTCCTAAAGGTCTTACCTTTTGAGATACAGGGTGGTAAAGTTTTCAAAAATAAATCATTTATTATTAATATCTACAATACCACTTCAGATATTTTAATGAAATTTGTCATACATGTACTATGAATCAAGAGGCATTTTTTAATGTATCGTTTTTTTTTAATTTCCATCAGTGGCGTTCGTACGTAATTTGATCTGCCTACTGAATAACGTCTTAGTATCGCGAGTTTTATGAAAACTTAATAGGTATTTTATTCTGGTCCGGAACGAAATAGCGATGTACAAAAGAGCGGGTATTAAAAGAGCGGTATAGAAATAGCGATGTAATGAAAGAGCGACTATCAAAATAGCGATGTAACAAAATAGTGATGCAACAAAATAGCGATTGTACAAAATAGTGATGTAACAAAATAGCGACTATCAAACCCAATGTAACAAAATGACTTAAAAAAACTTTTCTAACTTTTTTCCCGGGATTTTAGAGAGTGTGAATCCGAACCAAACCAAATTTGGTTCGGTTCAGTTCGATTCGGATTCACACCCACTGGATCCCGGAAAAGAAGTCAGGGAAACTTTTCTTTTTAAATATGCTGGTTTCGGTATTGTCAAATTTGCATTTTAAATATCGCTATTTTGATTGTTGCTGTATTGTTACAAATGCTATTTTAATAAATCGCAATTTGATAGTCGCTCTTTCATTACACCGCTATTTTGATAGTCGCTATTTCATTACTCGCCATTACGTACGTCGCTATTTCGTTTCGGAGCCATTTTGTTTATAGCCGCCGCCGCGCCCGCCGATTACAATATAAACCTGTTTACAAATGACATAGATATAATTACATCATATAATTCAATACTAATACGTAGAACTGGCAACACAGTGGATAGTCAATAGTCTCTCTAACGCCTCGGCAAAATTTGAATGGTGATTATGACTCTGCCATTTTAGGCAAGGGAAACCAAAGAATCGCGAAAATGTATGACAGCCCTGACCAAGAAGAAAAAGAATTGAATTATATAATTACAAATGGAGGGATTGATGACCCCAAAGAAGAATAAAAAGTTAGAGATTTTCTAATTTTAACCATGTTACTTCTACAATTTAAAATTTTATAATAGTAGTTAATTCATGATATTCCACTTATTCCCTTAAATAAAGGGCTTAAAAATAAAATGTTTTTTCTTATATCGCTTAAGAATGTTGTATATAAAATCCTGTGCAAAAATTTTCACACACGTATACAGTATAAAATATACAGGGTGTTTCCTAATTGAATGTCAATATTTATGGGGGTGATATTTGGGCCCATTTTAAGAAAAAAACTTCATATGAACATATGTCCTAAAGGTCTTACCTTTTGAGATACAGGGTGGTAAAGTTTTCAAAAATAAATCATTTATTATTAATATCTACAATACCACTTCAGATATTTTAATGAAATTTGTCATACATGTACTATGAATCAAGAGGCATTTTTTAATGTATCGTTTTTTTTTAATTTCCATCAGTGGCGTTCGTACGTAATTTGATCTGCCTATTTGTCACGCCACCGATTGTTCCTGAAATAAAAATTATTTTTGAAATCCCCAATTATTTCTAACCAAAGTTGATCACTTGATTTTTATCAATCCGATGCACGGTTTTCGCTTAAAAAAATAAACACAGTTTTTCTGCATGATCATAACAATACCGTTAATATGACAATGTCATCATGCAGACACGTAGATTTAATTTTTTTAGATGAAACCCGTGCGTCGGACTAAAAAAGTTCAAGAGATCAAATTTGCTCATAATTGAATACAGATTTAAAAAGTACACTTCACTTGGTATTGTAGATACTAATAATGATTTATTTTTGAAAACTTTACAAAAAGGTAAGACGTTTAGGACATATGTTCATTTGAAGTTTTTTTCTTAAAATGGGCCCAAAAATCATCCCCATAAATATTGACATTCAATTAGGAAACACCCTGTATACTGGTATAAAAATTTATAAATTTTTCGGCTAAATAAAAAATTATAACATTTTTTTTAACGAAAATAATATAATAAAGCTTTTTAAACATTAAAAATCACATAAGTATAAAATAAACATGGAACAAATACCATATTAAATAAAAATGCCCTTATAGGAAAATAAAATATAGTTTAAATGTAAAACAAATAATTATGTAAAAATGCATAATAAAATGGTTTAAGTATTACCTGCGTTAAGGCCGAACCATATTTTGCTAAAAATAAAAAAATATATTGGATAAATAATAATAAAACAGCTAAGATATCTAGTGGTTCTATTAAATTATAAAATTCTATAATATACCCCAGAATACAGCATGCCCAAAAAGTCTCAGTACAAGATTTTTGGGACATCCCATAGAATTCCCCTTGCTAAGGCCGATTTTAAAACTTTCATCCATTATATTCATGTCTTTATTTTTGAAAGAATTCAATAATAATGTAAAATACTAACTTTACGATGCCTTAGGTATAATTATACTGTCAAAATATAACATTTAAAAAAATATATAAAGAAGTTTGGTATATGGCAAGTGACTTGGCACTATTGCAATAATAAAAGTGTTTTTAGAAGTACTAATCTAACACTATTTGTAGCTCAAAAATTCTAAGCGACAAATGTTATTAATTAATAAATACACCCCTAATTAGTAAGTAGTTTGTTTGAAATTCGTAGACAATGAATGAGAAGAAACAACTTCAATATACGACTTCCATTGTCTGTATTTATTTTAAATACGACTTTTCGATTCGCAAGTATCTCTAACCGTTTTCAAGTGTAAACTGAACAAACCAGCCTACAGGCTACTACTTATCCGACTTGGTGTGCAGTGAGGGGTGACAGCCCGCCCACTTTTTTAATCCTAAGATGCTTGTTGTTTTGTAAGTAAAAGAAAACCAGACAATTCCTTAAATAATAAGGAATGCATTTACAAAATCCCGTGTGAGTGTGGTAAATCATATGTAGGTGAAACGAAGCGCCCTCTTCAGGTTAGAGTAAAGGAACATAAAAAATCCACATAATTCAATGGTCTGAAGCTAAAGTTTTGCATAAGGAAATGTCGAAAACAAAAGTTTATTAAAGCTGCATTAATAATACAGAACAAAAAAATTTTCAGTCAACCAAGCACGGACATACCAAACATCCTTATTTCTATATTAAAAAGAGGGAGAGCTGCCACACCTGACTGCACATCAAGTAGTATGAGCCTGTAGATATAGACTGGATTGTTTAGTGTACACTTCAAAACGGATAAAGATACTTACTAACCAAAACGTGTTTAAATACATAAACACAATGAAAGTCCGAAATTTTGTTTTTAGGACCCTTTTGAAAAAGTTAGAAAAAAGACCTTATTAAGGAAATTAAATATAGTACAGAAAACTCACATAAATTATTTGGCTTTGATTAACACATAAATATAACGGGTAATAATAAAATATACAACAAACACAAAGTTGTGTTAAAAAAAATGATTTTAAATTTAAAATCGTTTTACGATCAATAAATTTTGGAAAAACTTTTATTACCTGAAACACCATTTCTATTCGCTTTTAATCACAGCATTTTGAAGAAAAAATATTAAATAGTTTCTAGGTATAGTGTGTTGTCTTATAATTGGAACACACGTCGTTAATTAGGCTACCTAAAATCGTAAATCGACTCTTTAAAGTATATTGAATTCGTAAAAAAATATTTTTTAAGATGATTTTTAGTTTCTTTTTTGGTAAATACCAATTTTGTAATGATCATCAAGGTTCGTTCAATCTATTTTGACATCTCAGTATAGTAAACAAAAATTAGATTTTCTGCTATACCGACTCACTGAATGCGCTTGGTAGCGCTAACAATGTATCATTAATATGGATACCAGGGCATTTTGAGCACGAGGGAAATGAGGCCGCAGATCAAACAGTGCGGAAAGCGGCATTTGACTAATTTATCGGCTCTGAACCAGCTCTAGGGATAGCATGCAATGCTGCTAAATCAACCATTTTGAAATACATGGAGAACAGCTTCCAACAATACTAGATAAATATACCAGAACTAGCTCACTCTAAAGATCTTATCAAAGGACCTTATAGAAAGAGAGGCAGAACATCATAGGAATTACTAGACAGGAGATCCGTATAGTGACGTGAGTTTTTATAGGTCACTGTCGACTAAGAGTACCCATGCACAGAATGGGACTAAAAGAAGAGACCGAATGGAGACTCTGTATGGAAGATGATGAAAGAGTCAGACATGTACTGTGCGATGCGAATGTCCGGCTATTGCACGTTTACGTCAGAACACTTTCGGTAACCTCAGATTGATTCAGAAGATCTGAACGGTGTCTCACTCAAGACCCACCCACATATGAATCATCATCATCAAGTAAACGAAATATCAATTTGAGTAAATATCCTTCTCAAAAAAAAATAATTAATTTGGTTTTTGTTAAAAAATATTTTTGTCAAATTTTAAAAAGTTAGTAGTGGTAGACTCTCACTACGACAGAAGGGAATGTATACAGGGTGGCGATATTATTGAAAATATAATTTTTTGTTTATAAGCGAAAATAAAAAGTTCTTTAATGACGATTTTTATTTGTCATCCGACCTGTAATGTAGAATGGACTAACCAGTTTTTTATTTAAAATAAAACCCTCCATATTTTATTGTGATTTTAAATAGATTTTTTTTCTGAATACACTTAGTAATTTTTATTTTAAACGCTAATATAAAAAATATTACCGTATATTACTGGCTTCCTTACTGAATATAAACATACCAAAGTGAATATTTCTGGAATCAGAAAAAAAAGTGATTAATTTAAAAGGTGGCCAAATAAAAAAGGTGATTAAAGATATAATCCATACGCGGTTGATTATTTTACTTTTCTTTTTCTACGCAGTGTTCCAATTATCAAGCGTTATCGGGTGGGCCAAAAAACTTGCGCTAAATTAATATGTTAATACCTTCTAAATTCCTTGACCGTCATTAATTTATTTGGCCTTATTTTTGATGTTATCGACAAAAATTTTAATGTGTGACTTGTCCGTTATCTTAAAAAAACAATATGGCAGGTATTTTTTAATATTTTTGATTCTTCTAACGGCGCTTATCCAAAATTAGTTTTTTTCAAATTTCTAGGCCCACCCAGCATACAGTATTGGGCAAAGTAATTAAAATTGTATATAAATGTGATTTTGTTGGTACTGGTATCAACTAGCAAAAACACCTGTATCTCTGAAACGGAGCAATTTTGGACTAAGGTAATCGACTTATTTTGACCTCAGGAATATGTGCTAAGATTTTGTACAGACCTTTTAGAGACACCCTATACAGGGAAAAGTAGGGCAGGTTGAAACAAAATATACATTTTTTGATACTGATCATAGCCTACAAAAGTAAACCGCCTAATTTTTTTTCCGTTACGCAGACGTCTAATGCGCTAAACACCAGGCGAAGAAAATTAAATTATTTTAATTATTTGGTATTAAAAAACATACAGACACGATCATTCTACTAGGTACATAGAAAGTTAATCTCCCAATTTTCTTCCGCCTCAAACAGCTAGATGCTAGTGCTTTATTGTCGAGCGCGTTGCTTCTCAGTCTGCCTGCATTCACGATGCGTGTTGGATGTACGCATATTTGCAAAAATTAATTTAAAAACACACAAATTACGTAAGCCTACATTTTATATGTACCTAGTATTATTGTTGTCATGTTTACAGTTTCAACATACCCCTTTTATGAGATAGCTTGAAAATACACAAATATCAAAAATTTTTGAGATAAATCATTTAAAAAAATTACAAAAATAAATTACTTCATTTATCAACTCTACTTTTATTACAAAGAAAAAGCCAAATTGGAACAGCTAACCTGCTTTGCAAAACATGAATCACACCTTTAAAATTGTTTATCTACAGCAAGAAGTGAACTGTTTCAATCAACGTGCCCCGTGTTTCAATCTGCCCTACATTCCCCTAACTTTTACGTCTCTTTTAAATGATACTTGCCATGGTTGCCTAAATACACACAGCAAAAACATTTTAAGTTTTTTTTAAACGACACAAAGATCATGATTTTGTGAGGTAAATAGCCGAAACTGGATTGAAATTTTGAAATGCACCACTAATTGGTACAAGATCAGATTTCTATAAAATTTTAGGAAGTTTACTTTTGATCAATACTGTATTTAGGTATTATAAACCTAAGAAGTAAATAAGTCAATGATTTTAAAAAAAGACAGTGGATATGAAGATCAAAAATAACTTCTACATGTCTTATGACACAAATAGCCTAATGTTTCATCAGCATTAAAAAAAGCAGACTACGCATTACACCCATCAAATGCGTTACTTCCTACACCAGTAATGCAATCTGTGACGGATCCAGGGGGAACCAGAAGGCCGAATCCGCCCCTCACTTACTTTTTAGTTCCAGTAAAAAATAGGAAATGCATGGAAATTAGCATTTTCGTTGTTTCCGGCGCTAAATTTCAGAAATCAAACAAATAGCAAAAAAAATGGTCCTCGCCCCTCCGGAAGCCCTGAATCAGCCACTGAACGTAATATGCATGCATGCAATTTGGTTCGTATTTTAGTACAGTTCAAACTGTGGTTGAATATTTATCCACTGCCTTAAAGTTGCAAAACTCGAAAAATAATCTAAAAAAATTACTTCTACACTTTAAGGTCCTCCATTTGGTGCATCGTTTTTAAAAGTTCCATCTCTTTCTTTTCTTTTTTGATGTTTCGGGCCTCGAATTGTATCCTATTCCTGATTATTCTTTCTACGATTTTTTCTGTTGTCATTTCACTTCCTATAAAATTTAAAAAAAAACAATTTTTAGATTCAATTAAATTATTATAATTTTTATTTTGGTTAGCCCATGTTATTCTCATGATAACCAGCTGATAATTGTCAAAAAGTTATCTCAAAAATTATGAGATGGACTGTACAGCTGTTGAAGTATTCTGAGCTGGCTATCGGAAAATGTCAATGTGGATTCCAGGTGCGTGCGGAGAAATTTCAGACAAGGGATGCAATTTTTTTTAAAACTTAGTTATTTGTATTTTTCTATCCGTTTTAGTTTTCGGTAAACCGTAATTTCTTAATATGGAACTGTAGTACCAACAGAGTGGAAAACTTCATATATATCCACAATACATAAAAAAGGAAGGAAAGATATATGTGACAATTATACTGCCGTCTTTAGACCGACCTATCTACGTTTTCACTTATTTCGAGAAAAGCGAGTTTAAAGTTTAAATGCTTGCTAAGAGTACATAGTAATATATTTTTTTGTTTTTTAAAATAACATACATCCGAACAAAAATGTTGGTATTTTTCTTAAAAAACAGATGAAAGTAACCTATTTGAAGCCATTTTCGGTCCTAACTCATTTTTGATTTTTTTGCAGATAGGTGGGTCTTACTAAGGACGGCAGTATAGAGGTATATCTGTGACTAGTACGCTAAGCAGAATATATGGTAAAATAATAAAAAATAAAGTGGAGAGCGAATATAAAGACATGGAGGCAGAAGAACAAACCGGTTTCAGGGCGGGTAGATCGACTTTAGATTAAAAAGAAAATGGTATACCGACAAGAGCTGCATCTGCTTTACGTCGATTTGCAGAAGGCATATGATAGTATATCACTAAATCTACTTTGGAAAGCGTTGGAAAACATAAACATAAGCGTACAACTAATTAAGGCCATCAAAGAGTTATATCGCAATAGTAAGGCAAAAGTTAAAATAAAAGCAAAACTAACCAAAGGCTTTCAAGTAAATAAAGGTCTTAAACAAGGTTGCTGTATCTCGCCTACGCTCTTCAAGATATACTTGGAACAAGTCCTTAAAGTATGGAAGAGAAAATGCCAAAACATGAGAATTCCATTGGACGAAACCACCTTGTATACTTTATGTTTTGCTGATGATAGTAGTGGCTCAGGATTATGACGACCTCGAATATATGACACGAAAACTAATAAAAGAGTACAATAAGTGGGGACTAGAGGTTAATCTCAATAATACAGGGCAGTGAATTCAGTCATGTGATGAGTATAAATACTTAGGTCTAAAAATTACAGCTGACGGAACACTAAACAAAGCTATAAAAGATCGAAACGTACAAGGAAGAAAAGCAATAACTTTATTAAATGGAATAATTTGGGACCAAAGTATATCAAAACATAACAAAAAGCTTATATATAACACCATTGTAAAAAGTATTATTAAATACGGCTCAGAAGTATGGCCAATCAAGGATAGAACAGAAAAAATGCTTTCCGCTACGGAGATGGACTATTGGAGGAGAGCAGCAGGGAAATCAAAAAGAAAGAGTTACAAATCAAAGAATAAGAGAAATTATGACAGTGGGTGAACGTACTTTAGTGGATGATATAAGAACAAAACAACTGGTGTGGTACGGACATGTACAAAGAATGAACGATGAAAGACTACCTAAACAAATACTACAATGGACACCAACTGGCCGAAGAAAATGAGGACGGCCAAGGAGAAGCTGGAGAGAAGGAATAGATAGTGAAATAAGAATAAGAGGCCTAGATGATGAATTATGGGCAAACAGAAACGAGTGAAGATTGGGTATCGGAAGACGTAGAACGTTGTGAAACCGATGAATACACATAAATACACAACTGTTGTTTTAAAGGCCTCTAAAACTTATCGTTTACCGAAAAATCAACAGTCGTACCCACCATTGTCGAATTAAAAGTATAATAGGAGAGCAGTGACGCACCCAGAAAAATGTATTGGCAAGGGCATGGGGGGGGGGCGGGCCCCGAGCCCCCCTGGGTGCGCGTGGGTGGGTTATTGTGACGACCCTAAGGAAAAAATGTTAATGTTACCTAATATTACTTTATTAGGATTTACTTATACCTTATAAATTATTTAAATCACTAAAACCGCTATGATTCCAGACACCAATTTCATTAGCAAAAAGTAAACAAGGCCAACAAAAACGTTTTTTTTTTCACACAGGCGGTTAGCCACTTGTACTGCTTATACTTATCGGCACTAAAATGCCGTGTGCAAGTTTTAATTTTCGTTGTAAGCTCGTTCATTTCGGGAAAACTATTTGTTAATTAAAAACACACTATAACTATACAATCACACAACTCTATAGTTTTAACACCCGTTGTAATATCCTATACCGAAACCGAAGCCTCTTGCTGGCACGTCATTGTGTACGTATCGAACAGACTGGTTATTTCAAGGCTAAAAGGCGCGAACTGAATACTCGCATTGGGCTTGCATGCATTGGCCCCCACTATATTTTACATAACGAGATAAGCATTAGGGTGTTTGTCAGTAGTAAATAATAAATATATATTTATTTTTAGATATCTCTTTAGATCTTGGGAATGCTGAAAACAAACTTTTTTGTTTAATTTTTTCTCAAATTCATAGTTCTTTTAATTAAATAAATTCCTTGAATTAAAACAATTAGTCAAGTGATTCAAAACAGGCGGTCTACCAATCAGCTGCGAGTGACATCACAAAACAGTAAACGCCTCGAACAAACCTATTTTCTGTATTATTTTCTTATGGATGGTAATGTTTGCTTTGGTTTAAAGTGCGAATTATCGTCCTAAATTAGATTTTATTTTGTGTTTTGCTTATAAAAAACATTTTCAATGGAAAACGGATTCTCCAAAGCCGATAGCTCCAACCTGCCAATGCTGAATTCCTTTATCGTGGCAGGCTTCTTTGTCAACAACAGTGATTTTTGTTCTGCGGAAATTAGAAACGTTAAAATGTTGATGTAAGTATTCAATGAGTTGTTTTGTATATAACTGAAAGTTTTTTTACGATATTCTTCGCCTACTTATACTCATTTAGATTTTGAGGTTAGGTTATATGTTTTACTTTTTTGTTTAATATGCCACTTACAATAGATTCAATTAAATACCCAATCATTATTATTTTAAGCATTAAGAAAGAATCAAAAATTCCAGGACAAGTAGGCAAAAAGTATACAACGACCAGCATTACTTGAAGTACTGCATAGGTTACACTGCATAGTCCTGCGTAGGTACTGATGTGATATAATTCACATTGTATATTTGTTTATGTTATATTTTGATTGTTTGAAGTATTCATTAAGAAGTTGTCACTAAATTGATATAAAGAATAAATTATTCTCAATCCATTAAAATAAGAATATCACATGGCGCAGTCGGTAATTTGAATCAAATCAAACTTAAAAATGGCTGGAAAGCGTAACAGAAGATCTACTAGAATTCAAGACGTCTCCGAAACGTCCCAAGATGGTACAAATAGGGAAATTAAAGATGCAATGGCAAACTTAGAAAATCGAATAGAAAGTCGAATGGATACACGATTTTCAGAGCTCAGGGACATAATTCAAGATATGTTTCTACAGAATACTACACCTAATAAGGAAAATGTAGGTAATTTAGATATAAACATTGATGAAACACAGCCATGTTCCTCATCACAAAATTTAAATTTAAAACCAGGAATTCCCGTTCCAGAAAAGCTTATTGATATTACTTTCCACCTTTTTAAGCCAAGATACATTGGATATAGCAAGATTAGTAATAAAAATTCAAAATTTTAATAACGTACGAATGGTTGATATATTAAATAAACTAGAGGACTACTATAAAAAAAAGGAAAATAATCGCGTAAGAAAAAGCCAATTTTTGAATAAAAAACAATGTGAAAATGAACTTTTTATTATGTTTTATAGAGAAAAACTTAAGCTTTTCCAATTTACTGATCCCTGTTCATCATGTTATGACCAATATTTATCGGATCACATTATCGAATCACTTTTTAATCCAGAACTAAGAAAAAAATGTCGAATGCTCCCAGATAATACAGGAATTGAAAATATTGTCAAATTATGTGAATCAGAAGATTCTGCCGTAAAAGAAGAACAACAGCAGAACGTGGAAGTTTATAAAATTAAAACACAAAATTTTAATTCAAGAAAATGTGCAAGATGTAATAAAAATTGGCATACATCTTTAGATGATTGTCCAGCTATAAACTTTCAATGTAAAAAATGTTCATTAAAGGGGCATTTTACACAATATTGCAGAACAAAATCTGTCAAACACACAAATAATAATAGTGATATTCAACAAAATCAAACCATTGGACATTTAATCATAAATTCAATAAATAAAAACCCAAAACATATGTAGATGTCTGTTTAGATGGCAACCAAAGTAAAATTTCTTACCGAGCTATACCAGATACTGGTGCCGAAGTTTCCGTTGCAGGAGAAGAATTTTTAAAATCCCTGAATATTTCAAGAAGAAATTTACAATATTCTTATCAAAATTTGAGTACAGCTGATACTTCACCACTGCATATACTTGGATATGTAAACTGCAAGATTCAATTTCAAAACTTATCAACAACCATTCAAATATATATATGCAAAGGTGTACGAGAACTTTTATTGGATAAAAAATCATTAATCGAGCTTGGAATTATTCACAAAGATTTTCCAAATCCACTTCCAAAATCTATTTGTGTAACAAATGTGACTTCATGTAATGATTTAAAAGAAGATAATTATGAAAAAATTAAAGAAGATTTGATAAAAGAATTTCATGATGTTTTTGACATGGAGAATTTAAAACCAATGGATGGACCACCAATTCACATCCACTTAAAGTCAGATGCTGTTTTACATTCTATTAGCTGCCCTAGAAAAATACAATTTTTTTGGAGAGAAAAAGTCAAAGAAGAATTGGATGACATGGTCAAAAAAGGAATTGCTAAACCACTAGACGATATTCCTACTGAATCAGTAAGCCCTTTAGTTGTTGTTGAAAAGTCTAATGGAAAATTAAGGATTTGTGTTGACTATACAAAACTTAATCCATATATTTTAAGACCTGTCCATCCATTTAAATGTCCATGGGATGCAGTTTCCAATATACAAGGAGATTCACAATATTTTACGACACCAGATGCTGCGAGCGGTTATTGGCAACTTCCCTTAGATGAGGAAAGTCAAAAATTGACAACTTTTTTAACACCCTGGGGCAGATACATGTTTCTTCGATGTCCCATGGGCCTTGTCAGTTCCGGTGACGAATTTTGCAGACGTGGAGATGAAGCATTAGAAAATATTGGTAATATGGAAAAAGTAGTGGATGATATTCTATTATATGACAAATCATTTGAAGACCATTACAATCGTATTCGAAAATTGTTAATACGTTGTCGTGAAAATTCAATAACTTTAAATTCCAATAAATTTGTTTTTGCCAAATCAAAAGTACCATATGTTGGGTATATTGTTGGCAAAGACGGAATTGAAGCTGATCCAAAGAAAATTGAATCTTTAAAAAAATTTCCAACTCCAAAAAATTTGACGTTCTTTTATGGGTATAGTAAATCAATTGGGTTCATTCTCTGATGAAGTGAGTTCTGCCGCTAATCCATTAAGAACTCTATTAAAAACTAAAAATCAATTTTTATGGACCTATGAACACGACAGAGCTTTTGAAAACGTCAAGGTACTTTGACAAAACCACCAATACTGTCTCATTTTGATCCTAAAAGAATTTCCGCTATACATACTGATGCTTCAAAATTAAATGGTCTTGGATTTATACTAATGAAAAAGCATGAAAATAATTGGACAATGGTTCAATGCGGTTCAAGATTTTTATCAGATGTTGAATCAAGATATTCCATGGTAGAACTTGAACTTCTAGGAGTTGTTTGGGCCATAAACAAATGCCGAACTTATCTACTGGGTTTAAACGAATTTTCGATTTTTACCGATCATAAACCATTAATTACCATCCTAAATGACAAAAATTTAGACAGTATAGAAAATCCACGAATTCAGAGACTAAAAGAAAAATTATGTAGTTATCGATTCACAGCCTTCTGGAAGAAAGGTAAAGAACATCAAATCCCTGACGCATTGTCAACATGTCCAGTACAAACACCCACAAAAGAAGATATGCTGGCAGAAGAATCTACTCAACAGATAATTTCCTTTATTGCCCGTCAAATTTCTATTGCTGACAATACTGAAGAAAGTTACAGCAAATCTCATCTACAGGATTCACTTCTGATTAACTTACAAAAATCTGCTGAAAAAGATAATGAATATCAAGAATTAATAAGCCAAATTAAAGAAGGGTTTCCAAAAAATAAAAGTGAGTTAAAAATTAATTTATTTCCATACTGGAACATGAGAAATTATCTAAGTGTAGATAGTGGTTTGGTATTAAAAAACAATCAAATTTTAATACCTAAAGATAGAAGAAGAGAAGTCTTAGAGAGGCTTCATGATTCACATCAACGAATAGAAAGAACAAAAAGACGTTCAAGACAAACAGTATTTTGGCCAGGAATAAATAGTGATATCAAAAATTTGATTGATTCTTGTCAATTATGTTTGCAATTTAAACCATCACAGCAAAAAGAACCAATAATTGTCCATCCACCAGCTACAAGACCATTCGAAGATGTGTCAACCGATCTATTTACATGTAATGGAAAATATTTTATAGTATATGCAGATAGATTTTCTGGATGGCCAATAATTTGCCAATTTGGAAACAATTGTCCTAACACCACAGATGTAATTACTTTTCTCAGAAAAGCATTCTGCGATACAGGAGTACCGGTTCGATTAAGATCAGATTGTGGACCCCAGTTTGATTCGTATGAAATCAAACAATTTTTGCAGAAGTGGAACGTGAACCGATCTCCTTCAACTCCTCATTACCCTCAAAGTAATGGTCATGCTGAAGCAGCTGTAAAAGCTATAAAAGATTTGGTCAGAAAATGCATGTGCGAAGGATACTTAAATGAAGAAAAATAATATGCAGGCCTGTTAGAATGGCGAAACACTCCCAAAATAGAAGGTTTTTCGCCAGCTGAATTACTCTTTGGCCACACATTAAGATCTTTGGTACCAGCACATTCCAAAATGTTTCAAAGGAAATGGATTGACTTGGCAAATGTATACGACCGTAAAGCAACACAACAATTAACAATGAAGAATAGTTATGATCACCATTCAAAGAGTTTGGCGGCCATCCCTATTGGCAAAACCGTATGGATTCAAGATTGGCGGTCTAAACGGTGGAATAGAGTTGGAGTTTTTGTTGATATTGGACCATATAGAAATTACACCATCAAACTACCTAGTGGAAGAATTTTAATTAGAAACCGAAGATTTATTCGATTGGGGGAGAAGAAAGAGATTGAATGATGTAAAAAGCTTGAAGGGGAAGATGATGTGATATAATTCACATTGTATATTTGTTTATGTTATATTTTGATTGTTTGAAGTATTCATTAAGAAGTTGTCATTAAATTGATATAAAGAATAAATTATTCTCAATCCATTAAAATAAGAATATCACAGGTACTGCCTAGTCCTGCCTATGCACTGCCTAGTCTTGCATATGCACTGCTCAGTCCTACATTTAGCCTGCATGTGCACTGCCTAATCCTGCATTTAGAGGTACTCCCTAGTCCTGCCTAATAACTGCCTAGCACCGCCTAAAAATTTCTACACCTTTCTGCCTATTATAGTTGTTCATCCCTTCCTTGTAATAAACATAACCTCAAAAATTTCATCGTCATTTACGAAATAGTTATATATATTATAGACAACGTAAGAAAAATTATTAGAAACAATTTAGTTATACGCACATCAAAGTGATCTTCACAAATGTAAAGTGAAGATGTATTAGATAAGGCCCTTGGGTCTCTTCGAGCAAGTTCTAGCCACTTTTTCCGTTCTTTTATTGCTGTAGGCACATGAATAAATAGCTTTTCAGGTGTTTTTATGCTAGTATTTAAACACTGAGGCACTACACACCACTTATAGGACATTTTTTTACATAAAAAACAGTAAAAACACAGACCCAAAAAACAAATAAACACTTGAATGCCGTGTATCTGTCCGCGAGTTTACTGCGCTGTGACGTCATTGTAACGCCAGAAATGAGCGTTTTAGCGGCAAATTCAAATCGGAAATTAGAAAACTTGAATTTTGCGTAGCGAGTGCAAATTAAGACCGACAGTCAATGAATTCTTTTAGTTTTCTAGGCATATGACAAACACAACTGGTTACATGGTTGCCTTTTCTTATACGCCCTTTTATTAAAAACAAATAGGTATATAACATAAGATGGCGCTTTTTTAGTACGTATTCTAGGGAACTATTAATAATTTATTTTTATTTTCTGGTTTCTTAAGGGAAGCAATGCTTCCCTGCCTGAAAAAGGACCGCACGCCCCTGGTGAATTCCACCCGAGCAGATCTACTTCAGATCAAATATTTGCTATGAGGCAAATTCTAGAAAAAGCCTATGAGCACAACTTAAATTGTATATAGTATTTATGTAGATTTTAAACAGGCTTTTAAGAGCGTAAATTGGGAGTGAATAATACAGGCGTTAGCTACTTTGGGAATCCCCTCAAACTATATTAAGCTAATCAATGCTTCTATTCAGGTTTCCAAATCTGTAGTCAGAATAAATAACCAGTTCTCAGAGCCATTAAAATACGTTAGAACATAAATACATGTTCAAAAAGTCGCAAAGTGAAGCACCATATCTTGCTTTGGAAACAATTTGCAGACGCGAATTTTCAAGTGCGCATGCATGTGTTTTGTCACGTGGGCATACAGCTGATGTGTGGGTAGACGCCATATTTGTTATTTTTTTACATTTTGTGATGTTTTGCGTTTGTCGTGTAAAATAATGTTTTTTTCTGTCAAAAATTGGAAAAAATTCACGTAAAACATTTGCGGATTGTAGAAAAATGTCCAGGAGAAGCAAGGGAGTGCCATTCCTTAGGTAAATACTTTTATTTTTCTTTATAATTTATTAAGTTAAGAGTGGCTTATAGATGCTATTAAACACTATTCATGGTGTCCACGGTAAGCCTGCAGAATTAATTTTAGCAAAACTACAATTTTAATCCACAATTTGATACATTTTGACCTAATCAACTAGTTTTTAGAAAAAAGTAATAGACATAACCCTAAATTTTTGACAATTGTCAAATAATGCAGTGACATAACCACCAAAACTAACGCATGCACAGTAACCGGAATCCTGTCTACCCGTAACATGTAACATTAAGAATTAAATGGGGGTATGGCCCATGCTTTTGTTCTAACGTATTTGGAGCCATTTTGTGTAACTTCAGGAGTAAGACAAGCTGATGTGTTATCTTGATTACTGTTTAATCTGGTCCTTGAAGCTTCTATTAGGATGATTGACCCGAGCGGATATATAAGTATACTAAGAACTAAGGACTAAGAAATTAGGGTACAAAAAAAGTTTGATGTCTTTTAGACTATGTAAGAATATCATGCCTCTTGGTAAGAAATCTATATCCCTCACAAAAGTTTGATTTTGCCTACGACCCTGCATCTAACTTAAGAATTTGGTCATTGTATTTCCTTGTTTAAACATATCGACTATTCAGTAGTATCAAGAAATTTTGGAATTTCGTAATTGTTCGATTAAAAAATAAAATATTCAACAATTTTAATTTTGTGTATGGTCTAGTGGTGTAAAAGTGAGACACCCAAAGTCCCGTTGAAAAATGAGACACTTAAATAAAAAATACTAATAATTCAATTCCGATAGATTTTCTGTTATAAACTGATGAGGACCTCATACCCACAATTTATTTTTTTTTTTTTTATAAGAAATAGACTCATAATTAAAATTACAAAATCCTTAGCTTTATTTGTGGTATAAAACTTTTAAAAACGTTACCGAAACTTTTCTCTTGTGAGTTCGTAGATCGGTTTTTCTATAAATAAATATTTTTGTACTTATTTGTTGTATTAAAGTAAAAAAAAAATATAAACTTTTTACTCAAAGTTTGAGACGGCGATCCGAGTGTTTATACGTGAATTTTATCCCTGTCTCATATTTCGCCTAACCTGTCTCATTTTTGAGCTTTTTCAAGGTAAAATATGAGACAGTTTTATTTTTTTTTTCATATTATAGGCCAAATTTCTATGTTTTTACGTTTGCAATATTTTTCTGATTATCGCTTATATCCTAAAAAAAAATCGAGTCCAACAGAAGAGTCTAAAATCTTAAAAATATAAAAGTTTTAAAAATTGTCTCATTTTTACACCACTTGACCCTAATTTTTTCTCATCCTTTTCTCAAAAAACCCTAGAATATCCTCTTTTCACTTATTCTTTCACCTCTATCGAGACTCGCAAGTGAAGGTCGGTGTTTTCTGTCTCCCCTAGAAATACCTGAAACCTCCCAAAAAGTCGAATTTGAGACAGCCTGTATATGATTATAAATCTGAGGGCACGGCAGTGCCTCGCCAAGTTCGCGCGCCGTAACCATCTTTTCTTGAAACATTTCAGCCGATATTTGACCTACCTAAAACTCTACTTCGGAATGAGCTACAAATCTCAAACTTTGCACAGTCGTAGATCTCCATGGAGTTAACAACCCCTCCAAGTTCCATGGAATTCCATAAAGTAGTAAAGTAGTTACGAAATTTCAAAAAACGTCGACATTGCCACTCACTCACTCACTCACTCACTCACTCATGAATAGATCATCAATATTCTAGTGTACTTCCAGACATGCTACAAAGCTGAAATTTGGCAGACTGATAGAAATTATGACCAAACCCCTGGAAAAAATCAAAAAACCCCAAAATTTTAATTTACTCCCCTCCCCTATACATTTAAAGTTATGTAAAAGTAGCATCGCCCACTTCCAGAAATGCTAGAGTTGAACTTTGGCAACTTTGACAGAATGATAGGAACTATGCTAAAACTATAGGAAAATATCAAAAAACCCCAAAATTTTAATTTACTCCCCTCCCCTATACATTTAAAGTTATGTAAAAGTTGCATTGCCCACTTCCAGAAATGCTAGAGAGTTGAGCTTTGGCAGACTGATAGGAACTATGATAAAAGTATAGAGAAAAAATTAAACACCCCAAAATTCTAATTTACTTCCCTCCCCTATAAATGTAAAGTTAAGTAAAAGTAACATTGCCTACTTCCAGACATGCTAGAGAGCTGAGCTTTGGAAGACCGATAGTAACTATAATAAAGTTATAGAAAAAAATTAAAACACCCCAAAATTCTAATTTACTTCCTTCCCCTATAAATGTAAAGTTATGTAAAAGTAACACTGCCCACTTCCAGAAACGCTAGAGAGCTGAACTTTTTAAGACTGAAAGACAATATGATAAAACCATATGAAAAAAAAGTTAAGTAAAAGTAACATTGCCTACTACCAGACATGCTAGAGAGCTGAGCTTTGGAAGACTGATAGTATCTATGATAAAGTTATAGAAAAAAATTAAAACACCCCAAAATTCTAATTTACTTCCTTCCCCTATAAATGTAAATTTATATAAAACTAACATTGCCCACTTCCAGAAACGCTAGAGAGCTGAGTATTGGAATGCTGATAGAAATTATGATAAAACCATGAGAAAAAATTTAAAAAGTCCAATATTTTCAGTTACTCTCTTCCCCTATAAATGTAAATTTATGTAAAAGTAACATTACCCACTTCCAGAAACGCTAGAGAGCTGAGCATTAGACGACTGATAGGAACTATGATAAAACTATAGGACAAAATTTAAAAACAAGACAATTTTAATTTATTTCCCTCCCATATACATGTAAAGTTATTAAAAGTAACATTGTGCACTTTCAGAAACGCTAGATAGCTGAGCTTTGGAAGGCTGATAGGCACTACGATAAAACCATGGAAAAAAATTAAGAAAACCTCAAAAATTTAAGTAAGGCATTGCAAAAGTTTTGAACAATATTCCGCATATTTTACTACTTTAAAAATTAAGTATTATCCAATTCTTTTAAAACAGAAGTGAAATCATAACAAAAACATTTTATGTAAAAAAAAGCCAAGTACGCAAAAATGGCATTCCGTAAAAAGAATTGAGATAAAAGTAAAGCCAAGTTCTCCAATACAAATTTCAAAATGAAAGGTTCTTACTAATTTAGAAATATTTTTCTAAACTTGGCTATTACGGCTGTAAATGACTCTTAGGCACAGTGCTAAATTGAACATAAAGAAGTTTGGCTGTAATAGCAAAGTTTAAAAAAACATTTTCAAACTAGTAAGAACCTTTCATTTTGAAATTTGTATTGGAGAACTTGGCTTTACTTTTATCTCAATTCTTTTTACGGATTGCCATTTTCGCGTACTTGGCTTTTTTATGATTAAACTTACCGGAATCAACTGCCAAAAACTTTCCGATTTGTTTGGGATATAGGTAAGGATCTTTTCCATCTTCGTCCTCCATCACAGCTGTTTGTCCGTGAACTACTACATCGACCTGCCAAAAATAAAATTTTTGGGTATGGGCTGAAAACATACAGTGTGTCCCCAGATAAAAGTAACAGGGGAATTTCGGAAACGGTAAGATATACAATTTTGGCTAAATGAGAAAAAAGTTAAAAATATTTACAGGGATTTTCAAAATAACAAGCTAAAAAAAATGTTTTTCGAAAAATTTAAAGTTTCTCGACATCTTGCAATCAAAGTTTTTAAATTTTGGTAGTTTTGTATTAGAAACGACGGCCAATCGAATGACGTTAACGAAGTTTTTCTAGGTATTCTAGTTTTTTTGTACCCATGGCCAACTTTATTATTACTTACGACCGCCATATTGAATTTATACGCCATTCAAAACCTAAACAAACATTTAGAAGTGAGGTTAAAAATAAAGGACAGCCATATAAAACGCATGTTTCAATAAGCCTTTTTCCCAGCCGCGTTAAGATCTAGCACTATTTAAAGCCAACAAGAAATCTTAAATCAATCATTGATTTATGCTATAGGTGGACAACACTCGGAACTAATGTGATATGATGTGCGAGCACTTCATGGTGTTCCCCGTGGATCTGACCACCATCTGGTAAAAATATTATTCCCTTCTTAAGCAAAACAAATAAAGACGAAAGTATTGGAGAAAATGAAAACCTAGAATCCATCGAAGAAAATCAAAAATACAACTTTAGAAGTCAAACATACGAAAAGATTGTATCAGAAACGATTAGATGAAATTAATAAACACACAGCATTCATTTGAAGAGATATATACAAACATAGTAAAAAGCTTGAAGGAAGTAAGCAAAGGAGCTGTTGGATTCCAAGATAATAGAAATAACAATAAGCTGTAGTGGACGGAGGAAATACAGGAAATGGTCAAGGAGAAAAAACGCACATACTTGAAATGGCTCTCTACAGGGAAGCCAGAAAAAAGCTAAGAAATTTGATACGCACGGAAAAAAATTAAATGTTCGAGCGCAAATGCCACGATATACATACACACGTTGGAGGTAGGCAGAGTTCTGAAGTATGGAAATTCATTTCTACGGCAAAAACCCAACAACAGAAAAAGTAAATATTCAGATCATCAAACCAGAACAATGGACAGAACACTAGAAGTGACTGCTGCAGGAAACAAAACCCGAATATCTGTCAGCCTCTCCGATGAGAAACATAGAAGTACATGGAGAGGAAGTAATTATCGAAAAAGAAATGATAAAGAATATTATTAAAAAGCTTAAATCCGGAAAAGCTAGAATCAGAGGAACTACTAAAAAATCTCACATATATGATCAATCAATGCATAAACGGACATTCAGTACCTGACGATTGGAAAATAGCATTCATATGGACAGTGTAAGAACAAACTAATATCAAGCATACATACATAAAAGCGATAAAATGACTATAAAAAGGGTCACAATCTAAAATTAAAATTGGAAATCGACTTTCAAAAGAATTCCTGGTAACGAAAGGCAGGGATGTTGTATCTCTCCAACTCTTTTTATGGATGTGGAGAATAGGCGTTGGACAATGTAGAAAAACGTTCTAAACCGACATAGTAGTATTTAATTATCTGCTAGTTTCTCTTACCTTAAAATGGTCCATAAGATCTTTGGTGACTGGGTAAGGTGCGCCAATGACAACTTCGTTGACGTATTTACAGGCAAGAACGCTGAGTACTCGTTCGTGAACATTCATGATGGGGTAGTTCTTTCCTTTGTATCTGTTCACAACGGGATCGGTGTGTAAGCCAACTATCAGGTAGTCACCCTGTAGAATATTTAAAAATAAGAAGAATGTGAAACAAATCGAACGCGCCTGAGATGTATAGAATCTTGTCCCCGGGCTGCGGACTTTTGCCGTCTGAGAATTAAATAATCTTTTGAGTAGTTTATGCATGCTTAGCGTTTTTTCTTAATGTATTTGTTTTTATAATTTTAATTTTACTGAGAGTCAACCAATAAAGTGTCAAACAAATATGGTATACTTACTTGAATGTGAAACAAATCGAACGCGCCTGCGGTGTAGACAATCTTGTTTCCGGGTTGCGGACTTTCGCCATTACAGAATTGAATGATCTTCTGTGTAGTTATCGCATACTGACCATTCTTCCTTTATTTGATTTTTTAATTTTGATTTTGTTGAGATTTAAGCAATAAGGTGTCAAACACACATAGTTTACTAACTTGCTCTTTGACTTTTTCCAAAAAGTCCAAATCTCTAATGTGAAACAAATCGAACGTACCTGCATTGTAGACAATCTTGTCCCCGGGTTGCGGACTTTTGTCGTTAGAGAATTGAATGATCTGCGTAGTTATCGCATACTTACCGTACTCCATTTATTTGATTTTATAATTTTGATTTTGCTGAGATTTAAGCAATAAGGTTTCAAACAAAAATGGTTTACTTACTTGCTGTTTAACTTTCTCCAAAAAGACCAAATGACCAATGTTAGACAAATCAAACGCGCCTGTGGTGTAGACAATCTTGTCTCCGGGTTGCGGACTTTCGCCGTTAGAGAATTAAATGATCTTCTGCGTAGTTATCGCATATTTACCGTTCTTCCTTTATTTGATTTTATAATATTGATTTTGCTGATATTTAAGCAATAAGGTGTGAAACACACATGGTTTACTAACTTCCTGTTTAACTTTCTCCAAAAACTCCAAATCACCAATGTGAAACAAATCGAACGTGCCTGCGGTGTAGACAATCTTGTTCACGAGTTGCGGACTTTTGCGGTCAGAGAATTGAATAATCTACTGAGTAGTTATCGCATACTTATAATTCTTCCTTTATTTGTTGTCAAAGTGTCAAAAAAATATGGTTTACTTACTTGCTGTTTGACTTTCTCTAAAAATTCCAAATGACCAATGTGAAACAAATCGAACGCGCCTGTGGTGTAGACAATATAGTCTCCGGGTTGCGGACTTTTGCCGTTAGATAATTGAATGATCTTCTGCGTAGTTATCGCATACCCGTTCTTCCTTTATTTGATTTTATAACTTTGATTTCGCTGAGATTTAAGCAATAAGGTTTTAAACACACATGGTTTACTAACTTGCTGTTTGACTTTTTCCAAAAAGTCCAAATCACCAATGTGAAACAAATCGAACGTGCCTGCGTTGTATCTTCTACGTAGTTATCGCATACTTACCGTTTTTCATTTATTTGATTTTATAATTTTGATTTTGCTGAGATTTAAGCAATAAAGTTTCAAACAAACATGCTTTACTTACTTGCTGTTTAACTTTCTCCAAAATGTCCAAATGACCACTGTTTGACTTTCTCTAAAAAATGCAAATGACCAATAAAGTGTCAAACAAATATAGTTTACTAACTTACTGTTTGACTTTCTCTAAAAAATGCAAATGACCAATGTGAAACAAATCGAACGCGCCTGCTATGTAAACAATCTTGTCTCCGGGTTGCGGACTTTTGTCGTTAGAGAATTGAATGATGTTTTGCGTACTTATCGCATACTTACCGTTCTTCCTTTATTTGGTCTTATAATTTTGATTTTGCTGAGAGATAAGGAATAAAGTGTCAAACAGATATGGTTTACTTACTTGCTGTTTAACCTTCTCTAAAAAGTCCAAATAACCAATGTGAAACAAAACGAACGCACCTGCGGTGTAGACAATCTTGTCTACGGGTTGCGGACTTTTACGGTCAGAGAATCAAATAATCTTCTGAGTAGTTTATGCAAACAGACATGGTTTACTTACTTGCTGTTTGACTTTCTCTAAAAAGTCCAAATGACCAATGTGAAACAAATCGAACGCGCCTGCGGTGTAGACAATCTTGTTCCCGGGTTGCGGACTTTTACCGTCTGAGAACTGAATGATCTTCTGTGTGGTTGGCAGGAATTGTGAACAGCCCGTCCAAGGCGACCTGGCTAAAGAGTCTTGACCCATAGTTGAAGAATGCTCCTTACCGACCTCGTATTCATACTGACCTGTCCTAAAATGGTTACGGGTCAGCAGGAGCATTCGACCAACTAGGTCGGTGGTCGAGACACCTTGTGTCCGAAAGACTTCCCTGCAAAAAATAAAGTTTAAGAGTTCATTTTATTTTTATTACGAGGGTCACAATTAAGTCTGAATTATTATAGGCCAATCCTGGATTTAAGATATACAGGGTGTCACAGATAATTGTAACTACATAGTAATTTCCGAAACGCTATACAGGGTGTCTCAAAAAGGTCTGTACAAAATCTTAGCACATATTCCTGGGATCAAAATAAGTCGATTTAATGCAAATTACCTTAGTCCAAAATTGCTCCGTTTCAGAGATACAGGGTGGTGAATTTAAAAATTAAAAATCGATTTTGTCTAAAAGCAACAAACTTGAATAAAGAGTTGAGAACAATAGTCAGTAGAAAACTGGCCGTTGCTATGACATTTTGCCAGTGTAAAATACTCTAGTGAAATAGTAATTCCAAATAATTTCAGTATTCTGTTGCGGCATCGAACACTAAAAACGGAAATATCTCGAAAACGACTTACTTTAGCGCATGTTAACAGGAGTACCTTTTTGGCTTAAAAAGATTCAGGAAAATATTTTCTTAACAAAAAAAGTTAAAAGTTACACTGAGAAAAAAGTTGTAATTTTAAACCATAAAGAGAGCATTGTTAAGCGCCCTCTAACGGCCACAGTGAAAGTGTCCATATTTAAAAAAACCCCGAGTACCAAATTTTAAAGTAATGCGTTGAGAAATGTTCATAAATTTTAATAAAATCGGTCTTTAATTTTTAAATTCACCACCCTGTATCTCTGAAACGGAGCAATTTCGGACAAAGGTAAGTTGCTTTAAATCGTCTTATTTTGACCTCAGGAATATGTGCTAGGATTTTGTACAGACCTTTTAGAGACACCCTGTATAAAAATAAATGGATCCGTGATGGATCTGATACCTTCCTAGCTGATTAGCACACTCCAAAATAGTTTTTTGAAAATATCTCAGAAACAAAAGTTCCTACAAAGTTAAATACAAATTTTTGAGAAAAATATGACAAAAAAATCGAAAAATGAAGCCTGCTTTGGAAACAATTGCAAATTTAAATTCGCAGACTTGCATTTTCTAGTGCGTATGTGTCTGTTTTATCACGTAGACACACAACTGCTGTATGTATGGACGCCATATTTGTTGTTTGTTTACATTTTGCGATGTTTTGCGTTTGTCATGTAAAATTATGTTTTTTTCTGTGAAAAATGGGAAATAATTAGAAAAATGTCAGTAAGTAATTGTATTTTTCTTTATAATTTGTTAATTAATTTAAGAGTGGTTTATATATGCCATTAAATACTCTTCATGGTGTCCACAATAAATATGCATAATTAGTTTCAGAAAAACTACAATTTTAATCTAGGTACATTTTTATCCTATTTTCAACAACTAGTTTTTAAGTAGTAATGTAGCGGAGTATGTTCCGAAACACCCAAAACTGACGCATGCGCAGTAACCGAACTCCTGTCTAACCGGAAAAAGAACATTAAGAATAAAATGAGGATCCTGGATTCAAGCATCGCGTGTAAGAATGTATGGATATGCCAATGGGCGTAGTCAAAAAAGCATTAACTTGCGAGGATTGCGAATAAACCTTGATAACTTTTTCAAGTTTATCCCTGGAAGTCACAGTGAACTCAATTCGTAATGTAGTGTATTTTAAAAAAAAAGTTTGTATTGGCATTCTATTTTCGCATTTAAAATTTTATAACTCCCCTTTAATTCTCGTATTAATAAATGAGCTAAAGCCAGGATGGGGCAGGTGACAAGCCAGGGTGGGGCAAGTGCCCCACCCTGCCACACCCTGACTACGCCCATGGATATGCCCCATATTTATGCTTTAAAGTATTTGGTCAATATACACCCAAATAACACATTTTCGGTGCTATCTCAAATTTTTTTTTATCAAAAACCCTAGCCATTGCTGGGTTAGGAAGGTAAAATATAAAAAGAGTAGAAAAAATTCATTAACGCTATTCGATTGCCTGTACTCGCTAATAAAAACATACCAAATTTTACTTTATTTGTTTACAATATAATTTTGCAAATTTGGGACACTCTGTATAGAATTTCGACATTTATCACGCCAATTTATGAGATTTTTGATCATATGAATCCAAATATTACAAAACAACATACTACCTAGTTGTTTTGGGTGATAGGTGTGTGGCTTAATTTTTATTTAAATGTAATTTTCAATCAATGTGTGAAAACTATGTTAATTTACCTGCAGTTATTTTTGAGATATATACTATAATTTTTTCCAAAAATTGACTCTGGCAAATTTTGAAAATTAATTCTCAATCTAAATTTTAAAACAGCATTTTTCTAGCTGCTGTAGTTCCTAAGATATGACTTTTTAAAATTTATATCGACTCGACCTTTGATGTAATGAGAAATTTTGTTAAATCTAAATTCCTAACCTAAATCTGAAAATCGCGTTTTGCTAGCTGCTGCTGATTTCGATTTATGATTCTTTAAAATATTTCAAAGCACCTTTTTATCGTCTTGCAGCCACCCCCCCCCCCCCCCCAAACACTAATGGCCTTATCCACTGCAAAATATTTGGGCAAAATTTGGTTAAAATCGGTTTACTGGTTTTCGACGAGTAAAGTATTTTTGACGATCCCAATATTGTATGAATGGCAAAAAATAATTTGTAAAAAATACCTAAATATGGCAAAAATTGTGGGTTTGGTGAAACAAAGGGGTAATCCCTATCTTAAAAGAGAGTGAACATTTCCTACTGGAATGTGCTAAATGTAGATTTAGTGGTATACTATCATATGCCTTCTGCAAATCGCATGAATACCACTAAATCTACTTTGGAAAGCGTTGGAAAACATAAGCGTACAACTAATTAACGCCATCAACGAGTTATACCGCAATAGTAAGGCAAAACTTAAAATAAAAGCAAAACTAGCCAAAGGCTTTCAAGTAAATAAAGGTCTTAAACAAGGTTGCTGAATCTGGTCTACGCTCTTCAAGATATATTTGGAACAAGTCCTTAAAGTATGGAAGAGAAAATGCCAAAACATGGGAATTCCGTTGGACGAAACCACTTTGTATACTTTATGTTTCGCCGATGATCAGATAGTAGTGGCTCAGGATTATGACCTCGAATATATAACACGAAAACTAATAGAAGAGTACAATAAGTGGGGACTAGAGGTTAATCTCAATAAGACAGAGTATATGTGTATCGGTGGAACGAAACAGGATCTAACCTTAAATACCGGGCAGCGAACTCAGTCCTGTGATAAGTATAAATACTTAGGTCTAAAAATTACAGCTGACGGAACACTAGACAAAGCTATAAAAGATCGAAACGTACAAGGAAGAACAGCAATAACTTTATTAAAGGGAATAATTTAGGACCAAAGTATATCAAAACATAACAAAAAGCTTATAACACCATTGTAAAAAGTATTATTACGTACGGCTCAGAAGTATCAAGGATAGAACAGAAAAAATGCTTTCCGCTACGGAGATGGACTATTGGAGAAGAGTAGCAGGGAAATCAAAAAGAGAAAGAGTTACAAATCAAAGAATAAGAGAAATTATGACACGTACTTTAGTGGATGATATAAGAACAAAACAACTGGTGTGGTACGGACATGTACAAAGAATGAATGATAAAAGACTACCTAAACAAATACTACAATGGAAACCAACTGGCCGAAGAAAACGAGGACGGCCAAGGAGAAGCTGGAGAGAAGGAATAGACAGTGAAATAAGAATAAGAGGCCTAGATGATGAATTATGGGCAAACAGAAACGAGTGGAGAACGGGTATCGGAAGCCGTAGAACGTTGTGAAACCGATAAATATATATATATATATATATATATATATATATATATATATATATATATATATATATATATATATATATATATATATATATATATATATATATATATATATATATATATTTATATATCTATATATATATATATATATATATATGTATATATGCTAAACGTTTCGCCAATTAATACAATGCTTAAAAGGAAAGTTTAACAATAAATTCTTTTAAAAACAGCAAAACAGCATTTTATTTATTAAAATAAAACTATACTATTACTCCTTTTTTTCTGAGCTAGAATTTTTTGAGAAAATTTGATAAAAACTTTTAGTTAAGACCGCTTCAACAATTCTAAAAAGAATATAATTCTCTTTTATGGGCGCTAATTATAAGTAAATTAAACCTTACAAAGTTATACGTTGTTAGAAAGGAAATTTTATTGTTTTATTATTCTTTGTTTTACAACATAATTTTAGGAAAATTTGTTAAAACATGCAGTGGTTCAGATAAAAATCACATGGGGATTATGGAAACGGTTTCTAAAAAAAGTATAACGCCTAGAAAACATTTGTTAACGTCTGTAGTGGCTAATACAAAACTTTTTTCCACAAAAAAAAACAAAATTTCAATCGCCACTAAACAAAGGACCTTGAAGATATATTGGGGATTTTGGAAACGAAAAAACTAAGGTTTTTTCCGAAAAAAAAATTAATTTCAATTATATAAAAATGTCGTTTTGGTGTAAATTGCTTTCTTATAGTTTTTTTTTTTTTGATATATAAAGAATCCAACTGTCAAATCGAATATATTAGAACAAAATCTCCAAGCCAAAATTTTAATAATTTTATATTTTCGCACTTATTCACTTCCCCAACCATTTCCAGTGCGGAAAGTAAAATGAGTGCAAAATAGTACCACTTTCTGCACCAATTTTTCGCAAGCGAGTAAAAGAGCATATTTACATGGATTTCCAAACCCTTTTCTTCCGAATATTGCTGATTGTTGATATACCTACCCACTCCATAGTTCAGCTTTTGCAGTAACGCGCTGCCACTTTTTAATGCATCAATAATCTCTGACTTATCTTTTACGTATATTTCCTTTTGATTAAAGCCATTCCCGACACGACCGTGACCTATAACCTTGCCCTCGCCCGAAAAGCTAGATGAGAACTACTGTATGAGGCCTTTGAGAGCACACGCCGCATCAAATCAACCAAACGAGAGGTTAAAACCCGCAATATTATGTGAATTATACGGAATTTTCTGGAAAAACGCCAGTCCAGATAGTTAAAGCAAGTAATATCCGGATTCCTTAATAGCTCCATGGACAGCTGAGGCTATCTGGATTTTGTCGCCACTTACTTATAACGTCCAGCATCTTTAACAGCCTGATAAGTATCTTGCCCGTCCTCTGTGACCGTGATATCATCCCCGTGGACGCAGAAATCACACTGGTATTTGTCTAAAGTCTCCAAGGTTGTCACGTAGGGCGCCCCTTCTACCACTTCGTCGACCCATTTGATTCCTCTAACCATCTTGTACCTTGCAAATCAAAACAAAGCTTAATTAGGTTTATTTAATAGATTTGATTCTCTAAGAACCTTCACCCCATGAGGCTCCAACATCTAACGGAGCCACTAGATGCTGACAGTTAAAACTAATTCTTCTTTTTGTTAGAAACTCGTAGACAATGATTGAGAAGAAACAAAATTTCGGACTTCCATTGTTTTTATTCAGAGCTCTGTCTCCATAGCTCTTACTTTCAAGTAAAAGATAAGTTTTACGCGCAAAATGATGCGACTTTCAATGGGTTCGTATCTTCCGCTTGTGGTAGCAAACATCTACATGGAGTGATTTGAGGACCATGCGATGAACATGGCCGGAAAATGATGACGACCTGCAGAATTTTCTACAGCATCTTAACGGTATTCGACCAACAATCAAATGCACAATGAAAATTGAAAAAGATTCAGCTTTACCTCTTTTGGATGTTCTTGTCAAACGAATAGGCAGAAACAATCAAACTACTGAGTATAGGAAACCTACATATACACACACGGGGTAGTACATAAATTTTAAGTCTAATCATTCTGTTGCTACAAAACAAGGAGTTATAAGAAGTTTGTATATAAGAGCCATAAATCTTTGTAGTAATAATAATTAACCACAGAAATCTACAACATTAAAAAGGACTTACAACAGAAAGCTTATTCCGAGATATTAATAAACTCAACGATCTCTAAAATTAAAAACAAACGAAATGTAGCGAATTCACAAAATAATAATAATCCGTTGGGTGTTATTAACATTCCATATGTTCAAGGGATTTCAGAAAACATAAGACAATGCCAAACACTATAATATAAAAACCGTATTTTCATCGTGAAATACGATAAAGAGTTTTGTAACTAAAACAAAAGCATAAAATCCCCCAACCAACTCCAACCAACCAAATCCCGTGTGAGTGTGGTAAATTATATGTAGGTGAGACGAAACGCCCTCTTTAGGTTAGGGTAAAGGGACATATAAAAGTACCCAGTTAGGAGATACTAAAAAATCCGTCACACACAAAATTCAATGGTCTGAAGCTAAAGTTTTGCATAAGGAGTCGCATTGGCCAAAACGAAAGTTTGTTAAAGCTGCATTTATAATGCAGTATGAAGAAGTTTTCAGTCAACAAAGGACGTCCGTCCAAACATATGAAAACCACTTTTTATGCAAAACAAGCGCCTTAGGATTAACAAACACACACACCTCTCTGCACACCAAGTAGTATAAGTATTAACCTGTAGACTGGATTGTTTCATTTACACTTAAAAGCGGGTAGAGATACTTACTAACTAAAACGTAGTGTTTAAAATAAATAAAGACAATGGAAGTCCAAAATGTTGATTCTACCAAATATAATTTCATAAAAAAAGAACTACTAGATTATAAACTAATACCTTTCTTGCTCATTAAAAACTGGGGGTCCTTTGTGTTTTGTGATTTCTGCGTCTGTGTGAACTCCTACAATCAGATAGTCTCCTAAAGCTTTGGCCTGTCGCAACGAATTAGCATGCCCGAAATGTACCATGTCGTAACTGCAAGAAAATAAAATAATTAAATCTTAATCAGAATATAAGAAAAGAAAAATATTATTATTATGTATTATACAGGGTTCTTAACGCTAGATCTTGGATGCTAAAAAGCCGTATGTTAGAGTATAGTCAGACATAAAATTAAATGAGAAAAAAAGAGACGGGCATAGGCTGGGGTTGCCATTATAGATCAAAAGTAGAGGATAATGTTCACACTCCAAATACTTTATTTTTTACCTTCCTAGCCCGCATAGCAATGACGAGGGAAGTTATTATTTTCGACGAAAAATTTTTTTTTTAGATAAAGCCGAAAATGTGTTATTTGGGTGTATTTTGACCTACCCTAGCAATATCGTCGTAATGTCTCTCTGTGTGTGTGTATATTATTTCTGCCCTTAACACGATAGCTCCTAAACCGCTGAACCGATTTTCATAAAATTTTTAGTTAAAATAGTGCTCGACACTCTTACGAGCTGATTAGATTTTGGTCAAAATCCATTAATGCTAATGACAGTTTTTTGACAATTAAAAACTAGTAGACTACATTTTGCTCAATAATTCGTTAAAGGTTAAACATCAAGGTCACCTACATCTTCGCAAGTTTTGTGAAACAACTTAAAGATCACTGAAATATGGATTTCAAATTTGCTCACTGTACGTTACCGCAAAAACGGATGAAGCTACAATTTTTTTTCTTTCACAACAAATTACTTCATAGATTGGTTTTTGAAAAATTTCATTTTTTCTAGGGTGGTAGTGCTAAGTTGACACTCAACTTAGCATTACCACCCCTTTCTAGGCAAACGGGTGGCGCGACAAATTTTTTTCTTTCACGACAAATTTACGACAATTAATGCATATATTGCGAATATCCAACGCTAAGTTTATAGATGTGGATCCATATATTTTAATACGTTTTTTAAAACAGCGTTTTTCAAACTTAACTTTGATTGAAATTGTGTATTTTCGTCACGGTAAAATGAACAGTTATTTATACCTTAAGCCCAAAAATCATAAAATTGTTAGTTTTAAAGTGAAATTACTTTTTTAAACTGCAAAATTTACGTTTAAAATTTCCTGATAGATTTGCACTGTAACAATTATTCAAAATGAAATATGTGAATATAAATAAAGTTATTCAATTTTTGCCAGTTATTGTTAAGGCATTTTGTGAAATTCCAGTTATTGATATGCACATTTTTTTAGGTAATATAAAACAAAATTAGGATAGAAATGCAAAAACAGTATTTTTCAGTCCTTTTCGTATTTCCCTATGTAGAATTTACTTAAATATATTCAAAAACAAAAAAAAGTTATATGGTTTTAAAAAAAAATCACTTTCCTTATTTACCTTCCTAGCCCGGGTAGCAATGGCTAGAGAAGGTATTATTTTCGATTAAAAAAATTAGCTCACACTACTACTATACTATAGTAGTGTGAGCTATGGTGATCCTAAATTTTTCGAGAAAAAAAAAGTTTCTCCGATTTCAAAAATGTTTATATACTTTGCGTTTCAGATGATTTTGAAACTTTTTTGTTGCGCCGTCTGTCTGTCTGTCTGTTACGACCAATGCGCAGAACTCAAAAACCGCTAGCCCGATTTTAATTAAATTTGGTACGTAGGCTGGGTGTCGGGTCGGGATGGTCCCATTTAAAAATGAACGAAATCCATCGATCACAAGCCAAATAAAAGGGTAGGGGTAGATTTCAAAAAATAGAGTTAAGTTAAAATATGCCGTGTGTGATATCAAACGAAAGGTAATTGAGTCTGGAGTGAAACAAAATACATTTTAGTTTAAAAAAAAGAGTGGGGGTAGATTTCAAAAATTAGAGTTTAAGTTAAAACATGGCTTGTGTGGTATCAAACGAAAGGTAATTGAGCATGGAGTTGAATAAAATATATTTCAGGTTTTAGTTATATTAGCTCACACGAACACTATAACTATAGTACCTAGTGTGAGCTTAGGTACCCATATATTGGCATAGTATTTTTTTGAGGTAACTCCGAAAACGTGTTATTTGGGTGTATTTTGACCTATCTTAGCAATATCGTCGTGATTTCTGTCTGTGTGTGTTCCGTAAGTTTAATGCTTATAAGGGCTTATCCTTAAATTATGTAACGCTCAAGAGGGGGAGGGGGGGGTTTTGGCCTTGCGTTACACTCAATGTTATTTTAATGTGTTTTGTCTTGAAAATGCGTTACGAGGGGGGGGGTGGGGGTCAAAAATCCTGAATTTTTGCGTTGCGTAATTTAAGAACGCTCCCTAAAGTTACAAAATATGAAAGATAATATTTTTTAAAATATTTCCAATATTTCCGAGACACCTTCGGGAATTTCCAATATTTCCATTTCCATTTCTAAACTATCTGCAAAATTTCCACAGAAGAAGTAGCTGCAATTTTAATAAGTAAAGTTTTAAAGACGGTGAAAAGTGCATATTCAAAAAGTAGATACAATTAGATTTTTTTGCTATTTAAATGTAACACGTAATTCGTTCAGGCACAGCGTGGACAATTTATTTATTATGTTTTTTATAGCTTAAAAATTCATAATCAGTAATCCCATAGAAATTAATAATTGTTCTCAACTTATAACCATAAAGCATGTACAATGTTGATGTGATAAAATACATAATGTTTAATTTTTTTAAATCTTAACTAATTAAATGAAACAAGGGTATTAAGGTTTTTACACAATATGCTTGATAAGACTTTTTAATAACTTTTGCTTGCTAACAAATATACATTTTCCGATAAAATTAGTGCAAGCATTAATTAACTTTAAAAATACTCTGTCAATTTATGGACACCTAAGTTCACACGATTCTACCCCCACCATTTTTTGCCTTCCCATGCAGCAATGGCTAGGGAACTTAATATTTTCGACGAATTTTTTTTTGAGATTACGCCGAAAATGTGTTATTTTGACCTATTTTTTAGCAATATCGTCGTGACGCTTGTCCGTGTGTGTGTATGTCTATACGTAACGCACAGAAAAAAATGTTTTCAACCAATGCAAATTGATTTGATCCAAGAAAAAATCTGCTTCACTATGCACGAAGACGATATTTTCTTAACAAATAAAAACTATTCTCTTGAACTGTTGGTTTCCGTTGAAAATAAAAGTTGCCTTTATCCAAGAAAAAAATGACAATGGAAGTCCAAAAATTATTTTTATTTTAAACAAATAATTATTTTGAAATAAAAAAAATGTATCTAAAAGTTTTTTTAAATCAAAAGATTCTTTCTTTAATTTCGTCTTGACTTGAGATATTAAAATCCTTTTGACTCGATGCATTTAATTGTTTCTCAAAAAAAAAAAGATTATTCAAAGCAAAACAAACCATAATTCAATCAAGAAAACTTATTTTTCTAACTAAATGTAATAAGTCAACAATATTTTCCATTATGTAAACACAATTTTTTTTTAAACATGCACTCACTTTTTTTAGCAAGGCGATGAAGTCAAGATATTTTGACATATTTATGTTCCCATAACGTAGGGAATGTAAATATTTCATGACGACACCGTCTTGTTAAGAAATTATCTTTAGGAAAAGTTCGTATTAAAAAAATAGCCGACATTGACACGCGTTCGCCGCAAGCTCAAAATACGAAATGCCGAAAGGTCTGAACTTGTCCATTTTCATTTAAGAGATTATATAATTTATTGCTTTCACTGAAGAAAATATTGATACCATTGTCTTGTTTTAAAAACTTAATGCGCCTGTATTCTTTAGTGCAAGAAATTATTATTATATTTATTTTGATTTAAAGCACATTGTTTTCATATACATATCTTCATTCGAGTCCCAGATTTTCTTTTTGTTTTGAGAATTTTCTATTTGCATTTTCTTAAGTTAAAATAAATTAACTTTCCATTGGAATAAATCGCCAGTTTTAAGATGGGATATTTTGAGTTAACAAATTAAGTCTTTAGGCAAAGTAAAGCTTTATTTGTGTTAAGAAGATATTAGTAAGACATTTTATATATTGCTTTAAAACCACTTTTTCTTCGCTAAAGGCAGTTTATTTTAAACCAAAACAATTTACCATGACAATTTTTTTTCCAAAACAAGCGGTTTGCTTAGATGAAAAGAAAACATTTTGTTGAGAGCCTTTTGCTTTTGGGTCAAGATAATTTTTTGAAGAAAACTACTTTCTTCTTAACTGAAGAACTTATTATTTTCTGTGCGATTTTCAGGTAAAATATTGAACAATACTGTAAAGAGCTAATTAGATTTTGGTCAAAATCCAGTTTAAAAATATGCTTGTTAACGGAGCGTCGCATTAATTATGCGGAATATAGAAGAACATGTTTTTGTCAATATTTTATTTTATTATTAAAAATTTCGTAAGTTCTTCCGTTTCTGAGATATTTACAAAAACTGTTTTTAATGCTGATATAGCGTGGAGTTTACTTGGAGTGTGCTAATGGGCTAGGAAGGTATCAGATCCATCATGGATCCATTTATTTTTATTTCTGGTAAATTTCATTTTCATTTTTAAATGCGACAAGCAGTTTTTGAATTATGCCCGTTAGCCGAGAGACAGAATAGACAGAGGCAGCGCCACAAAAAAAAGTCTCAAAAACATCTGAAAGCCAAAAAAATATATTTTTTTTTAAAACTCAAGCAACTTTTTTTCTTATTTTTAATCACCATAGCTCACACTACTATAGTTATAATATACGTGTGAGCTAAAATCTGCAGAAAAGCAGTGGAAATTTAACGTTTTTTATTGTAAATTTATAAAACAAAATAAATAATACCTACTAAATAATTATCGAGAGGTGTAAGGTGACCTAACTAAACAGTTCTGCAATTTTATAAATGCCATTAAATATTTTTTAAGTTTTTGGTCAAATCCCTTGCAAAACTGAACAAGTCTACCTAATTAATATTATTCCTACAAAATTTTGTTTAGAGAAGAAAATTCAGTGAATGGAAAATCACAAATCGAAAAATTTGATGTAATTTTAGCTCACACGTATACCATAACTATAGTAGAGTGAGCTATGGTGATCCTGTCAAGAATAGGAAACAAAAAGTTGCTCTGATTTCAAAAAAATTTATATATCTTTGCGTTTCAGATGATTTTGAAACTTTTTTATCGCGCCGTCTGTCTGTATGTCTGTCTGTAACGACCAACGCGCATAACTCAAAAACTACTTGTCCTATTTTAATGAAATTTGGTACCTAGGTTGGATTTTGGCTCTAGATGGTCCCATTTAAAAATGAATAAAATTACATTACATGTTGTCTGACCGAACCTTTTTTTTTTTTTATTTGCCAAACACACTGTGTTTTTTTTATTACAATCTAGTCAGTAAGACTAATTAGCAATTTTGTTTTAACTTAATTTACTAGAAAAGTCAGAACCTAAGCCGAAAAAAAAGGGTGGGGGTAGAGTTCAAAAATTAGCGTTCTGGTAAAAATATTACTTTGTGGTACTGTATTAAGAGTAAATGTGAATGAATGAAAAAAATTATTGTGTGTGTTTAAGACCACACGGCAGAAGTGTAAACTTCAACAACGCGAAATTAATAATATTGGCCCATAACATATTCTGCAAAGCGGACCGAACCGAACTCTGCTGTGTACTGGCCTTCATCTGCATCATCATATCGCTCGCTGAATGTTTCTCACAGTTAGTCGACTCGAGCCGATTTAACCCGAATGAGCGTTACTTAGCCGAGCCTGACGGCTCAGTTCAATTCACTACCCACAAAAACTGCTAAACGCACCTAAAGAAGTTTACACTTCAAAAATACACTATAGTTTGTTTTGTTCCAATCGGACACGTCTCGGGTGGCGGATAGGGGGTTATTTTCGCGGACCAAAATAGGTTAAAATTACAGTATACATTAGTATTCTGGATACCTAACAAGATTTAATAGGACATAGAACCATTACCATTAAGCTCCGTGCGCATTGGTTGTATTTCGGTGGCGAATTCGCTGCGAGGCCGAAGGAATGCCTCGTTTGCATTCATGCTCAAGTGAATACGCGCATTAAGACGAACCATATACAACTGAATGTTCGTTTGAAGTATCGACCCCAATTGGATGGCGTTACATGCCGCGGGCCCATGCTTCGCCCAACCGACTGCACATATTCATACATGTGCTCGTTCGGCCTCGTAGCGAGGCATTCGAATTCGTCCTCAAACAATAAGCGCCTTTATGACGTCCCAAAGCTATCTGCTGCTATCGGCCGCTATTCGCTCGGTTTATTTTGCATTGGGGTCTTTTCATACCAAATACCTATTCTGGGTCTTGAACGATGTGATAGTTCCCATCACATACTTTAGCCAATGGCAATCTCTAAATTAGCTCCGAGACGTCACGTGCTATGCGAAAAGACCTCCATTGCGCAAGCTTCTCCTGTGATCCGACCGCGGAAAGTTCAGTAGGTACGGAGCAGGAGAACAGATTTCACTTTAAACGCGTAAAATTCGCTAACTCTGAAGAGCCGGAGACTATGCCATTGGTCGAGACAAGTCATTTCGCGACCGCTGAGAGTTTGCTATTGGTCAAAGCGTGTGATGTGGAGCGTCACATCAAGACCAAGAATAGCTACCCAGAGGTTTGGCAGACGTCGATTTTGATAATTTTTAGTACATTCATTCTACGCATAAAGGAGTTCAATAATCCCACATTTCAAATTTTTCTGATAAGTAGTTTTTGTTAGCCATCGATACTGAAGCTAGTAAAATGTGGTTTTAAAAGCCAGATTAGAAATTATATTTCCAATAATATTTCTACCATGCAAAGGCAAAAGAAGGTACTTACAAAAATTAAATTTTCGTGTTTAATGCTGCCAGTTATTTTTTGTTTTTGTTTTTATTTGAATTTTTGGGAAAACCTAACCTTAAATTTTGTTTTGATATTTTTGGGCTCTTTAGCCAAACCTTTAAAAAAGAAACTCCTTGTTTGGCAAAATTTCGATCAGGTGATAATTTTTCTCTTTGTTGAAAGCTATTTTCTCTTTGAACACCTGATCATTTTGGCAAAAATCATGCGCGCTTTGCACACGCTGGGAGTTTGAAGCGCCCCCCTGTATTTGACAGGGGAATGAAAAACCACTTCCGAAAAGACACTGAAAGAAGTCACATGTGTTTTAAGATTAAGACCAAAATTCCAGCCACAAGAAAGTCCGCGGTGCCGCGAGTGAAACTGTTGAACTGCTGCTAAATGAAAGAAGGTAAGCTTCTAGCGTGTTGCCGATTTTTTTCCTTTGTTCCTTTTTGTCTTAAACGTCTGTTTTCCCAGGCGGGTTGAATTTAACTTAGGGGTAATTTTTTTGTGAAATCTCTAGTCTTCTCCCCTTCAGGCATTCAGCCGTCTAGTTCGAGATAATTAATCTTTTAGGACATTTAATAAGATTCTTCATTATTTTTGAAAATATCAAGATGACGAAAAATTTTAATTAAAGCACCCTTAAATGGCATAAAAAGTAGGAATAAAGTTTTAAAAATTTGATCTTATCATTTAAGCTTTGTGGCGAGGGGTGAACAGCTCTCACAATTGGTGTACACATTTCTCACAATCTTTCACAATCTTTACACAATCCCTCCCAATCACTCACAATCTTACAACAATCCTTCACAATCCCTCACAATCTTTACACAATCCATCCCAATCACTCACAACCTTTCACAATCCTTCACAATCTTTACACAGGCTGTCCCAATCTCCCAATCACTCAGAATCTGTCACAATCTTACCACAACTCTTCACAATCTTACCACAGTCCTTCACAATCCCGCGCAAAGGAAACTAGAGCCATGATGACTTTTTTTTTTTTTGGTCGCAGCCTGTCGCCCCCCCGCCCCTTCAGGCACGCTACACCGCTGCACAGTCCTCCACAATCCCTCGCAATCCCTCACAATCTTTCACAATCTTACCACAATCCCTCACAATCTTTACACAATCTTAGCAAAAGATTGTGGATTTTCACAATCGGTGTACACATTTTGGGTTAGCTGTTCACCCCTCGCTTTGTGGTAAATTGAAATACAAAATTAATAAAAGAACTTTTATAGTGGCTCAAGAGCTAGTCACCTTATAACTAATGAGAATATAATAAATTGCTATTTTGAGATAACAATTATTTTAATAAATAGTTGTTGATTCCATACAACTATGACTAAATTTCCTATTTTAAATTTAAAACGCAATTAGGTACATTCAGGAATTTTAAAACAACTTGTTTTTTCATTAACATTATATCTATTTTAAATTATTAATTATTTTTAGTAAATGAATCTACAGTATAAGGAAAATGAAGTAAATTTAAATCATTTCAGTATAAAATTTGACTCTTTGGCCTACTTGAATCAATAATAACCATGTTTTGACTTTTTTTTATTATTAAAGTAACCATAGAGATTCAATTACAAAAGTTGCTTAGATTGTGTGGTTGTAGGTATACCGAATTTGATAGCAATTAGCCAACAAAGACTTTTTTGGATTGGGGTGTTAATTTTTTACCTTCCTAGCCTGTATAAGCTATGGCCAAAAAAATCAACAATCAAAAAAATATTTTTTTTGCAAATTCAAAATCTTAAAATTCTAAAAGAATAAGATAATAAATCCTTAAATCTAAGATACCCCCCCCCCCCCCAGGTATACACCACTGGTTTAGCATATCAAAACTTAATATAGTTTGTTTTTTTTGATTTTGGCAGTTATGTCATGACATATTTCCATTAGTTTAAATGATAAAATGCCTTCATTATAAAATAAATGGAAGTAAAGCCATAATAAAGCCTTAAAAACAGTTTTTTGTAAATATCTCAAAAACTAAAGCCCTTACAAAGTTTTTGGCTATAACACAAATTATTGGGCAACATATAGTCTACTATATTTCAAAAACTGTATATTGATATGATGCTGAAAAAGTTAGCATTTTTTAAAGTTTTTAATTGTCAAAAAACTGTCATTAACATTAATGGATTTTGCCCAAAATCTAATCAGCTCGTAAGAGTGACTAGCACTATTTTACCTGAAAATTTTATGGAAATCGGCTCAGCGGTTTAGGAGCTATCGATCTACGGACAGAAATAATACACACACACACAGATAAACATCACGACGATATTGCTAGGATAGGTCAAAATACACCTAAATAACATATTTTCAGCATTATCTAAAAAAAAAATTTCTTCAAAGATAGCAATTGCTATGGGGGCAAGGAAAGTAAAAACTGACTATAAGCAAAAATTTTATCAAACATAGTTAGTTTTGTTATCTTGCTTAATGATTAAGTCAGTCAGTTTACCACATAAATTGAAAATTAGTCCTTTTTAATATGGGTCTTGGTGGTATCTCTGAGCCTAAATCATTTTATATTTAGTCTGCAGAGCTTTCCTATGCACTGGGTGGAAAAAAAAATATGCCACTTTAGTCAAACTTAGTAGGTACATGGGCACAATACTCATACATGGTCCCAGTGCATGGAGGTCCAGTAGTGTCGGCCATCACTTTAGAATACAATTATTGAGTCTATCCTAGTCCACCAACATTTAAAATACTCTGCCAATATATGGGCCCCTAAGCTCACACTAGGTACTATAGTTATAGTGTACGTGTGAGATAACTAAAAACTGAAATATATTTTATTTAACTCCAGACTAAATTACCTTTTGTTTGGTACCACACAAGCCATGTTTTGACTTAAACTCAAATTTTTGAAATCTACCCCCACCCTTAAAAAAAACAAAAACTATAATGTATTTTGTTAAACTCCGGACTCAATTACCTTTTGTTTGATATCACACACGCCATATTTTCACTTAAACTCTAATTTTTGAAATATACCCCCACCCTTTTTTAAAATAAATTAAAGTGTATTTTGTTTAACTCCAGACTCAATTACCTTTCGTTTGATATCAAACACGCCATATTTTCACATAAACTCTAATTTTTGAAATATACCCCCACCCTTTTATTTGGTTTGTGTTCAATGGATTATGTTCATTTTTAAATGGGACCATCTGGACCCAAGAACCAGCCTAGGTACCAAATTTCATTAGAATCGGTCAAGCGGTTTTTGAGTTATGCGTGTTGGTCGTTACAGACAGACATACAGACAGACAGACAGACATACAGACAGACAGACAGACAGACAGACAGACGGCGCAACAAAAAAGTTTCAAAATCATCTGAAACACAAAGATATATAAAAAATTTTGAAATCAGAGCAACTTTTTTTTTCTTGAAAAAATTAGGATCACCATAGCTCACACTACTATAGTATAGTATATGTGTGAGCTAAAATTAATACAATTTGTCAAGGGGTGAACAGCTAACCCAAAATGTGCACACCAATTGTGAAAATCCACAATTTTTTGCTAAGATTGTGTAAAGATTGTGAGATATTGTGGGAAGATTGTGAGGAATTGCGAGGGATTGTGGAGGACTGTGTGCAGTGGTGTAGCATGCCTGAAGGGGCGGGGGGGTGACACCCCATCGAACATTCTTGTGACCAAAAAACAAAAAAAAAAAGGTCATCATGTCTATCAATTTATGGGGTGACAGACTGTGGTAAGATTGTGAGGGGTTGTGGTGGTAAGATTGTGACAGATTGTGAGTGATTGGGACAGACTGTGTAAAGATTGTGAAGGATTGTGGGATGAAGGATTGTGAGTGATTGGGATGGATTGTGTAAAGATTGTGAGGGATTGTGAAGGATTGTGGTAAGATTGTGAGTGATTGGGAGGGATTGTGTAAAGATTGTGAGAATGTGTACACCAATTGTGAGAGCTGTTCACCCCTCGCAATTTGTAGTCACAGTGCTTGGAGGTCCAGTAGGGCCTGCCACCACTTTCCAATATATACATACATACATACATGGGCAACTAAATTTATGCATTATCGATTGTATTATGTTAAAACCATTGTGTAACCCGAGGGGTTGTCAGCTGAATCATCCTACGAGACTTTTAAATAAATTCTTGGTTGTATAGTGTAGCTGTACGCAGCTGATCACCCAGTGGTGTAACCCTTTGTCTATAAAGTTGTGGTGACTGTTTCAGTTTGATTTTGGTACATCTCTGTCCTCTCTCTTTGAAACAGTCCCGTCGAGTTTATAAATGGGAAGTAAACCTGCTACAAGTCATTTGCTAAATCTTCTTTTTAACATGCAGGTTTTAGCAAGAAAAAAACAACATTATTGATAAAATTCTTAAGAAAAAATAGACAATTTCTTAGTCAATTCCTAATTCCGATTTTATGAAAAATCATTAGTTTTCCACAAAGTTGCAAACATTTTCCGAGTCAGGGTCAAGGATTTGGCCTTTACCCTTTTGCCCATCGATTTTTCCAAAGGTTTTCCTGGTTATTCAAAATTAAAAAAAATCTTACCAACCGTCAGCCCATACTCTAACTTCCTTTTCACGTCCATTGGCCATATCCGCAGTGCTGCTTCCTGGCATTTCCACCGACTTTTTTTCAATTTTCTTTAAAAATTTTCACTAAAATAAATGTAAACTTCAGATTTGACACAATCACAAAAAAAAAAGCTGCGGTTCGGTCTGACACAATCAAAAATCAAAGCCTTGTGGGTTTGTAAACAAATGCGGCCTATTTGATGTCTCGGTAAATCTAGATGGCCCTAGTTCTTGGACAGAGCCGTATTTCGGGGTTTTGGAAACTTCTTACCTAGGAGATATTTTGAACAAAAACTTTGTAAATAATTATTTTTGGAATATTTTTCAATAGGTATAACCGAACCGAACCTACAAATATCTATTACACCTTCATACATACATATATACGTAACTTAAAATATTTTAGATCTTATCCACAGAGATTAGGTTAAATAAGATGATCTTATCTAACTAAGTTCTCTTGAACAACTGAAAACCATGATCTACGACATTAATTATTTATTATATTTTTATCTTGCTTGATAAGCACCAATGAGAATTTAGAATCAAACTTGTGTGTCTGGATGTTGGACGGATCAGACCACTTTTCCATCGAAGCGGAAAGCCACGTGCCCGATTAAAATTTTATCGCGAAAATAGTCAGAAACGGAATTAAAACTTTAATAAAAACTTTAGCATGAGCGTATACAATACCCAAGACCTGGAAAATAGATTTTGGTAAAAATATATTTTGTTTTTAAATTTTATCAAATAATAATAATGCATGAAAAATAGAAAAGAAATGTTCTAGTTTTGCAAAAAAATATATTTTACACTAGGGAGGGTGTAAAATTGAAGAACGGAAAGGTACAAAAAAAGTATTTCAGTTCTTAGTCGGAACTCAAACCTCTGGGTGTTGACGGGCACCCTTCTTTAGTTTGGAATTGCTGTTTATGGTTTTGAGTAAAACCAATTGCATTATGGTATTAAAAAAATATATTTTGTAAATTATGCAAAAATATACCGACAAACTGTAAGGGGTTGTAGGGGCCATCGAAACCAACATTTGTTCTATTCCAAAATTTATATTTACATGTATATTTCTATAGATTTTACTACAATTAATTGACATTCTAATATCAAATTTTATTATTTTTACCTTCCTAAACTAATACCTTCTCAGCAATGGCTAGAGAAGGTATTAGTTTCGACCAAATTTTTTTTTGAGATAACGCCGAAAATGTGTTATTTGGGTATATTTTGACCTCTCCTAGCAATATCGTCGTGTGGTGTATGTCTGTCCGTAACACGATAGCTTCTAAATTGCCATACCGATTTTCATAACATTTTTAGCTAAAATAGTGTTTGATATTGTAACGAGCTGATTATAGATTTTGGGCAAAATCTATTAATGCTAATGACGCAGCATCGCATGCGGTTTTCGGAATACAGTAGACCAGATTTTTCTCAATAATTTGTGTTATAACCAAAAACTTCGTAGAAGGTTTCGTTTCTGAGATATTTACAAAAAACTGTTTTCAAGGCTGATACATCATGGAGTTCACTTAAAGTGTGCTAATCTAATAGGCTAGCTAGAAAGGTATGAGATCCATCATGGATCCATTAATTTTTTTAATAGCCGACGAAATAATTTAAAAACAACCAAAATTACTGATTATTTTCCTATAAATTTTATTCCTATCAAATCAAGATGTATACGGCGCGCCATGATTTTATATCGAAATTTGAATTGATGGGTATCTTTAATAAATGCGCCACGATCTTATATCGTTGATTGTGTTATTTTTTTATATAAAATATAATAATTGGTACCTGTTGGTATTATTTTCTAGGTGTGTTGCTACGAGGTTTCAAAAAAATACTTTTAAGATCGTTTGACGTTTGATCTCACCTAATCTGCATAAAAGATTTTTTTCTTTCTACTTCATCCCTATAGAAAAAAATGTGTGTTAACTCTTATTTCTTTTGTCACGAACGTCTTCTTCCTATAGGGAAAAAAGCATTTCTATATTCCCAGATAATTAAATTTCTTTGAGTAAACTTACGCATAGGCATATTAAAAATTGTCAGGTTATTTCAATTCAGGTGAGGTCTTTAGATCAGGTTTAGGGCAGGATACATTCTGTTAGATCTAATTTAGATTGGGTAACATCACATGAAACTTTTTTTTGAGTACTTAAAAAAACATTAACCTGACCTAACAAAAACTAGATTCCACTTAACCTAACCCGTCCTAAACCTAATCTTATCTAAACCAAAGTGAAATTACCCTATCCTAATTACATAAGTAAAACTTTCTAAAGATGTTTCGTCTCGAGGCGCGTATTCACTTTAAGATGAATGCGAACGAGGTATTCGCGTTTGGTCTCACAACGAGGCATGGGAGTTCTGCCTCAAATAAATACGCGGCTTTATATTATTCTTAGGATAAAACAGATAAAACTCACCCTTAATTTGTTTTTTAAACATTAATAAAAAGAACAGTTAACGCAGGCACTCAGAGTCTCATCAGATAGTGTTGATGTTTTGAGGTTGGTAGAGCTGCGGGACTGTAAGCGCTGCTGGTCGTTTTATAAAATCTGGGTGCAAAAATCCTTAAAAGGACGATGTAAAAATACTAAGGATAATTTTTCCGAGCCACACAAAGACAATATAGAGGATTGGCACTCACCTTTTCAGCTGTTTCCGTCGTCCAGAGGAGCTCCTCTCGCTGGCCCAGTCGTTGCAGTCGATCCACACTAGAATCACTTGTTTGTGTAATGGTTTAGTTTGATTTTCTAAGAATGTTATTGGATTTTTTGGTTAATAGAATTTATCACCATGCTGCGTGGTGATCTCGATAGAATACGACAGACGAATCTTTTTTTTGGTTACGCCTTTTTGCGCAGATTCATTTTTCGTAGATGGCGCTGGCGTTTTGCTTGTGCCAATCAAATTGACATTGTGTGGGTTTTCCGAATACGGGAGTTTGGCGCAAAATTTGAATTTAAAATTAAAGTTGCACGAACATTTTCCGCCCACTTAAAACGAAGTTTTACATTGAGATTAATTGAATAAACAAATGGCTATAAAAAAAAAATATAAGTTAATTCAAAACCTTAAAGGGTAGGTTATTAAAATCCGTTTTAGGTTTATAGATCAAAAAGAAAAAAAAATGAAAAAAAAAAAAATATATATATATATATATATATATATATATATATATATATATATATATATATATTCTAGATAACGACACACGAAACAAAAGAAGTTGCTTGGGAGTTTAGTGCGCATCTAAAGGTAGTGGGCACAACTTGACCACGGGACGAGTGAAAAGTCCGTGTTGTGTTTTAACAGTAGCAACTCGAATGTGATTATCCCGACCAGGATGTACAGATACTATTCTACCCAGCAACCAGTGTAATGGCGGCCTAGTTTCATCCTTAATTAATACAAGCGTATCTAGCTTGATTTCAACCGAAGGGTCCGACCACTTAGAACGCTGTTGTAAAGTATTTAAGTACTCGAGTTTCCAACGCTTCCAGAAATCGGCATGAATTCGTTGGATAAGTTGCCAACGCTTAAGGGTATTAACTTTAAGGGTAGAAAGGTCAGGATCAGGACACGAATTAAGGGGTTCCATTGTGAGGAAATGACCCGGAGTCAAAGACGTAAGATCGTTTGGGTCAGAGCTTTGCTCACAAAGGGGTCGAGAATTGAGTAATGCCTCTATTTGGGCGAGGAGAGTATAGAGCTCTTCGAAGGTTAGTATCTGGTCACCGATGACCCGATACAAATGTGTTTTTATAGATTTGACTCCTGCTTCTGCTAGACCATTTAGGTGGGGGGCTCCCGGACTATTTAGACACCATTTGATTTTTAAGCTCTCAGAAGCTAATTTCGAAAGATTATGGAGCTCCTTAATAGCCCCAACAAAGTTTGAGCCTCTATCACTTGTGATTTGGACACAAGTGCCACGTCTAGCGACAAAGCGTCGTAAAGCAGCGATGCACGCCTCTGTGGTTAAATCCGAAACAAGCTCGATATGGATTGCCTTGACAGAAGTATCGACAAAGACTGCGATATATGATTTACCAACTTGTGCTCCACGACGTCTCTGACCTACAAAGGTTTTGATTGGGCCTGCATAGTCTAAGCAAACGTGTGAAAAACATTTTAATTGTGACGTTCTAAAAGAAGGTAAATCCGACATGTACGGAGTATACGGTTTTGGTTTTAAGCGAAAGCAGGGAATACATTGCAATAAAACCCTCTGAATAGCTCGACGTGATGACATAATCCAAAACTTTTGACGAATTAAGTATTGGACTGTGTTTATTCCGGGATGTAAATTTTCGTTATGAGTTTGAATAATGATCAATTGGGTTAATCTATGAGATTTCGGCAATAATAATGGATGTTTTACCTCAAAGGAGAGTTGAGAATGCCGTAAGCGTCCGCCCACTCTAAGGAAACCCAATTCGTCCAAAAAGGGCGCGAGTTTGCGAAACGGCTTAGGTAATAGCTGAGTATTTTGAATTTTTTGAATGATATCCGAAAAACACTCTTCTTGGACCCTTTTAACTAAAACAAGTAGAGCCTTGTGTAGTTCAAAAGCGGAAAAAACGCCGGATAAAGGGTCAACTGAGGTTTTTCGATTGTGAATAAGTCTTAGAAAATTACAAATGATTTTTTGAATGGTATTTAAATTGGATATTTTATCGATTAATCTATCAAAAAAGTTTTGATTTTGAATTTCTGCCGTCAGCACCACTGAATTTTCCGATTTTTCTTCTTTGAGAACCTCGTCTGGAACTCCCAAAGAACGTTCATTTATAAACCTTTGAATTTGCCACTCCGTAGTGGGCAAGGTAATCCATGGAGGGCCGTGAAACCAAAGAGGGTGATTTATTAAGTTATTGGGCGACAACCCTCTGCTAGCGCAGTCGGCAGGGTTCTCGAGTGAAGTAATGTGATACCATGGGACTTCGGGGATTGTTTCTTGAATACGACTCACGCGGTTTACCACAAAGGTCTTCCACTTGTGAGGTGAAGATGTGACCCAATGAAGCGTGACCTGTGAGTCCGAGAACGCAAGAATTTCATCGATTACGAGTAATGATGAATAGGTGCGAATAACTAGTTCGAGTAAATCAGCTAATAGAGTAGCTCCAAGTAGTTCCAAACGTGGGATTGAAATAGTGTGTAAGGGAGCAACCCTTGACTTGCCCATGACTAGAGCAGTTTTGATAATTTTATTTGGTAATTCGACGCGAACGTATACGCAAGAAGCGTATCCTAGCTCGGATGCATCGCAGAAACCTAGCAATTGACATCGTTGAATATTATTCGAAAAAATATGTCTAGGTATACAAAGATTCGAAAGAGTGGTTAATTGATTATTGAATTGATTCCAAAGAGTTTTGATTGGATCGGGGGGTATTTCATCCCAATCAGTTTTGCATAACCAAAGTTTTTGCATAATCACTTTGGCTAAAAATGAAACAGGCGATAAGAAACCTATAGGATCCCAAATTTTAGCGATAGCCGATAAAATATTCCTTTTGGTGCAAGGTTTTTCACAAGGGGTACAAGAATAGGTAAAAGTATCTGTAGAAGGGTGCCACTGAAGGCCCAACACCTTAATCGATGTTGAAGAATCGTCTTCAAAGGTAACAGGGATCTGACAATCAGCGGGCGACAAATGTGAAAGAAGTTTCGGATTATTTGATGCCCATTTTCTTAATTCAAATTTTCCCAATTTAAGCAACGCTATGAGATCCTTTTGAAGTGATAAAGCACCTTCTAGAGAGTTAGCTCCACAGCAAATATCGTCCATGAAAATGTTATTCAAAAGGACCTGGGATGCTTCAGGATAATTCTTAGCCTCCAGGATGGCTAGTTCTCTAAGAGTTCTGATAGCTAAATAGGGACTTGAACTAACACCAAACGTCACTGTATTAAGCCTGTATTCCTGCAGGGGTTCATTGGGATCAAATCGCCAAAGTAGCCTTTGGTAGTCCCGATGAATTGGATTAATTTGAATTTGTAAAAAGTGCTGTTTTATATCAGTCAAAAATACGATAGAATAAAATCTGAATTTTAATAGAATTTCGGAAATATCGGCTTGTAATTTTGGTCCTATTAAAAGAGTTTCGTTCATGCTTAGGCCTTTCGAACCCTTAATCGAGGGGTTAAAAACCACCCGGAGTTTAGTCGTTGATTTGTCAAGACGAAGGACTCCGTGATGTGGTAAATAAGAACATAACTGAGGTCTAGGTTCGGATCTTGGAATTAAAGACATGTGCCCGTTTTTGAGATATTCTCTCATAAAATCCGAGTACATACTATAGAAATTTGAATTTTTTATTAAGCGAGATTCCAGAGACAAAAATTGACGATAGGCCACTGAATATGTGTCTCCTAGGTCAGGAGGGTCAATGTGACGAAAAGGCAAATTTACAGTAAATCGGCCCGAAATATCTCTAGTGGTAGTTTTTTGGAAAATCTCTTCACATCTTTTTTCTTCGGGTGAGAATATTAAAGTCGAGAGACTGCTCACAGGAAGTAAAGTAAGAATTGACTTGAGGTGAAGTATTTATGTTTTGAGTTTGGCCCATCAAGACCCACCCAAAAACTGTCTCAAAAGCGGAGGGTAGGCCGTGAGGTCCTGGAATTCGTCCTGATTGGACGATTTCTGTGTAAAGTTGTGCACCTAAGAGTAAGTCAATTGGACCAGGGTTGTAAAATTGGTTATCTGCAAGCTTTAGATTTGAAATATGACTCCAATTGGATGAATCTACCTGTACTGAGGGCATATTCGAACAGAGTTTCGGTAAAACGAAGACTTGAATAGAAAAGGTAGGCTCTTGTTGGCCTAGGGCTCGAATAGTGCAAGTAGAAATGCCGTTAGTGGCCGATGAAGATTGATTTAGTCCCAGAACAGGGATCGAAATTTTGTTTCTTGGCAAGCCTAACCTGTCAAGACAAGCTTCGCTTATCAGGTTAGCTTGGCTACCGCTGTCGAGAAGTGCTCGGACAGGTTGGTAGTTACCCCGACTATCGAGCACCTCTAACTTTATAGTCGCTAGAAGCACTGTCGTACGGGGCGTCAAGGTGGATAACGAAGAGTATTGATTTGTAGATGTATTTGGATTTGAATTGATTTGAATTGAATTTGAACTGGGTTGAACAAAACTAGGGTTCTGTTGGCTAAGACTTGAATTTGAATTCTGATACGATAAGTTTGTGCCTGTGCTAGGCACGGCCACTTGATTTGAATTAAAACTTTGATTTAAGTTCGAATTTTGATTTGAATTTTGGCTTGAATTAACAAAGGATTGACTTGAATTCTGACGGATTGAATCTGTCATTTGCGATAGATGAATAAGACTATGGTGCCTATGTCGACATACCCTGCAGTTGTAGGTACTACTGCAGTCAATTACTTGATGATTTGAACGTAAACAGTTGATACATAACGATTGTTGTTTTACATAAGTAAAACGATCTGAAGGAGATTTGGAAATAAAAACACCACACTGCGAGAGTGGATGAAAAGAATTATTGCATAATTTGCACTTATAGGGTTGTTGGTTTTGTCGAAATTGAATATTGGATTGTTTATTTGATACTTGTGAGTGCGTATGCGCTAAAAAATTTGATGGAGGGCTTGATTTGTACTGATTATTTGAATAAGAATTATATTTTTGGTTACTAGAATTCGAATAATTTGGTTTTAGCTGTTTTGAAGTCGAAGGTTGCATTTGCGTATTTTGGGGAGATAGCTGTACTGTTTCAAGAGCACGGCATTGGTTAATAAGAAACTGAATTAGATTTTGATATGTTCGAGCGCCGCAACATTCTCGGAAAAGGTATCTACCAAGACTCTAAGATCCTTTGCTGACTGGTTTCCCTTTAAAGAATTTGCATAGTAGATTGAGTTCCAGTAGGTACTGGCTAAAAGTCTTTTATTTTGATAGCGATCTGTTAATACCTTCCAGGCGATTGCGTAATTACTTGCCGTTAATTTTATAGAACTTAAAATATTAAGTGGTTCGCCCTCAAGGAAGGTTAGCAAATGTTGAAATTTCCTTATATCGGAATAATTAGAGTTTTCGTGAACCAAACAAGAATAAACATCGTAAAAGGTTGGCCACTTTTTTACGTTTCCATTAAAGCAAGGTACCTTTAAAGGGCCCAGATCATCGCTACGTGAATAGTGTGAAGTTGCGGGGGTAAAATTTGAATGAACTGAATCGGAACATAAACTCGAAAAAAGAACTTTAGCTTGGTGGTAGAATAGATCCGTATCTTTCCTAATTTTGTCCTGTACTTCGAATTCATCATCGTCGTCGTCTTTCAAGAGACCTATGATGTCATTATGAATGTTTTTAAATTGTTCATAGTGATCATCTAACGATTCGTAAAACGCCTTAAAAATTGGCAAGGAAGAACTATCTGATTTAGCTTTTGTTCCCAAGTTATACGTTTCCGTAATACGAGATATTGAAACTTTGCGTTGATTCTCAAGCTTTTTTAACGACATATTGTTAATTAAAAAAAATAAAAAATATTTAAAAGGAATAAAACTAACACTTGACCCCTATTGACTTTAATCAGTCCAAAAGAGTTCAACAAGCATATATTTTATTATCGATTTCTCGAATAAATGCAAAAACTTATCAACAGCTGTTATCCTAGGTCGCGATTTTTCTCCCAAAATAAATGCACGCAAAACAACTTGTACCTACTACCGCTTCTCTTATTATTTACAGGTAAATACTAATTCTACTAGATGTGTTTGTTTACCTGTTAAATAAGAATAAAGCATTTAACTCACAAGCACTTTTGTTGTTTTGAATAACTATAACATATTATTTAAACAAATAACTATTATTTAAACAAATTTCGATTTTTGAATCAAAACAAACGACGTACCAAGTGCCAATTTCGGCTGCAATGAAATGTGGTGGAGCAACCGTTAAGCCACGCAAGGGGGGACGGAACCTCCTTTCTAAACTGGACACGGCAACAAACGAACCAAAATGGCGAGGCGAAAAAATCTAATATTTTTAGCAAACAAATTTTAAAAAACTATCTGGGTCGTGGGACCAGAAAATGTTGATGTTTTGAGGTTGGTAGAGCTGCGGGACTGTAAGCGCTGCTGGTCGTTTTATAAAATCTGGGTGCAAAAATCCTTAAAAGGACGATGTAAAAATACTAAGGATAATTTTTCCGAGCCACACAAAGACAATATAGAGGATTGGCACTCACCTTTTCAGCTGTTTCCGTCGTCCAGAGGAGCTCCTCTCGCTGGCCCAGTCGTTGCAGTCGATCCACACTAGAATCACTTGTTTGTGTAATGGTTTAGTTTGATTTTCTAAGAATGTTATTGGATTTTTTGGTTAATAGAATTTATCACCATGCTGCGTGGTGATCTCGATAGAATACGACAGACGAATCTTTTTTTTGGTTACGCCTTTTTGCGCAGATTCATTTTTCGTAGATGGCGCTGGCGTTTTGCTTGTGCCAATCAAATTGAAATTGTGTGGGTTTTCCGAATACGGGAGTTTGGCGCAAAATTTGAATTTAAAATTAAAGTTGCACGAACAGATAGATACCTACCATAAATAACTCCTTTAAAAATATTGGAGGACATCTTTGGGTCAGTTATTAAAATGCCAGAAAATTATACAGCTGTTACCGTTATTTTACTAAGAACAACGGTAACATTCAGGACAAAAAGGATAGATTTTGGAACACTAATTATAAGCATATAACACAAATTTTAATTTAGTAGTTTTACACTCCTTTAACTTTTTGTATATTTATATTTGCTTATTCATATTTATTAGATTTATGGCTTTTTACAAACCAAACTACCGTATTTTAGTAAAAAATTCGACTGCATTAAAAAAAACGTTACAAAAAATAACGGTAACATTAAAGGAAGGCCACCGTAAGTACTGGGTGCCGTTACCATAAATAACAAAAAGGAGCGAGAAGCTGCTAATGCGCAGACTCAGTAATAACAATAACAGAACAATAAAGTGCAAAATACGCGACCCAAAATGTGTCTATTTTTCTAACAAATTTTAAAATAAAATAAAACCATAAACCTACTGCATAATTACCCAATATTCTTTTAGGCATTTATCCATGCCCACATTAATTTCTACGAAATTCACTTTTAGTTTGGAAGTGGACAGCTACTTTTTATAATTCTTCTAAAATTCTATGAAATATAAATTATTTTTAATCCGGTGCTGTGTTCAGTGATGGAAAACCATAATACAGCTTTCTGCAGGAAAAAATTCCGCGGCAAAGCTAAGGTCACCCTAACATGACCGTTCTGTAGCGACGGAAGATCCGTACACTAGATGGCAACACGCAGAAAAACAAACATAACCACATTTTTTCCTCAAACGTCACCCAGCTTGTAAATTTTTATTTATTTATAAATTATTTAATAAACTCTAATTAAAAGGCTAACAACGGTCATGACGGAAGTAAAGATTACCGCAAGGGCCTTCGGAAAACTGATCCTACACACCGCCAAATATCCCCATTGCGCGGTAAATGGGGTTTTGCTAGCAAAGGCTTCGCAAGCCTCGGCTGGCAAAGAAATCGAGTTTGTCGACGCAGTGCCCTTGTTCCATGTCTGCCTCAATCTGACTCCCATGGCCGAAATCGCTCTCATGCAGGTATGACACTTTTTAAAACCCTTGTTTTTGTTTTAACCAAGGTTTTAACTATAGGCGAACAACCCAAGAGGGTTTATATGAGTTATTAATACTATTTTCATATAGACATTTTGATAGGTTATGACAACAATGATTAAAAACAACTCAAAGACATGCCATTGTTCAGCTTTTTTTTTGTTGCTATCAGTATGCATCTGATAAATAAAGAGGTTGGAAATGCCCACAGCAAGGACTATACTACACAGATTTAAAAGAAAATACACTGTCGATGTCATAAGGGGAGCTTGTTTGGTGTAAAGAAACAAGAAAACTAATAAGATTGCTTACCTCAATCAATGACCTTGTTCCTATAAAAGTTGAATCTGACACTGAAGTTAACAGATAATAGGACACCAGAGTGAATTTGATGAAATTAGCTTAGAAAGTCAGTTAGTTTAGTTTATTTATTGGTAAAATATTACACAAAGTGTGTTTACAAGTAAAAAAATCTTAAAGTAGCCAAAATACCACAACTTATTTAAAATATTTAAAATTAATTAAAATAAAGCGAATAGATTATATGAATCTTATTTAGAGTAAAGCTACTTAATAAAAAGACAACTTAATAAAAAGACAACAAAGTACATTGTAGGAACAAACATTTTTTAAAAAATCACAATTTAGACATTAGAAATCAAAATCACTATCTAGGTACTCATCGAAAGAATAGAAGGCATGTTTTACAAGGTAGGTCTTTACACAGACACAGTTACAGAGACCATCTGGATTTGAAGATTATGCTCTGATGGTTGCTGCTGATATTTTAGATATAAAAGAACCAAATGGTTCTACAGATAAATTTAAGGCCAGATTAGTTATAAAAGGTTATTCTCAAAGGAAAGGACAAGACTATGACCAGACATTCAGTCCAGTTGCCAAATTTCCTACGATAAGGTCTGTTTTGAGTCTGCCAGTGAAAATCTGAGTTTGACCCAATTTGATTTTTGTACAGTGTTTTTGGATGGAGAATTACAATAAGAAGTTTACATGCAACCACCAGAGGGTTTCACAGATGGGACAGATAGAGTATGTCCTCTGAAAAAGACTTTATATGGATTAAAACAAGCGCCAAGGTGTTGGAATAAGAGAATAAAAGATTTTATAGTAAATCTTGGTTTCCAACAGAGCAATGCAGATCCATGTCTCTTTATTAAGAAAAATGGAACAAACATTTTGATTTTGGTTTTATATGTAGATGATGGACTTCTAGCTTCTAGTAATGATGAAATGAAAAATCAGTTTTTGCAAGATCTGAAAAATGAGTTTAAAGTCACAATTAAAACTTCTTTATATTTCCTGGGTATGCAGATTAAAAAGTTTGAAGATGGTTCCGTTAATTTAAATCAGATCGCATATGCCAAGAGGTTATTGGAAAGATTTAACATGAGTGATTGCAAACCTGTAAAACACCCATTCCCAAATCCAAATCACAAAGATTTTGTGTTAGTAAAAAGAATTTTCCAGTATATTCAAGGAACTCTTGTTCATGGTATCACTTGTAAACCAAGTACAAGAAGAGGCTATTTGGAAGGCTTTATTGATGCAGACCATGGAGGAGATTCCGAGACAGGATGATCGACAACAGGAGTTTTATGTCTTTATGCTGGAGGTGCCATTTCTTGGTTAAGCCAAAGACAGTCTTCTGTAGTAATATCCACAACTGAGGCAGAAATCGTTGCAAAGCTTCAAAAGAGCTTGTTTGGCTTAAACAACTTTTTGTAGAAATTGTTAATTTGAAAAAAATTCCTACACTCTTGGTTGACAATGAAGCAGCTATACAATTGTCTCAGAATCCAGAGAACCACAGAAGGACGAAACATATCCAAACTAGACATTTCTTTGTGAGAGAATGTGTCATGAAGGGAGTTCTGAAAGTGAAAAAGACTTCTACAGAAACTCAAGCTGCAGACATCATGACAAAAGCTCTCTTTAAACCAAGACATAATGACTTATGTCACAGTATGGGTTTAATCAAGATTTCGAATGGGAGAAGGTGTTGAAGTACATTGTATATCTTGAAGACTAATCATACTGTATATTTTGTTCTAGTATTTATTTGTTGTTGATGGACCTTTGACGGTTTGAATAAAATTGTCAGTTAAGTTGTTAAATTAAAAGATTTGTCAATTTTCTTAACTTATTGTGTTTCTTTAATTCTGGAGTAAACCATATTAAAAACTTCAACAAAAATTTGATTTTTGAATGAATAAACAAATTTTTTGAAAAAGATCTCTTATTGATCAAAATTTGAAGGCTTTAAGTGTGTAATAAAGGACAAATCCCACCAAATCAGTTGATAAAGATTTTAGCTGAAATTAGCCCTTGCAAGACCTAATTTTAAAAAAATATATATTTTTATTGACTCAAACTTTTGTAATAGAGAACTGTATAGGGTATTAAAGATACCTGAACAAAATGGCACCAGAAGTATATAAAGTTGCATAATTTATTTAATAATAATTAAATTAAGAAAAGATGGCATCAACTTCTGGGGTATTTACTACCGCCAATTTATAAAGAAAAAAACATTTTTTGGTAATTTGCTAATTGTTTTAAAATACTTTAGCAAATAGTTTTTAATTTTTTGCTAGTGTTGCGGTAACAGGTATGAAAAAGCTCCTGGAAAATTTTCTGGATAATAATACAGGGTCTAGAAAATCTTAGCACATATTCCCGAGGTCAAAATAAGTCGATTTAAAGCAACTTACCTTAGTCCGAAATTGCTCCGTTTCAGAGATACAGGGTAGTAAATTTAAAAATTAAAAATCGATTGTCTTAAAATTTATGAACATTTCTCAACGCGTTACTTTAAGAGTTGGTATTCGGGGGTTTATTGGGATGCGAAACCTAAATATGGATACCTTTTCACTGTGGTCGTTAGAGGGCGCTTCACAATGCTCTTTTTATAGTTTGAAATGACTATAACTTTTTTCTCACTGTAACTTTTAACTTTTTTTGTTAAGAAAATATTTTCCTGAGTCTTTTGAAGCCAAAAAGGTACTCTTGTTAACATGCGCTAAAGTAAGTCGTTTACGAGATATTTCCGTTTTTAGTGTTCGATGCTGCAACGGAATACTGAAATTATTTTGAATAAAATTTTTAAATTTAATTTTTAGATTCACCACCCGGTATCTCTGAAACGGAGCAATTTTGGACTAAGGTAATTTGCATTAAATCGACTTATTTTGACCTCAGGAATATGTGCTAAGATTTTGTACACACCTTTTAGAGACACCCTGTATAACAAAGAATCAATTTTGTATTTTAAAATTCACAAGTAGTGCATAGCAAATAAGGTTAGGGGATGAAAATATACCCCATAGATTTTTAGTTTTAGTTTAGTGTCAAATTTGAGTTAAATTTCTGATAAAACTGCAGAAATTATTTTTTTTAAAACTCGACCCTCTGTAGCTCAGTAAAGCGTTTGTTTTTTACATTGTCAAAAGACAAAAGTCTTAAAATAATGCAAGGAATCACTCCGTAAAATTTTTACTAGTGTTTAGAAAACAACCAGTACATTTTTCTTAAATTTTAATGTGTATTATATAAAAAGGCAAAAAATGTCTTAATTATTTATTCATTATTAAAGGTAAATCAAAAAGAATGAAAAAATAGGTAAAACCTATTTTTTTTTTCTACGAGTGAAACGACAGCGAACCAAGGAAACTAAGTCCATGGCGGGACGAAAACGTCCATCGGTCTATAAGGAAGAAAGACATTCTGTCACAGTTCAACCAGATCATGCTATAACCGTCTTCACGGTATCGGTTTGAAACCGAAAACAATGAGTTAACAAAGTATAAAAGGCAACTTTATAGGGGTATAGTCAACCACGGACACCGGTGTTTCGGCAAAAGGCATTTCCATCCTCAGCGTGGCTTGCCTGACACAAAGTAGAACAAACTGACTACAAGATACAAGGTAAATCAAAAAGAATGAAAAAATAGGTAAAACCTATTTTTTATTCTACGAGTGAAACGACAGCGAACCAAGGAAACTAAGTCCATGGCGGGACGAAAACGTCCACCGGTCTATAAGGAAGAAAGACATTTTGTCACAGTTCAACCAGACCATGCTGTCACCGTCTTCACGGTATCGGTTTGAAACCGAAAACAATGAGTTAACAAAGTATAATAGTCAACCACGGACACCGGTGTTTCGGAAAAAGGCATTTCCATCCTCAGCGTGGCTTGCCTGACACAAAGTAGAACAAACTGATTACAAGATACAAGGTAAATCAATAAATTCATTATTGATGCAGAAAAAACACGCAAAATCGCAGAAAGTTATTTTCATTTTCTTTCTTTCAGATTGATGAGTACGCCTCTAACCGAGGTTTGGTCATAGCAGCCTATTATGCAGCCAACGAGAACCTCAGAGATAACACGTTTGAGAAGGCGCATCACAAAATCGCAGATAAAATTTCAGCAAATTTTAGTCCATCATTTTTAGTAGTGGTAAGATTTTATCTAACCTCGTAATCTGCAAAAGCCGTTGTGTTTAATAGCTCCGGTTCAAATGAACGATCTTCAAAACAGCGACATTTATTCAAAACAGCGGTTTTATTTAAACGACAATTAAAACGGAGACATATTAAAACAGCAAGAAATTACAAGAGCGACGCATCAAAAGGGCGATAGTTCAAAAGAGCGACGTTAGAAACAGCGATAGCTAAAAAAGCGACATATTCAAACAGCGATATTTGGAAAAGTGACATGTTTTTTTTATTCTAAACTGCTTACCTTAGTTGTATAGCTCTTATATTCTCGACGAATCAGGTAAGGTTATACATATTAACCTGACCAGGTGAAGTTAGGTAATAACCTTACCAGGTTAGGCTGGTATAAACTAACCTAACCTGGCCCGAGACGAGAAGAGCTATAGTTACTAATTTACACAGTTTGGATTTAAAAAAATTTAATTGTCGCTGTTTTAAATGTCGCTATTTTGATATGTAGCTGTTTTATTAGATTGCTCTTTTAAATATTGCTGTTTTGATGCCGCTTTTTTGAATGACGCCTTTACTAAAAAAATTGAGTTGTCGCTGTTTTTATTATCGCTGTTTTAAACGTCGCTTTTTTTAATGTAGCTCTTTCAAATGTGGCTGTTTTGATATGTCGCTGTTTTTATTAGAAGTTGCTCTTTTGAAAATTCCTGTTTGGATATATCCAAAAACATTCATGAATTTCTTTGGATATATCGCTCTTTTGAATGTCGCTGTCACTGCATCCTGTAAGCTAAATGGCGGGATGTAGCGCTAACTTTATATGAGTTATTATGGAGAATAATTGATCTGGACGTTTGTAAATAACAAAATCTTGAAACTGTGTTCCGAATTTTGATCTCATTTATGATTATTTTTGCGAAGTTTAAATCAATTTTTCTTAATAAATATATTTCTTAGTTTGGTTGAAAAAAAAACAAAAATTTTAACGTTAAAGTTTGGAGCGTCTAAAAAGTCTATTTTTCGCAACAAAAACTTATCGTTATTAGCCACAAAGATAACTACAACTATAACGGAATTGACGTTTCAATTTACGGACTAAAAACACCCTAATACTGTGACAACTGCGTAATCAGCAATTTTATAAAATAAATGAAAAATAAGCACTTTATACATAATAGGTCTTTATAACAATATTCCCGGTCCGTTTTTACTATCCTTCCCATTCCATTCTTTAGGTTAACAACTCCAAGCTTTCCAATCAACCCGACAAAACCAGTCTAAAAGTTGCCCAGATCCTGGATGGCAACATTAAACCGTGCAACGAGGACAATGTTAAACTGGTTCCCGAGGGACAGACGACAGATGCCGTAGCTTGTCTTTTAAGGGACAAGGGTTACAACGACTTGGTTGATTTTGATAACCATTTAGACGACATAAGCCTCGACTGGATGAATGTTCAGCTCAATAAAGAGATCGATTCATTTATTTATGGAAATTAAGGTAGACCTTTTTAGTTATAGAGAAATGCAACTAACTTTTGGGAGGAAAAAAATTTATAACTATATGAAAACTATTGAAATTGAAAGAAAATATATCGCAGGCAACTGGAAAAATTAATTAGACTCGATCCGAGTTATTACAGGGAAATGAGGTGAAATTTTTTGGGGTGGATATTGATTTTAAACGGTTTTCAGTGACCTATCGAAAAAGTTAAATATAAAAATTATAGGTAATAAAAAGGTTTACAGTAGACTCGCGCTAGTGTGAACACGAAAAAAATCTGCACGTTCATAGCATGGAGACTGTTCACACTACAGAAGGTCTATTCTAAAACCGATATATTACTGGTGAGATATAATAAATCCATACCTATATCAACTTTTAAATGTAACTATTCTTATAATTTAGAGCAAATCTATCTGCTGAAAATGACAATTTAATGTATCGACAAATACTACAATTATGAATTTTTATAAAACTTCAAAATTTACATATCATTAGGTAAAATAGTGGGCACTGCTCGGTCTCAATATTTCTTGGGCTCTAACGCCTATGTTGTTTGTTTCTGACTATAATGTAACCACTTAAGTGATTCCAAAACATACTTTACTGCAACTTTTTCAGATGTCTGCATTTCGTTCTCAGATTCGCCTTCCAGACTTACCTCTGGAAGCAAGAATTAAAAACTTCTTGGTTTTTACCATTTTACAAAGCAAAACATGAAATGGTACTAGTATTTACCACAGAAAACAAATTAAAACTAAGTCATTCTCGGTAATTCCCCTAAATCTTACCATTTGATTAACACCTCTCTATACTACTATAATAGATTGATCCTCACTGTTCACACTACTGGGAGGTTCACACAAACGTATGTTCACACCAGCGCAAGTCTACTGTATAACTTTTGTATGAATAATTTTTTTATATAAACAAAAATTTTATGCGAAAAATCGAAAAAACCGGATCATTTAGTTTTTGTCTTTTATAGGCCTCCCCTTTTATGCCATAAACACGTTATTTTAAATCTAATTGATTAAGAAAACTGAACACATTAGGAAAGGAGGTATGCTTTCACCGAAAATGTTTTGAAAGCTAAAAATAAAAAATAAACTTTTCTATTTTACCTATAACTTTTGTTATTGATTTCTCTAGTTCGCCCCATGTCACCCTAATAACTCGGATCGAGTCTAATTTATTTTTCCTGTTGACTGCCATATATTTTCTTTTATTTTTAATAGTTTTCATGATGTTACGAATTTTTTTTTGATTTTTGGTTTTTTTAAAGTTTATTAGGTATTAGCGAGAAAAATACAAATGAATTAGCTATTCCATTTCTAACACCTTTTCATGGTATTTCGCTTATTTTTAAAGACATAGACTTCACCTTTGGGCCACCCTTATCGTCGTTGATATTCCAATAGGTCGTCTGTCATAAATTTTTCAATATCATATTTTTGGGGGCTACACACTCAAATATACTACTTTATATCCCAGAAAAACCTCTTATGTCTCCGACCAATCAGAAACGCAATATTTCAATATGGAAATTTCTCACATGTCCTTAACGTCGTGAAATTGGCTATAACCAATTAGTCCTATGTTGTTCACAAAAACAAGACCACTTGTTTTCATTTTTGTAGAAGTGATTTCGATTATTTTTTAGTTCATTTGTGTAGAAAAATTGTTTTTGTTAGCCTTAGGAAGTTTTTATAACACCTTAAATGCCTGAATTAAACATGTTTATTGGAAAATTTTAATTTTGAAGAAGTCGTATGTCGCTATGATGTGGTACATAGCGTAGTACCAATATGTCCTAAGTGTATGATCCTGTCATAAAATTTTGACCAGAAAATAATTCCAATGGGTTGTATGTCACACAAAAACCTAAAATAATAATACAAAATCAAAAAACACTTGGTAATGTGATACTACAGTATAACATAATTCTATAAACAAAATTTCAGATTTTATTTTTTTTTAAATTAAAATATCTTAGAATTAGAATTTATCTTTATTCAAAAGTTACTTATCAACCCATTAGTGTCAGTTTTTAACTTCCGCACAATACTTCCAATCTTTTTTCCTACCTAGTGAAATTTTTATACTTGCTGACATAGGACCTTTTGGAGTATCAACGACGTTATGCAAGAGTACACTTAGATTCATGAATAATTTCGCAAAAAGTTCCTTAGATTCGATTAATTTTTACGACAATAGCGCGATTTGGCACCAAGGGCGGATCTTTTTCCCATTTTGTATTAAATGAATTAAAGAAGGATGTATTTGTAAATGGTTAATATTATTGGTTGCCGAGCTTGGAAGGCGGAGCTTCGATCTCAGAATTTTGGGATTGGTTGGTTCGGTTCCAGATCATATCGCGTTTTTTTGTTTGGCACAACACAACAATTTATATCGTCAACCGTTTTTAAGTGTAAACTAAACAATCCAGTTGCAGACTACTACTTATACTACTTGCAGTCAAGTGTGACGACCCGTTCAATAAGTATTCCCAGCAAACATGGATTACAAAAAAATACTTTTTAAGTACTGGCTTTCACTGCTGCCCATAACGGCAAAGTACTAAGTAGGAAGTACTTAATTCGTATTGATTTGGAACAACGGCCTGCATCAGGCCAGCAAGTATATATTTTAGTACAAAAAACACTGTACTTTTAAAGTAATGCATTTTTTTTAACTTCTTTGTACACAAAAACATGTACTTTTCAAGTAATGTATTTTCTTCGTATTTTTAGTAAATACAAAAAAAACTGAATTTTTATACATTTTTTAAAAAACCTGTACTTTTAAAGCATTGTATTTTATTAATTTTTTTAGTAGTACCAAGAAACTACTTTTATTGTAAATATTGTAAGGACTTTACTTCACTCACGTCTCATATTTACGGAAAGAAATATTTGATCATTATATAAGGATCTTTAATATTTTCCTTTTCATATCAGATGAGGATATTCCAAGGATTATGGAACATTCCACATCAATTTAAAAATAAATAAAATCATTCACATTCTTAAGCTTGACATTCCTTAGTGTACCTGTAAAATGTTGACTAGTGCCATCTAGTGGCAAGGGCGGCAAACATCAAATTGTCAGTTTTTTTGTAAATATTTTATTTTCACAGTAAAATATTTAATATTTTTGTACTAAAATAAAGTGCTTTAAAAGCAACTGTTTAAAAATACTTTTAAAATGTTTTTTCACTGTTATATTAATTTTGCAGTAAAACTTTTAATAATAAATTAAATGTACTTTAAGAGTACCTTCTTCAAAATCTTATTAAAATGTTTTTTAGTGAATATTTTATTTTCACAGTAAAATATTTAATTGTTTTTTACTAAAATAAAGTGCTTGAAAAGCAACTGTTTAAATATACTTTTAATATGTTTTTTTGCCATTAACGCTGGCTGCACTTGGCATTCTTCAAAAATAAAGTATAACTTTTCGTTGTATTAAAAATAAAGTACTAAAATGATGCATTTTTTGCACTTTTAAATAATATGCAAATTAGACAGTACAAAAATAATAAAAATAATGCACATCGTTACCGATGCCAGCAGTTGCCAGAAGTTAAAGTACAATATTAGTAAAGTACCAGCAGGTCGATGTTTGCTGGGTTGGTTTCCATATGTTTGGTATGTCTGTGCTTGGTTGACTAAAAACTTCTTTGTTCTGCATTATAAATGCAGCTTCCATAAACTTTCGTTTTCGCCAATGCGACTCCTTATGCAAAACTTTAGCTTCAGACCATTGACCCCTGTGATCATTCGACCAAGCATGATCTGCTAAACCTAATTTTTTAATATTGTCACGAGGGGGTTTTATCGTGACGTAACACAGTTTAAGTTAGGTGTTATGGTTTTATTTAACAATACTTATAATTACTACTTATATTAAATACATCTTGTCTACAAATGTCTATCTTCTCGATACGCTCGACTTCTTATAACTTCTGACTATCGTACTACTTGTCTTCACTGTTAACTACGCCTGGGACGTTCGGTTCTCAGCTTACAACTAACTGCTAAACTCTTTTGGAGATGCTTTTATTACAAACCGTTTGCCATTGATAGGATATCGAGATGTGTTTTGTTTCCTGTATAAACATCATCGACGACCGTTCAATCGCTTCTTGTTTATAATTCTGTATACAATTTATTACACGTTTAATACAATTTTAACTATATACAGAAGTTCATTTCCTTAGATTGTTTAGGGTTAATGTGCACTTGCTTATAAACGCAACTTGTGCCATTTAGTTAATAGGACATTATTTTCTATCCTGACAATATCCCCTATTGGGGTACTTTTTTATGTGTTCCTTTAGAGTTAGATGTGCCTTTAGGTTAGAGAAAATAATTCCAGAAATTTAGAAAACTAGTATAGACACTGCAAAAAAAAGGAAGTTAGATTCTAAAGAAAAGGTTCTATTAGAACAATTTTTTACCTCTCAAATTAGTTATGAAATACCTAAGATACTTACTCCTGTATAGCTGAATCTAATTTAATTTTCCCCTCATAAAAACCAAGTTTCACAAGAAGCAACCGCAACTCCCTATTTTAGAAAATAACTGAAATACCCCGTAAAATAATTAAAAATGGGATACTCCGGGCGTTTTTTTCGGAAATCTTTTACAAATCACAGAAATCGATGCTGATTCAAAATTAATGGTCCAGCAATCCAAAAATTTTAGGAAATTTTAAAAAACATTCAAATGGAATTTTTTTATAAAAAGTTAAAGGTCAAAAACCTTCTAGCTGAATTAGCTGCTTAAAAAGTTAGAAAAAAGTATTTTTGACTAAAGTAGGAAAAAAATCCCTCTTTCTTTTTTAAAGTACAGGGATAAAAAGTCGCACTTTTTTCCTCAAAGTAAGGGATAAAAATAATATCATACAGTAAAAGATGTATTTTAAGGAAAACATTCCAATCACAATTGAAATAGCTATAAAAACCGTAGTCAACAAAATAACGCCAATTTCAAAATCGTGTTAAACCCAATATTTTGTTAAAGTCTAGCCTGTGGGTCCACCTTTCTGTGCTTTTATGTATATTTTATTTGGTGAAAGTAAATGACTTTGGGTGCAAGACTTTGTATAGTATATAATTTTGTTGTATTTTTTTTTATTTATTATAAATGTGCACAACATATTGTGCTAAAAACAATGCTGCGTTTTTATTATTTATTAACCTTAAACTTGCTATTAATATATCAGTGGGTAGTTCGCTATAAATTAACAGTATTGTCATTACATTTTGATCTCATATATTGGAGTTCTTAAGTAATTAAACAATTTTATGTTCAACGATTTTGGACGTCATTATTATTGATACCAAATATCGCCCCCTTAGTGCAACAACTAGATAACTGGAAATTTATGCATTTTGAGTTATACAGCTAAAGATGATCTATTATCATCGTTGTTTTGACAGTAAATTAGTAGCTTTTACTTTAACTCGTGTTTCTGTTGGGTCATTGTAAATTCCAGGAGCGGCTGCTACAGGGAGGGCAACGGGGCAGTGCCCTCCCAAAACTAGACAACATTCAGTATTTTTAATTGATTTAATTAAAAAAAGTTAAATCTTTCCTTACGACAGTTCTTTTTTTAGTATGTGGTTAACTGGGTAAACTTTTTTAACGTAAATAATTACAAGCCGGCAACGCCGCGCGGGACAAGATTTCAATTTCACCCGGTTTTCAGCAGTGTATAGGTGGCTGTTCTCGCGCGGGGGCGGGAGTAATGTTTGTTTTAGTTAACGTCGGCCATATTCATCGTGCCAAACCGTTCGTTGTCCTTCCTACGTGTTGCCGGTTCTATTCTTAGTGAAGACGTAAGAGTTTGTTTTGATCAGGGTCAATAGTTAAAAGCCTTGCCGGTCGCGTGTCCATTGTTTGTTGTCAAAATGGAAATAAATACCGTCAATTATATAATTACCTGTGCACATATGAACTTCGATTACAAATAAAATCTTTAGGGCCACATAGACCGGACCTAAAAATCTTAAAAATTAACCAAAGTTTTAGCGCAAATAATAAAAAATTATACGATGCTGAAAACTGGTTGTGCGGTTGTGAAAAACGAAATGCTTTGTTTTGCTTTATTTGTCTTATTATGAACAATCCACGAAGTGATCCTGCGTGAGTGGCAAAGGGAATGTGTGATATCAAGTACTTTAGTGAAAAGTTAAAGACACAAAGTAAGTGCTACTTATTTAAATAACCACATAGAATTTTCTATGCTAGGCAAGACTGATATTAGGTGCCAATTGAATAGTGCCTATAGGCAAAACATTACCGAACATAATGAAAATGTGGCAAAAATAGACATATACTTACTAGGTTAATTGACTGTTTAAAATTCTGCGGGATTTTTGAGGTTGCTCTACAGGGCCATGATTAGTCTGAAACTGGTGCTAATCCACTTGCACTTTGCGCATGTAAAAGAAGGGCAAATAGACTTTATCTATAAACAAATAAACTAAAAACTACACCAAGTAGCTGCTTGTTTGTAAAATGCTAAAATAAAATTGTTTAGGTAAGTTTTTGTGTCTCCTTTTCCATGCAATATAAATTTCTACCCCCCCCCCCCCCCCAATTTATAACGTTACCAGCCGCCACTGGTTAATTCATTACCTACAGCTAAGTTGCTGCCATAAAATCTCGAAATTACTGTGAATTTATCCAAAAACAATCAAAAATCGTATTTGTTTACATTTGTTCCTATTTAAGGTCACTTGAAGTCCGTTGATAAAGTTCAACCATGATTTATTGACTGCCATTTTGAAAAAAATAAACGGATTTGATACCTTCCTAGCTAGCCTATTAGCATACTTCAACTCCACGATCAGTCTTGAAAACAGTTTTTGGTAAATATCTCAGAAACGAAAGCTCCTACAAAGTTTTTTGTTATAACACAAATTATTGAGAAAAATGTGATCTACTAAAAAAAAGAGTAACAAGTTTAAGATTACTCTAAATCGAACAGTTATGGATCACTTCATTTTAAGTCGCCGGGTGTTTGCCTCAAATTTGAGTATGAGCGAGTGCGATTTTTCTTATGTTTTTACAGAAAAATTGTTTAGGGTATGATTTGTTTCAAATAGAACAGCAATTTAATTGTCGTTTTAATGAGCTCTGTATCTCAAGAACTAAAAAATATATTGTTAATTTTTTAAATATTAAAAAAATTGTATAAATTCCAGATTGATTAAGAAAGTTTAGGGCTACCCTCGGTCTAAAACCAAAGAAAGACATTGATTAAATTTCTTTGTCTAAAACTTTCTTGCCCAATCTTGAATTTAATTTTTTTAGTATTTAAAAAAATAACAATATCTTTTTTAGTTTTTGAGATCTAAAGCTTATTGAAACGACAATTAAATTGGTGTTCTATTGCAAACAAATTATAACCCATACAATTTTTCTGTAAAATTGATGTGGCAAAAGTTAAAAGCAAAAGTTTGTGAAAAAACATGGAAACATCGCAATCTTGGATTAATCGCCACACAGGCGCTCTTACTCAAATTTGAGGCAAACACCTATCGGCCTAAATTAAGTAAGATCCATAAGCAATGGATTTGGAGTGTCTAAAACTTCCTTAAATGTTTTTTGAGTAAAAAAATTGTATTAAAAAAAATATATATCTTTTGAGATTTCTTCACTAGATTAATTACTGTTCTCTTGCAAACAAAAACCGTCTTAGGGCCGGTTTATCAATGGAGGGGTATCTCGTCGTGTTAGCTAGCCCAGGGCCCTTGGGGTAACCCTCGAGTTAAAGAGTGTTTATCCACACCATTTTAACCCAGAGCTCCAAAACTCGCAGGTTGGCAATGCTGATAACAATCGACCATCTAAGTTTTCCCTTCATATTTGATAGTCTATGGTATTTTTGACATTTTGTGGTTATAATCATATGTTGTTGGTTTTGCGTATTTTGTTTAAAAAAAAATGATTTGGAAAAACCGTATTCACCTTCTTCAGGTATTGTACTCCAGCCAGTAAGTATTTACTATATATGATGAAAATAGTTTAGCTATATAAAAATCAGCATATAGCTCTAAATTTGGAAATTGTTTCTGTTGTTGCATTTTTTAAGTTTATTTTTAAAGTACTACACCTATTTTATTTTTGTTACAGATCATGTCTTTGCAAGGAAACAAACAAACTTCTCTAAACTTGGGCATTCGAATGAAGAAATATTAATGAGGTACATCAACAAGAAATAATGGTACTAGTTTCTGGCACATCAAACTGTTATCCCGGATTGAATGATTTACAAACACCCTTTACAGAGCAAGAGGTGTCCTGGCTGACCAGAAGTTGTTTCAAAACCTTAATCTTATAAATTATTTGCTCTGTAGCATATTTTTTTTAATTATAAACGTGCTTCTAGCATGTTTGAATGATTTCAGTATTTTATTTTGATGTTCCTTTATAAGTTAATTGTTGATTATTTCTGATTCCTAAAATACTGTTGTATAACAAAAGAACTTGTTAGTCATTTGTCAGGGGCTGCCAAATAAAAATTTAAAAACTCAGTGTTTGAAATACATTCACTTTTCATTTTGCATTTTTAAATAAATATAAAAGTTTTAAAACTATATTCATAAATTAGTATTATAATATATCTGGTACACATATTGATGATGATTCATATGTGAATGGGCCTTGGAGCCCTCTCACTGTGACCACCAGAGGATCTATATTGTGGTTCGGTACAAATAGTAGATATAGCTCTGTTGGCGGGTAGGATATTATTGGGTTATTTATGGAGTGCTTTTCCATTAAACATTATCTTGCTCATAGAAAAAAGAAACTTTATTTTAGGCTTGCTTGATAGACTTCCGGACGGAATTCCATCATCACACCATATAAAGTATCGCCGCTGCTGTTGTAAAAATTTCGGAGCATCCTATTTAACACGTATAAAAGTACACAATTTAAATGTTATGCTTTTGAGAAAAATCAACCAAAATAAAAAAAATACTTTAAAATAATTCGAAATTTTGTGGTTAACCCGGAGCTAAATACGTTACCCTGCCGCGCTGTCCGAGCGCGGGTCAAGTTAGCCTAGGGTTAATCCTCGAGTTTGCAGTTAACCTTAGATGGATAAACACTTTTGACAACTTTAACCCCGGGCTATCTCTAACTTGAGGGGCATCTCTCCATTGATAAACCGGCCCTTAATAGTTTATCGGTAAAACTAAGTTAGCGAAAGTTCTAAGCCAAAGTTTGTGAAAAACCATGAAAAAAGCCGATTCGATTTAAGACGTCACACAGGCCCTCCTACTCAAATTGAAGGCAAACACACAGTGACTTTAAATTGTGTTTTCTTTTCTTGTTCAATGTTTTCCTAGTTTTTTTCAAGCTCTTCATATTCGCCCCCACCAACTTGCACACCAAGGTACAATTTTTGAGTAAAAAATAAACACAAAAAACGACTAAAGATGGTCATTTACATGTTCTTATATTGAAAATATAATAAATAATTTCCTAGTTACTAACAAATATTATTCTTCCCTTAGATTTTTTCGCAAAATCTTATTTTTCGGCATAAAATTTTATAAGCGACCACTCGAATTATAGGTTATGAGCCACTGTAGTATTATTCTTATGTGCTCCATCTATCTTTAACCCATAAAACTTTTACTTTAAAGAGTTCTAACTGCACAGTAATAAACTCGTTGCCATTAATAAAATTGAGTTTGTTAACTTGCCCTATTCGTCATCTTGCCCCGCTCTCCCCTACTATAAAGGGTTATAAATAGTAAACGCACTAGATTAATTAAGTATCAGTTTATTCACATAAATTAAACTAACTTATTTTGTCATCATTTTAAACATGCCCTCAGATTTTACTGTCAAATTTCGCAATTTCTTTGCACAATAAACAATAAAGTATTTAAAAAAAGACTGAGATTTTTGTAAACCAATTTTCAGCATAATTTTTTTCTTAAAACGTATAATGCCTTTTAACACGCCTTTTATGATCCATCATTTAAAAATTCCTTTAAAAAGAAACCAACTGCGATTTTTTTATATTATTTAAACTATACGTTCCAAGTCCTCACTTAGACCAAAGGCCAGCATAAGGTATACCTAAAGTTCACCACTCATCGTAAGGGCGCATTTACACGAGTCGATTTCTGGCCGTGCGACCAGGCCGCACGGCTAAAATCGCCCATATAAATGGGAAATCGAATCTGCCAAAAGTTGGGTGCCTCTCGACTTTTGCCGCGCGACCGTAGTAATGCTTCATTGTTAGGCAACTCGCAGCGGCGTGATAGTCATTTACGCGCTATTTTGTTTACTATTAAGTATTTGACACATTATTTGGTATCTAAAAATGAAAAATAGAATTTGGATCTTCTGAGCTCCATGCCATCAATAAAATATCTGACACACTTAAAAGTTTGCTTCGAAAAATCGACTGACAAACCCAAAATTCACGATTTTTTCCCATCCATGATCCCAAAATGATCAATTCATCAAGAATTGCTTCACGCACTGTTTGAATTCCACAGTACGTAAAACAGCTGTTCTCCCCATAATTGTCAACAAATATGAACTATTCCCTTGCGATTTTAGTCGCCCCGTGTAAATGGGGTAGCGACACGACTTGCCGCATTGCGAGGCGACTTATCGCACGGCGAAAATCGACCCATGTAAATCCCGCTTTAAACAAGCTCAACGATGAGTGTCCTTAGGTATACCACACTACATGGGAATTTTCGACACATATTTTTTTGTTGCTATTGGAATCTAGTCTCAGGTTTTACTAGTTCGCCACTTGTCTGGCCTTCGCTTCGATCTAACTGTTGTAAATGCCAAAAACAAATTTGGACAATTTTTATTTTTTACCGGGTTTTGTCAAAGAAATAACGAATATATATATTGTCAGTAAAGAGTGAGGTTATGATCAAAATAATACAACCTTTACACTTTTAAATAATATACTTACTGACTCTTTAATTAGTACTGCCAAAAAATAACTAAATATCACACAATTTTAGGTAAAAAAAAAACAAAATTCTGCTGATAAGAAACTAAATTTTAAGAAGAAAAAAATATATAAAAAACTTTAACCACAGAAAAACAGTTTTTCTGTGCTTTACCGTTTAAATTTTTCTCGGATTTCAGTTTCTCTTATATGATCTAACCTGTAAAAAAATGTTGTTATAAAAATGCTAAAGTCTGATTGGTCAAAATAGTTGCCATTTACCGAGTATAGCGTCCTTGATGGCGTCAATGTATTGTGCCGGCACCCAGTAGACCCAATAACGTGATGCCTCAGTGGGACCCAGTTGTAAACCCTACAAGAACGAAAAAACAAACAAATTAAAAAAGTCAAACTGTGATTTTCACTGTCTCCACGTCGATCACAAGTCTCTGAACCATCCTTGTTTGGAACCTGTCCTGACAAGCTGCAGGTAGTGATCCTTGCGAATCCACGGCCGGTTTTAGCCTTATTGGGTCATCCAACAGAAAACATTGAAGTATACTATTAATTTGATGCTTTTAGTAGGGGAGATCGTGAATATTTTGGGAACTAATTTCTTAGTCAGCAAAAATCGATAGGATTGTTAATTGATCAAGTCAATATGAATAGGGGGGCGTTTCCGATGGGTTTAGGCGCAAAATGCAAAATAAAATATGAATACAAGGAATTTATTTTCTTCGTAATAAAACTAAAAAAAAATATTCTGGCTAATCTCTAAGGATGGGTAGTAGTTGTGACAAGTGAAAAACGATATGAAAAGTGTTTATTTTCTTAGTTCTAAAGGTTTACGGGATGATAGTTTGTACTATATCAAAAGCTTAAAATACCATCTGGCTGTTATTTAAAAGTCCCAAAGCCTTGCCAGAGTTAGGTATCTGATGCCCGTATTTTAAGACTAAGTTTTCCTCGCAGTTTTTCGGATATTTAGCTCAAACTTTAAACCTAAATTAAGCCACAGGGTTTACGTCCCTAGGCATGCCAAATAATAATTACAATCTAAAATAAAATATTTTTTCAGTATGAATGCTTAATAAATTAATACACTGTTTCTTAGACTGGATCTTAGAGCTTTTCTGATGATCTCTTCTTCTTAGTGGAAAAGATTTATAACTAATATATTTAGTGATCTTTTCAACCCATCGGAAAATCATCAGTAGAATTAAAAATTGTTGATTATTATCATTAACAGAACATATTTATTCGTATACACAAACTAAGAAAATAAGTTACAAAAAATATTCACGGCCTCCTTTACTATTTCGTTTGAGAAAATTTTTTATACTGGGAATTCTTCCATCCATGGGATCAATCGTCCGGGTTTTTCGCAAAATTTTATGCGAGATATGCGTGGCACTCAAACCCACCAGATTCGCAGTGCGCCCGGCTTATGCCCGAGCGAACACTGTTCCACATTGGGAATTTATTAAACTATATGGATCTGGAAAGTTCTGAACGAAACCATCAGTATTATTTAAAAGCCGGTACGGGTACGTTCTCTAGGAGTAATTGTTTTATTGGTGTCATAATCAATTAAATAAGAAGAGTGCAAAAAACAGTGGCAGATTCGCAGTGTGCGCCCGGCTTACGCCCGAGCGAACACTGACCTACATTGGGAATCTATTAAACTATATGGATCTTGAAAGTTCTGAACGAAACCATCAGTATTATTTAAAGGCCGGCACGGGTACGTTCTCTAGGAGTAATTGTTTTATTGGTGTCATAATTAATTAAATAAGAAGATAGCAAAAAACGAGTGACAGAACATAGGTCAACAGTTTTTTGTATCAAAGGTATAGCATGTGTCAAGTTTAAAGAGTGGGGGACAGCTGTGAATTTTAAAAATTTGACCACTTCAGAAAATTTTGTGGTTTATTGTAATAAATAATTCCTCAAAATTTCGATTATCTGATGTAATTTTTAAGGAAGTTATAACAAAAAAATATATATAATGAAAAAATTCTTCAAAACCTTTTCTACCACCCCTTAAAATTTGATGCATTATTTAAATTACACCCCTGGTCACTAGACCTAAATTAGATCAATGCAAAAACCTTTTAAAAAACTATTGGCAGTGAGAGAAAATATCTTACAGCCAATAGGAAAAATAAATCGGGCTCGATCTGAGCTATAAGCGTAAAATGTGGTGAACCTTTAGGGATGCATAATGGTTTTGCACGGTTCTCAGCGATTTTGGAGTTTGTATCGACAAAAGTAAAAAATTTGTATTTACAAAAGTTGTAGATTTTTAAATGACCAATAACCATATAAATAAAGTAGTTAGCAGAAGCACCGACCTAGGCTGTCACAGGCTCGAGCATTTGATTTGACGCCCCAAAACGCTCTGCAGCTTTCTCTTTTTTTTTTTAATGGGTTGCATGCTCTTTAATGCTGACAGTTCGTGAAAGTGTATTTTTCACAAATTCATGCAAAAAAAAATTTTTTTGGCAATTTAGGTACGTGTGTCTTTTTTTTAAATACCATAGTGCAATTATGCACGTTTTATCAATGATTACAAGTTGTGTTTATTAAATCATTGGTATTACTCAAAACCATAAACTATACCTTCAAACTAGGGAAGAGGTAGAAATAAAGATCGAAAAACCAATTAGGCCACCAAACTTATACGTTTATATTGTTTATATCATTGAGTTGTATAACGCCCTAAGAGGGCGTTAGAGACGGAAAGACAAGGCATTTTTTATTGACCCTATCCAATTTGGTTCCTATGGTCGGGTATTTCTTTTACAATAAAAACAGAGATAGACATTATTGAACATGTGAAACGGACAAAGATAGGGTGATTTTGCATGCTAATAATACCCTAGATAATATAAGGATACTTTTATCTCTTTCACACTGACGGCATAAGTGCGACAGAAAAGCAGCTGGCTACCTTTAATCCACCTGCCGTATTTTGAGTGATTCTACCTGTTAGTCCGTGTATACAGGGAAAACTGATAGACAATGTTGTCTAAGTACGGAAATGATTTTTTTTGAATTTTGTGCGGGAATATTACAAAAAGAAATCTTAAAACGTTTAAAAACAAGTTTAGAAGTAACTATTTGAGTTTAAACATGGTCCAAAATTGTTTTTTGTGCAAAAGAAAAAAAAATCCATAAAAAAACAACATTTCATGGGTAAGTCGTCTTGACGGATAGTTTTTCCTAAAACACGAGAAAGTTCAGTAGCGTCACGATAGATAGTTTTTTCTGCGACCGTGCGATTTTACCCTCACACATTTTGATTCAGAAAGTGTCACTTCCCCGCACTTTTTTTTGCATTGCATGAAAATTAACAAAAAGTATTTGATTTTCTTAAAAATGATTTCTTTTTAAATTCTTACATACCGATTTTTATCCAGTTGTTTTTGTTTTTTCGAACCAAACTTTTGACATGTCACGGTCGAGTTTCATACATCTTGATGAATTGTTACACACACTGATCTATGTTTTTATAAATTTCGATAAATTTAATGTTTTTTGCGGACTTTACAGTAATTTTAAGTTAAATTTTGGTCTTTCATCGCGAAAGTATATATTTATTATTATATGACCACCGCGACCGGTCTACAGGCCGGTATCATATGTTTATGTCCTTCTAATGTCATTTGACTATCATGCTGTCTTACTTAATAAGGTCACTTAGTTTAATTAATAATTTTGTCCTACATAATATAAAAGAAGAATAGAAACCAACAAAAAATTTGTGACACTTCGATTACCCATTTTCTTTGATTGCGATGGATTAGGGTGACCAGATTACGGTTTATTAGGGTGCCCAGAGTGCGCAAAAAAAGATTTTGAAAAATTTCCCTAAAAAAATTGAAGACCAAACACTCACTCGCCACTCAATGTTTATGGTCGCATACACTAATCCTAACTCGATTTCCGACGATTATGGACAATGGTTACCCCCTGGACATAAACCTAACAACTTTTACTATATTTATTAACAATAGGTAGGTTAGGTTTGGTTAGGTTGGGTTAGGTTGGGTTAGGTTGGGTTAGGTTGGGTTAGGTTGGGTTAGGTTTGGTTAGGTTGGGTTAGGTTGGGCTGGGTTGGGTTGGGTTAGGTTGGGTTAGGTTGGGTTAGGTTGGGTTAGGTTTTGTTAGATTGGGTTGGGTTAGGTTGGGTTAGGTTGGGTTAGGTTGGGTTAGGTTAGGTTAGGTTGGGTTAGGTTGGGTTAGGTTGGGTTAGGTTGGGTTAGGTTGGGTTAGGTTGGGTTAGGTTGGTTCAGTTTGAGTATGTTCGGTTAGGTTCCGCTAGGATTGTTTAGGTTAGGTTTAGCTATATTCGGTTAGGTTCGGTTCAGTTTAAGCAAATCGAACCGAACCAAACCGAACCGTTAGATTCGGTTTGATTTGGTTCATTTCGATACGGATGGGTTCAGTTTGCTTTTGTTCAGTTAGACCTTCGATAAATTTTAAAAAAGTAAATAATTATTAATTTTTAGTGTTTTAAGGAATAAAAATTGATATAATGTTCAATTAAACTAATTTTTATTTGTAAAAATGTAGGAATCATAATTTTCTTGATTTTGTTTTGAATTTCATGCTTTTTTAAAAATTGTGCATTTTCATAAAAGGACCAAAAATCTTGCGTATAATAAATACTATAAGGTACGAAAAAAATCTAATAAACGAACCGAACCATTTTTAAGAGCTCAAAAAAGAACACTGTAAGGTAAAATCAGCACATCGCCATCTTTATTAATAAGCGAGTATAAAAATATGACATGTTGTACAGAAAGGAAACAGACTTAAGTATACTTTAAATGACAAAGATACTGGAGCTAGCCCCCTCAGTTGATCTTCATTGCAGAAAACATTTTAAAAAAGTAAATAATTATTAATTTTTAGTGTTTTAAGGAATAAAAATTGATATAATGTTCAATAAAACTAATTTTTATTTGTAAAAATGTAGGAATCATAATTTTCTTGATTTTGTTTTGAATTTCATGCTTTTTTAAAAATTGTGCATTTTCATAAAAGGACCAAAAAAACTGACCCGATTTCGATCAGTGACCTTAGTTATTTCAAGTTTTTGTTGACAGCTGATAGACGTCAGGGACCGTTTTGTTTCAGTTTGAAATGAGAAAATGCTTCTTTTGTAGCAATTTGTATTGGTTTTAATGGGGTTTTAAGAATGTTTCAATTTCAATTTTTTTAACAAAATCAACGATAGTCCGCAATTTGTTTTTTTAGAAATCACTATAAAATGGTCTAAAATTATCATTTTTCAAAAAACTTCGTAGTTTTAAGAAAGGTGGTAAAACGTACCAGACCCCTGAAATGTGTTGCAGTCTAGGACAACTGGGCGCCGCCAACTCGGCGCCGGGCCAACTTGACGCCGAGCCAACTGGGCGCCGGACTAAAATATTTTTTCTTGATAAAATGTGCAGATGAAAAACAAACTTAAAAAAATTAAAGTGGCGGATCCAAAATGGCGGACTTTCTTATTTATGCATCGATATGTATCGAATATGGAACTTGGCGGTGTTTCAAGTCGCAGAACACTACACCTACCAAATTTCAACACTCGACTTAATAGATGTTGAAAGTTTTGTATAAATAACATATTTATTTTGTTTTTATTTGCACATTTTATCGAAAATAAAATAGTCCGACGCTGAGTTGGCCAGGCGCCCATTAGGCCCGGCGTGGCGCCCTTTTGGCGGCGCCGAGTTGGCCCGGCGCCCGGTTGTCCCATTCCGATTTGAAATTTTTAGTTCCGAAATTTCATCTGACTCAAGCATAACTTGTAGTCCACCCAAGAAAAGAAGAGTTGAAGAAGACCCTTGTTCAAAGAAAGAAAATATTTTACCTGGAAGGTACAACATTTGTAAAGTTCTAAGATGAAAACAATAATTTTAATACATCCACTGCACTTAGCATGCTTAGAAATTCTTTTTACTCTTTTTTTTACTGAAGAGAATTTTGTAAACACACACAAGTAAGTATTCATAAATTATTTATTATTCAAACAGAAAATTGTTGATAAAAAAATTCTAGTGGAATTCAAAATTTTTATTTTGCGCCGCCACTGCCCTTTTTTATCCAAGACAAGCAAATAGAATATTTTTGCGATGTTGCATGTTTCCGGACTCACCAAACCGAAATTCTATTTTCATCCCTATTTTGCTCATTAAATTCTTACTTGTATTTGGTCAATTGTGATAAAATCTTGATATAATGGCAATTTTGGCCCATGCCGGGTCTACCCGTAGGGTATAGAGGTCAATGGTTTATATTAATTTTTATGACTTACCATTATGTGATATTCTTCATGGCCTTCGATAGGTTCCGAGACGACCCCTTTTATTGACTGCATCGGTAGTTTTTCGGTGCGTTCCTTTGTACTGAGCCAGACTTGATCGCTTTCTAGTTTAAAAGTCAACCGCACCTTGCCGCCATGTTTGTTTAACATGCCTGATAAGGGATAAGGTGGGAGCCATTCCTAAAATTCGAAAGGGTATTAAGCCGCGTATTCATTTGAGGCAGAATTCGCATGCCCCGCTACGAGCCGGAACGAGCATACGTTTGTGTACGTGCCTTGAAGGCGTGGCCAAACGAATGCCTCGGTCGCATTCATGCTCAAGTGAATATGCATCGTAGAACAGTAAATGATTGGATTTAACAAAAGTGTCAAAAATTCTTCAGGGCCTTAAAACATTACGTTTTTCATAATAGTAGGAAAAGTCCAAGATGTTCTTTCTTCTCCAAGAAAAACAACAACAGACCGTCTCCGCCATTTTGACAAGGCTGTAATATAAAGTATAGCGAGTTTGGTTGGGCTGCCTACGAGAGTCCTGTATCTATTTTAATGCTACTGCTAAAATACCTAGAGCCCTTGAATGTTGACATATTTGGATGTGTCAACATACAGGGACTCCAGGTGTACCCACTCTTTACGTATGCATCTCTGGTTTGGTGGCCAAAAGCAGCTCAACAGAATGTGATGCTCAGACTTAGCAAGGTGCAGATTTGCATGCCTTAGCATAGGTACTCTTAGACCTTCCCCCACTTCACTTGGTGATACAGGGAGAGGCAAAGATGGAACGCTATCGACTTCAGAACTTTATACAATTACCATCAAGAATGCATACTAGGGAGGAAGGGTTCCTGGATATACCTATCCTACACATAAGATCAGATCAAATGTCCCCAAAGTACCTATATGGACCAACTCTCGAAGTAGTCATACAGGAGAGACGAGCATGGTCTGGACAAAACAACCCACTGCCACAGGAATGATTGATCTGGTACACAGACGGATCAAAGACTGACGAAGGTAGTGGGGCAGGAATATTCGGGGAAGGCCTAGGAGAGACTTGCATTTTCCACTGGGACATTACCTAACAGTCTTTCAAACCGAAATCTTTGCCATCTTAGAATGCGCAAAAGATAATATGGAACACTTCGGTGAGACCTTACCTCAAAGCAATGCTTAAGTGTAAACATTGCTCAAAGCTAATGTGGGAATGCCTTGCTGAACTAGTGAAACTGGTGCAACGCAATAGAAAAAAAACTTTTATGGGTGCCAGGGCACAGGTATTTAAGAAAATGAAAAAGCTGACGAACTAGCGAGACAAGGATCGTCAGAAAAACTCTGGGTAAGATAATAAGTGTTGACAGTTAACTAACTGTTTCGTCCTTATAGGACTCCTCAGAACACTGCTTGGTCAATGTAACACCCTTGCAAAGTTAATTAGACGGTTTTGTCTTTAATCCTATGTCTATAGTGAGAAGACCCTCGCAAGAAGCGTCATCTACCGAGATACGAGAGAAACTACGACAAGAGCAGGCGAGAATAAACTGCTATATATATATATATATATATATATATATATATATATATATGATTGATCTGGTACACAGACGGATCAAACTGACGAAGGTAGTGGGGAAGGAATATTCGGGGAAGACCTAGGAGAGACTTGCATTTTCCACTGGGATATTACCTGACAGTCTTTCAAACCGAAATCTTTGCCATCTTAGAATGCGCAAGAGAGAATAATAGAATGGAACACTTTGGTGAGACCTTACCTCAAAGCTAGTGTGGGGATGCCTTCCTGAACTAGTGACACTGGTGAAACGCAATGAGATCAGACCAAATGTCTCCAAAGTACCTATATGGACCAACTCTCGAAGTAGTCATACAGGAGAGACGACCTGGTCTGGACAAAACAACCCACTGCCACAGGAAGGATTGATCTGGTACACAGACGGATCAAAGACTGACGAAGGTAGTGGGGCAGGAATATTCAGGGAAGGCCTAGGAGTGACTTGCATTTTCCACTGGGACATTATATGACAGTCTTTCAAACCGAAATCTTTGCCATCTTAGAATGCGCAAGAGAAAATAATAGAATGGAAAACACTTCGGTGAGACCTTACCTCAAAGCTAGTGTGAATGCCTTCCTGAACTAGTGAAACTGGTGGAACGCAATGAGATCAGACCAAATGTCCCCAAAGTACCTATATGGACCAACTTTCGAAGTCATATAGGAGAGACGAGCAGGGTCTGGACAAAACAACCCACTGCCACAGGAATGATTGATTTGGTACACAGGGAAGGCCTAGGAGAGACTTGCATTTTCCACTGGGACATTACCTAACAGTCTTTCAAACCGAAATCTTTGCCATCTTAGAATGCGCAAGAGATAATAATAGAATGGAACACTTCGGTGAGACCTTACCTCAAAGATAGTGTGGGAATGCCTTGCTGAACTAGTGAAACTGGTGGAACGCAATAGAATAAAACTATTATGGGTGCCAGGACACAGAGGTATTCAAGACAATGAAAAAGCTGACGAACTAGCAAGACAAGAATCGTCAGAAAAACTCTGGATAGGGGGAAAACATGAAAGCCACTGCTTAGAAAGACAGAGGCTAAGACACAGCAGAGCCTTTGTCAAAGGCCTGGATGCCAAACTCACAAAAGACCTGCTCAGTTACAGTAGGATGCAAGTGAGAACCATAATAGGAATCATAACCGGCCATATGGCGGCACCTAAACAGGATGGATCTGTATCAAGGAGACCTAAGCTACAGACTATGCAATCAGGAACAGGAAACAGTAGAACATGTAATATCCCATTGCGAGGCACTATCGCAAAAGGCACCTAATATTTGGGGAAGTTGAACTAGAGCCAATAGCGACTGGGGACTTCTCCATTAAAGACCTGTACAAACTTGTTCAGGGAACAAAATGAATGACATCAAGAGGGTTCATGTGTTGCCTAGGCAAGCCTGAGTCCCAATCGAGGGGATTTAGTCGGTAAGAATCCGACACTACCCGGCCTCTCCTAGCAGAGGAGAAATGACTATGGTAGGAAAGTAGGCCGGGTGTCTTATGCAAGATTTCCCCTTGAGAACCTTAAAAAAAACACTCTTTTGGAGTTGTAAAATTCAATCTCTATTTGTTCTAGAATCTCTGGTTTTTGACAAAAGATAAAAAATTAGATTTTCTAGCAGCTTTCTTAGATATAAATCCGTCAAAAAACTAAACAATCTTACCTTTGCATTTTTTAATCCAGGCATAATATCCTCCGGTAGCCCCTTATCCAACACTTTTCTGTGCAATTTCTGTTGGCAAAGCGGTTCCTTTGTTGTGGTACTGCTCTTCTCGGCTTCCAACACGTCCTGTTTGCTGACTGATGAGATGGCTAGGACGTCGTTCAGTGTCGAACCGACCACCATGATTTTCGACCCTTTTGTGACGCCTGAACTTGCCAGAGTTTGATTATCTTGCAGTAGGCCTGTATGGGAGGAATAATAAAGAAAGGGCCTCTAAAAGTGGTAGAAGCGTGCCGGCATGGATTTCAAATGAACCCCAAGCTTGTACGTCTTAAATATATCTGTACTGCTAAAGCGTATTAAAACGATTATGGAAAATAATTGCTACCTGTGTTCCGCCATAATGGTTTTAATTGAGCCCAAACGTATGGCTTGGATAAAAAATGCAAACGCTTTCAATAAAATTTGAAAGGGACTGCTTTCAAATGGCATTGACAATTTGTCAATGCGGTGATTTGGCGTTGTCAAAATTGAGATTAATTTTTATTTAAATTTAAGAAAGTTCTTTGGATTTTGGAAGGCAAATCCATTATCTTGTGTTGACGTAGTCGCTTACTGGACATTTTTTAAAATAAATTAAAACATTTTTTTCCTAAGGTAACTGATAATGGGTGTTTTTAAGCTTAGAAAAGAGATGGCGCTGAGAGCGCATCACCCATTATCAGTAGCCTGAATTTATCCAAGCCATACGTTTGGGTTCATTTGAAATCCAACATGCTGGAACGCTTGTAGCAGTTATTTTTAGAGGCCCTTTCCAGTACAGATATATCTAGGACGTACGTGGTGCCGGCATGTTGAATTTCAAATGAACCCCAACGTATGGCTTGGATAAATTAATGCCACTGATGCCGCACCATCTCTTTTTTAAGCTTAAAAATACGCATTGTAGTTACCTTGGGATAAATACCTTTTAACTTGTTTGTCTTCCCAAAGGTCCAAAATCTAAATCTTAAATTTAAATAAAAATTATCCAAAATCTAAATCTTAAATTTAAATAAAAATTTACCCCAATTTTGACGTCAAATCACCGCATTGACAAATTGTAAACGTCATTTGAAAGCAGTCCCTAACAAATTTTACCCCACTTGACACTTCCTATAGTTGAGGATGTATATAAGTGAAAATTGTTGTTTCACTTTGTACATGCAGTGTGCCGCTTTATATGTGTATGATAAAGCACCGAGACCTTTTAAAGGAGAGATAAAATTACTTACCTAATAAATAAAGATCCGAAACATAAAAGAAAATCCAAAATTATATTCAAATGTGTGCAAATATTGATTTAGTTGCAAAAACGGTAATTTGTTTTGTAAAAAGCTCGGTCGTAATTCGTTTGACATTAAAACAGTCAAAACAACAACGACTAGAAAACGTCAAAGCCCGACTAAATCAATATCGAGTATATTCCTTTCTAATGAAATCGTTTAGAAGAAGACATAAATAAAAAGCAAGTAAAATAGTAAGCTAATGACTAATTAGTGCAGTGTGCAAAAAAGTTACAGGAAGGGCGGGCCACTGTATGTACACCTCTACTCCCTTCCCGACCATCACGGTTTTGATGACGCGGTGCCACTTTAAAACAATATCAACTATAGGTTCCACAAAATTAATTTTTTGTCACAGGTAATGGAACCAAACCGAATCGAAGTCTGATATACATTGCCGTAGAAATTAGCTTTTTTTGGACTTTTTAAAATTTATAACCCCTATGTTGGAGCCGCCCCTAAAGAAGAAAATATTTGTATTTTATGATATTCGACTGACCCAATAAAATATCTTAGAGTAATTTTCTGATTTTGCGGTGAGGTCAAAATAAGATGTTGGCCCGTTACAGCCCCTAGGAGCCAGGGGCAAAGTATAAAGTATATAAAATTAAGAAGTAGTCAACTGAAACCATTTTGTGCAAATTTGCTGATATAGGGCAGAGGATAAGTCAATTAAGCTTTTTTTTATTGTATATTTAAAAAAATTGCCCTTACCTAGGGGGCTGCCTCGTAACAGCTTCGAATTTTTTTTTATACAGCAGACCTGTGGGTAATTGTATGGGCTACCAATTTGATAAGACATAGTTGTGCAGGTACAATAGTTTAGAAGATATAAGACATAATCCAAAAACACATTTTGCCCCCTTGCGCCCCCTAGAGCCAAATATATAAATTTGTTTGACATACAAAGAATAAGTATGCGAAGGCCGATGTGCGTACCATGTTTCAATACTCTAGCTTAAACCATTCAGAATTGAAAAAATATTTTGACACCCTAACCTTACTTTTTGACTGAGACGATTTTGGGTGTTAACAAGTCAGTTAGTGTTGGTGAGTTCTCATTAGCTCCGAACTATACTGGGAACGCTCAGGAAAAACTTACCTTTGAACATAAGTTTTTGCATAGAATCAGGCACACCTAACAGGTCTTGTAGTTGCTTCTTAAAGTCTAAAATTGTGGTGTTTAAACTAACACAGACATCGTACTTTTTCTTATTGTAAACTACTTTAATATCATGAGTTTCTGATGTATCATTTGAGTTGGTTGGATTTACTGTGGCGTCTGTTATTTCTTCCTATAAAGTAATGTTTTGTTGCTCAAATATTTTTTTTTAATTATTAAAAAAAAATGTTTTTCTGGTCTTTTGCTGTAGTTAGTACATACATAATATAATGTTACTATTCGTGCTGATTCTGGCAGGATTGTCCAGATTTTCAAAAGGCTGTCCCGATTCCTGAAGAGTCCCGCGAAAATCCCGATTTTTACCCAGGTCCATAACAACGCTGATTTGTTAGATTTGCTTGGAAAAATTATTTGCAAATAAAATACAAAATATGGCAAAAGTAATATTGTGAAAAATATATAGTGTAATAAATGTTTTTGACATGTACTAAAAATGTTCGCCTGCGGCGCTATAATATTATTTTTTCATTTACACTTAAATTAACTTACGAAATTCGGCACATTTTGGGCGTAAATAATGAGCATTTTGAGATGCATACTTTAAGGGCTCTGGTTCAAAACAGCGCTGGTATAAAATAGCGCTGGCATAAAATAGCGCTGGTATAAAATAGAGCTGGTGTAAAATAGCGCTAGTATAAAATCGCGCTGGTCTATAAGAGCGCTATCATATAAAAAAAAGAAAACCTGACCTGACACCCACCTGTCATAACCTAACCTAATCTGTCAACCTAACTGAACCGACCCAACCTAACCTAACTCGTTTTGCACACTTATAACGTGTTGCTTATAGGGCTGTCTAACAAAACATATGATCAAATCCAAGATGTCTTCCATAGACAAACAAAGCGATTTCCCATAAGCCGTAATGTTAACAAAAACGTAAATTTTACAAAAACGACAAGAGCTTTAGTCTCAAAAATTAATCAGTTTTAATAACAGATTATTTGTGCATATAAAATGCGTTTTTCTTAAAAATATTAAACTAAAGCGAGAAAATCTGAAATAAAAGGGACCATGTTTTCTTCAAAAAAGTAGGTTATGTTTTCGTTTATTTTGTTTTTTTTTAACTTTTTTTCTAGTTTTTTCACTTATTTTGAATTATTACATGGGCGCACCAAGGGGTCGGGGGGCTAGGGGCCCGGACCCCCCAAACCACATATTTTTTTAGATATTTTCCATATATTTCATGAATAAACAGAAAACATGGCATAAAGTACAACATCATGAGACCTCTGGGGGCCCCCACCAGGGGTATCGGGCCCCCAAAGGTTTTTGAAGTTTTTTGACCAATGAATCAGCCCAAGGTAGGAGAAAGTAGTTCTATTCAAAGAGCTCACTTCAAGACTCACTTAACAGAGACGAAATTGACATAGACTAAACTTTTCTCATCAGATTCAGGTTTTCTATTAGGATCTTTTGTTGTACTTGACTAAACCTTTTGCTAAGTAATAGGCCTTCTATAGCGTTAAACTGTGAAAAATATTTCACTATAATTTTCAGGTTTAGACAAAGTTTAATTGTTTTAACCCTCCAGTAGTGACGAAAAAGAGGCACGACTTATAGGTAGGTCAGTCCAACAGATCAATATGCACATATGAGTTCCAACCGAGGTTGGTCAAGCAAACTTCTAAAAAGTACTTTACAAAATATGTTTATTTAAAAAAATATCAGTAAACATTATATAAAAAAAAACTTGCAAAATTAAAATACAGTTTTTCCTTGTCATTGGCCTCACACACCGTACATCACCATATGATTTTCCATGAACTATAATACATAGGGCTTAAGTACGGTCAAACCTAAGGTTCATCAGCTCACAACAGTAAGTACTGTTCAAATTTTACAACAGTACAATATTCGCTGTTACTACTGTTACTATTACTTTTATTACAATATTTGCTCAATTAGGTATCTAAAAGTTTATGCAAATAAATATATACTCTACTCTACAATTGGGCGTAACAGCATATGACCCATTAGGACTATTAGAACCCAAGTTTTTTTGAGAGAAATTGAAAAAAATATCTGAGAGAACTTATTTGTTTTTCTTGTGGTCATCAAAGTCAACAAAGATTACTTTTTTTTCCATCTATTATAAATGATGTCATAAAAAATTTTTTTTGGTAATAAGCTCAGAACAGGACTGTAGAAATTTCACAACAGGACTTGTAGTAGGTCCAGTCAGATACTATAAAAATTTTACGGTGTACAAGTTTTAGGTGTCAAAAAGCATGGAAATAAAGGAAAATTTGCACCAAAATAGTTTAAGATAAAAAGAGGTTTGAGTTAGGGAGATTGTCAAATTCACCAGTTTATTCTAAACTGTTTTGAGGTCTGTAAAATAAATATTTATTAAAGAAAAAGAAACTTTGATGATACAGGACTTCACTCGACACTATACAGGATGCTACACTACCAAGAGTTTATTTAAGAGTTCTGTAGGATGGTGTACAAATTTGGTTCAGCTCATTATTCACACTTTAACCTCTTATTGTTTTCCTTTTCTTTCTTCTCTGGACCCTTTTTTCAACCATCATTTTTAAAATTTTTCAACCGTTTTGAAACAATAATCCATTCAGGAGAGACCCAGTCATGATCATTGCTGTATTCTAGTTTTGAAAGTTGCTTGCCTAGAATAGTAAAAAAATCATAGTGAAATATTTCTTACAGTTTAACACAATTCTATGTTACACTTCTGCAAAAGGTCCACTCAAGCACAAAAAAGATAGAAAATGTTGCCAAAATGGCAGTTACACATTTATCCAAAACAAACCAGACAAAAAACTTTCGAATATTTCAATTTATTCTCTGTTAAGTCAGGTAATAGAGCACTTATCCACTTTCTTTTCCCTTCTTTGAGCTGATACCTAGTTCATGAAATAGCATAAATTTGCTAATAAAGATTTATTCAATTCAATTCATTTAAATGAAGATGATTTTTTAAGGTCAAAATACTTGGCATTCCATCAAAACTAACATTATCAAGCTCTCCCCAGCTGCCACAATTCATAACAGCACAGAAACTAATAATAATGATTCAAACTGAGTAAAAAACTGGAAAAAAAGTTAAAAAAAAAACAAAAGTAAATAAAAACATAACCTGACTTTTGAACAAAACATGGTCCCTTTTATTTGAGATTTACTGGCTTCAATTTATTTTTTTTAAGAAAAACGCTGTTTTCCCATGTGTACAAAGGTTCAATACTTAAAACAGCATCTTTGTTGTAAATTAAATCGTTTCACTTTTTTTTAAAATTACGTTTTTGTTAACATTGCGGCTTATGGGAAAACGCTTTGTTTGTCCTATGGCGACCATCTTGGATCGAAAAACAGCTGATCGTGACAGTTCGTTAGACAAGCTAATTAGCTTGTTTTTTTTTAACTTTTTTTCTAGTTTTTTACTCAGTTTGAATAATTATTATTAGTTTCTGTGCTGTTATGAATTGTGGCAGCTGGGGAGATCTTGATAATGTTAGTTTTGATGGAATGTCAAGTATTTTGACCTTAAAAAATCATCTTGATTTAAATGAACTAGGTATCAGCTCAAAGAAGGAAAAGAAAGTGGATAAGTGCTCTATTACCTGACTTAACAGAGGATAAATTGAAATATTCGAAAGTTTTTTGTCAGGTTTGTTTTGGATAAATATGTAACTGCCATTTTGGCAACATTTTCTATTAGGATCTTTTTTTGTGCTCGAGTGGACCTTTTGCAGATGTGTAACATAGAATTGTGTTAAACTGTAAGAAATACTTCACTATGATTTTTTACTATTCTAGGCAAGCAACTTTCAAAACTAGAATATAGCAATGATCCTGACTGGGTCTCTCCTGAATGGATTATTGTTTCAAAACGGTTGAAAAATTTTAAAAAATGGTTGAAAAAAGGGTCTAGAGAAGAAAGAAAAGGAAAACAATATGAGGTTAAAGTGTGGGTAATGAGCTGAACCAAATTTGTACACCATCCTACAGAAATCTTAAATAAACTCTTGGTAGTGTAGCATCCTGTATAGTGTCCAGTGGAGTCCTGTATCATCAAAGTTTCTTTTTCTTTAATAAATATTTATTTTACAGACCTCAAAACAGTTTAGAATAAACTGGTGAATTTGACAATCTCCCTAACTCAAACCTCTTTTTATCTTAAACTATTTTGGTGCAAATTTTCCTTTATTTCCATGCTTTTTGACACCTGAAACTTGTACACCGTAAAATTTGTATAGCATCTGACTGGACCTACTATGGGTCCTGTTGTGAAATTTCTACGGTACTGTTCTGAGCTTATTACCAAAAAAATTTTTTTAAGCCATCAAAAAATAGATGGAAAAAAAAGTCATCTTTGTTGACTTTGATGACCACAAAAAAAACAAATAAATTCTCTCAGATTTTTTTTTCAATTTCTCTCAAAAAAGCTTGGGTCCTAATGGGTCATATGCTGTTACTCCCAATTGTAGAGTAGAGTATATATTTATTTGCATATAGATACATAATTGAGCAAATATTGTTACAAAAAAACAGTAATAAAAGTAATAGTAGTAATATTGTACTGTTGTAAAATTTGAACAGTACTGTTGTGAGCTGATGAACCATAGGTTTGACCGAGGGGTGAACAGCTAACCCAAAATGTGTACACCGATTGTGAAAATCCACAATCTTTTGCTAAGATTGTGAGGGATTGTGGCAAGATTGTGAGGGATTGTGGCAAGATTGTGAAGGATTGTGGTAAGATTGTGAAGGATTGTGGTAAGATTGTGAAGGATTGTGAGGGATGGTGGAGGACTGTGCAGCGGCGTAGCGCGCCTGAAGGGGCGGGGTGGGCACCGTCCCATCAAAAATTCTTGCGACCAAAAAAAAAGGTCATCATGTCTATAGTTTCCTTTGCCGCCCTCTTCATTTACCGTTACCGGCCCTGCTGCTTAATAACCGAGGGGTGACCAGCTGACCCCAAAATGTGTACGCCGATTGCGAAAATCCACAATCTTTTGCTAAGATTGTGAGGGAACCCCAAAATGTGTACGCCGATTGCGAAAATCCACAATCTTTTGCTAAAATTGTGAGGGATTGTGTAAAGATTGTGAGGGATTGTGAAGGATTGTGGTAAGATTGTGAGAGATTGTGACAGATTGTGGATGATTGGGAGGGATTGTGTAAAGATTGTGAACAGATTGTGAGAAATGTGTACACCGATTGTGAGAGCTGTTCACCCCTCGGGTTTGACTGTACTTAGGCCCTATGTATTATAGTTCATGGAACATCATATGGTGATGTACAGTGTGTGAGGCCAATGACAAGGAAAAACTGTATTTTAATTTTGCAAGTTTTTTTTTATATTACCTATGTTTACTTATATTTTTTTAAATAAACATATTTTGTAAAGTACTTATTAGAAGTTTGCTTGACCAACCTCGGTTGGAACTCATATGTGTATATTGATCTGTTGGACTGACCTACCTATAAGTTGTGCCTCTTTTTCATGTCACTACTGGAGGGTTAACACGATTAAACTTTGTCTAAACCGAAAAATCATAGTGAAATATTTTTCACAGTTTAACGCTATAGAAGGCCTATTACTTAGCAAAAGGTTTAGTCAAGTACAACAAAAGATCCTAATAGAAAACCTGAATCTGATGAGAAAAGTTTAGTCTATTTCAATTTCGTCTCTGTTAAGTGAGCCTTGAAGTGAGCTCTTTGAATAGAACTACTTATCCACTTCCCCCTACCTTGGGCTGATAGTTAACTGATTCATTGGTCAAAAAACTTCAAATTCAATGAAAACTAATATTATCATTACTTCCTCCCCTGCCACAATTCACAACAGCAAAAAAACTTGACATAATAATCAGTGGTGCACCCAGAAATATGTCTTGGGGGGACCCGAAACCTTTGGGGGCCCGATATCTTTGGGGGGCCCCCAGAGGTCCCATGATGTTGTACTTTATGCTATTTTTTCTGTTTATTCATGAAATATATGGAAAATATCTAAAAAAATATGTGGTTTGGGGGGTCCGGGCCCCTAGCCCCCCGCCCCCTTGGTGCGCCCATGTAATAATTCAAAATAAGTAAAAAAACTAGAAATTAAAAAAAAAACAACAAAATAAACAAAAACATAACCTACTTTTTTGTAGAAAAGATGGTCCCATTTATTTCAGATTTTCTCACTTTAGTTTAATATTTTCAAGAAAAACGCATTTTTCCCATATGGACAAAGGATCCGTTCTTAAAACTGATTAATTTTTGAGACTGAAGCTCTTGTCGTTTTTGTGAAATTTACGTTTTTGTTAACATTACGGCTTATGGGAAATCGGTTTGTTTGTCCTATGGAAGACATCTTGGATTTGATCATATGTTTTGTTAGACAGCCCTATATCACAATCCGCAAGTAAATCGAGGTTAGGTTGGGTTGGCAGGTTAGGTTAGGTCCAGTTTGGCTAGCTTAGATCAAGCCACATTACGACAGGTGAATGTCAGGTCAAGTTTTCTTTTTTTTCGATCAATTTTAAAAGAGCGCTGTTTTGTTACGCGCGATTTTATAACAGCGCCGTTAACAGCGCTATTTCGAACCAGAGCGTCCTTATAGATATTGTTAAAGAATGGTACCTTTGTAAGCACAACATTTTTTTTAAGAACCTTTTATTATGAAATTTGTATTGGAGAACTGGCTTTAGTTTTATCTTAATTATTTTTACGGAATACAACTATCGCGCACTTGGCTTTTTTTACATGAAATGTTTTTGTTATGATTATATATACATTTATATTTACAGGGTGTAAATGGTTACAATATTTTAAGGGGTGATAGAGGAGGCAAAAAAAGAGTTTAAATAACATGGGGGTCAACCACATACGTCTCAAATATATCTGTACCGCTAAAGGAAATGACTGCTACAAGAGTTCCGTCATATTGGATTCAATATTGAATTCAAACGTATGGCTTGGATTAAAAAAGCAAACGCTTTTAATAAAATTTGAAAGGGACTGCTTGAAATGACATTGACAGTTGGTCAATGTGATGATTTGATGTTGTCAAAATTGTGGTTAATTTTGATTTTTGATTTACATTTAAGAAAGTTCTTTGGATTTTGGAACTTTTGCAAGACAAAGCCAGTATTTCAAGTTGATGTAGCTGCTTACTTGACATTTTTTTTTTAATTAAAAGGTATTTATCCTAAGGTAACTAATAATGGATTAACAAAGTATAAAAGTCAACTTCATATGGGTATAGTCAACCACGGACACCGGTGTTTCGGAAAAAGGCATTTCCATCCTCAGCATGGCTTGCCTGAAACAAGGTAGATCTAACTGACTACAAGATACAAGGTAAATCAAAAAGAATGAAAAAATAGGTGAAACCTATTTTTCATTCTATGAGTGAAACGGCAGCGAACCAAGGAAACTAAGTCCATGACGGGACGAAAACGTCCACCGCTCTATAAGGAAGAAAGACATTTCGTCACAGTTCAACCAGGCCATGCTATCACCGTCTCCACGGTGTCGGTTCGAAACCCAAAACAATGAGTTAACAAAGTATACAAGGCATTTTCATAGGGGTATAGTCAACCACGGACACCAGTGTTTCGGAAAAAGGCATTTCCATCCTCAGCGTGGCTTGCCTGGCACATATCTTGTAGTCAGTTTGATGTAACTTGTGTCAGGCAAGCCTCGCTGAGGATGGAAATGCCCTTTTCCGAAACACCAGAAAAACTTTTTTCTTATTTTTCTTTCTTTAATTTCACTTGTTGTTTATAGTTTTAGGTCCTTGCATTATTTGCAATTAGGTATTTGAGAATTATATTGGCAATCGCCCATTGCGATCAGAAATTTTAACACACGAAAAGGTGATCTCATGTTTTCACACGTTGATAGTTTACGTCTAACTTTTGAGTTTTCATACCTTTGACAGTGGGAAGGAAGAATTATAGAAATCAGTTTGATGACTTGGTCAAGTTAATACCCTGAGAGTCTCTCGTTCTTGTATTGAGACACCGCAGCCTGCATAGATGAAAGTTTTCCGAAAATTTATGTATGGCTTCGGTAGTTCAATGTTTAGAATGTTTGCGTACAGAGCAAGATATCCCGGGTTCGAGTCCCGGCCGAAGCAGAAAAACATTTTTCTTATTTTTCTTTAATTTCACTTGTTTATAGTTTTAGATCCTTGCATTATTTGAAATTTGGTATTTGAGAACCAGTGTCTGTGGTTGACAATACCCCTATGAAGTTGCCTTTTATACTTTGTTAACTCATTGTTTTCGGTTCCGAACCGAGACCGTGGGGACGGTGATAGCATGGTCTGGTTGAACTGTGACGAAATGTCTTTCTTCCTTATAGACCGGTGGACGTTTTCGTCCCGCCATTAACTTAGTTTCCTTGGTTTGCTGTCGTTTTACTCACAGAATGAAAAATAGGTTTCACCTATTTTTTTATTCTTTTTTATTTACCTTTTATCTTGTAGTCAGTTTGATCCTGTGTAGGGCAAGCCACACTGAGGATGGAAATGCCTTTTACTGAAACACTGGTGCTTCCCTATTTTTTCATTCTTTTTGATTTAACTAATAATGGGTTGTTTAAAGTTAGAAAAGAGATGGTGCTGAGGGCGCGGCATCCTTTAGTAGCCTGAATTTATCCAAGCCATGTGTTATACTACTTGTAGTTATTTTTAGAGGCCCTTTCCCAGTACAGATAATGAAGTGACTGGCACATTGCTTCAGAAAGAAGCAGAGCCACAAAAGAAGACTGAACTGAACTGAACAGTACAGATATATTTAAGGTGCACAATAATCATTTTTAAATCTTTTTTATTTTTGCTTCCATGAACTTTTTATAAAATGTCAGTGATATCTTATTGTTATGTCTACCTAAATCCCTCTTTATAATAACAGGAAAAGTTTATAGCAAAATTAAAACAATTTTTCCTGAAAAACTTTGACTAAGTAGATATTTTTTAAATCATTTCTATCTCTATGTATTGTTCTTGTTTTGATACATGACTTTACCGAATTTCATATTCTTACTGCATAGTATTTTGGTCCACTATGTCCTACAAGCTTTTTTTTCTTATTTTGGTCTCCACTACCACCCATAAACTCATACTATTACCATTGATTATACAACACTTGTATAATCATTGCTATTGCCAAACTTCTATTACATATTTTTACAAAAAATGTAGAATATTTAATAGTTACCTTTCTGGGTATTTTGCACTCAGTGGGTTGGTCAGATTTATCACTTAACTCTTTGGTACTTGTTTGGTCGGTGGTGTCAGAATTTTGGACCATGTTTTCAACATTGTCACTTTCACTACCTGAAAATAAAATAATTTATTTTTTAGTTTAAATGCAGGTTTTAAATTTTTATTAAGAATTAAATTTTCAACAAAATAGAGTCACAGTTTTGATATAAAATTTTTAAAAAAATCATATCTTACAAACAACAGCAGCTAGCAAAAATTGGTTTTTAAATTTACATTGAGAAATACATTTTTAAACAATTTTCGAAAATCACAATTTTTGAGAAAAGTAAATCTTATAAGTATGAGGTACTGAGGACTAAAGCAGACCATCCCACAAAATTCTAATTATTGGACAAAGGTGAGTTTTTAATACTTTATATTGTCAGGAATGCAAATAACCCCTGACTGTGCCACTGTACGAAACCATCTTGGAAAAGCGACAAACACAATTATGGTTCTGTTGAGATAAGAAAGTGGTTCCGCCTCCCTCCAAAATAGAAAACATTTGGTTGCCGCCCACTACACAGCAGATGGTTATGGCGAGAAAAACTATTGAAAAGTCTAGAGTGGGAGTCGTAATGGTTGAGCGTGGGGATACAGCAAGTAGCGAGAGGGTTTTCCCTTTAAAGTCATTGGACATGGAAAAACTGTGAGATAAGAAAATGTTGTCTATAAAATGTATTTTATCTCTGTTTTTGTTTAGCTTATCTTGTTTAGCTCATTGCTAGAATGTAAAGTAAATTTTAGGATTATCAGCAGCAACGCCATTACATTTTTTAAAGCCTCAGTGGACCATCTGAGTTGCAAGCATCCTATAACAGATGGTATTGGTATAGGTTGGTTCAGCTAGTCATTACTATGGGTGCCATAGAGAACCATGAACTGTTTTATCTCCATTCAAGTCTGTCAGTGGATGGTCCACTCTGGTTCTCAATGCCTCATATCTCAAAAATGACAGCAGCTGGGGTACCTAAAGGTAGTTTCCACTCATTGAACAGCTAAGGTATATGAATTGCTGTACCCTGGACTATAGCTTTTTTTAAATGTTTGCCTTGATTTTTACAGATAGTGTAATTCAAATTTTTGATGTTGTTGCTGAGTAGTGAAGAGATCTTAGTACTTTTAGCCTTCGATATTTCCTTTTATAAAAAACCAGACAAGTTTCTTTTTCTAGTGTAAATGCAGAGGTTTTTGTATTTGTATTTGTATTTATTTATTCAACACAAAATTGCACATACTATCACATATAAAACAGTTCACCAAATTTATTTATTTTCTTTAGTAGTGTTGAGCAGAGGAACTTAATCCTGTGTTGCTTGTACATTACAACAAGAAAATAAATTTACAGAAATTTAACAGAAATTTAACTTAAAATAAATATAAATTTTATACAAAATTTAACTTAGGTTACAATTTTGAAACATAGTTTTAGAACAAATACTAATCTTATTTAACCTGATCTGTGGAACAAATTATATTCCTCCCCACACCATTATCCCATAACTAAAAATTGATTGAACCGTTGCAAAATAAAACATTATTTTTAATTTAATTGGTACAATATTTTTGATATAATAAAATTTAGAAAGTGTAAATTTTAGTTTTTTTGCAACAAATTGTATATGTTTTTTAAAGGTCAAGTGTTCATCAAAAATGATTCCAAGGTATTTTGTTTCTGAGCTTTGTTGTATCAAAGGACAGTTACAATTGTCTGGGTTTGATAAGATAGAATTAGGGCTACAAAAGTGAAATTTTAAAGGATTCTTAAAATTAATTTTACCTCTAAGTGAAAAATTTAAATAAGTAGTTTTATCTGCATTGATAAACATATCATTTAATGTGAACCAAGTTTTCAGTAATTCTAGGTCATGTTGCATAGCTAATTGATTTTCTTCCCATGATGAGTGTGAATAGGTAATAACTGTGTCGTCAGCAAAAGCAAATAAGATACCCTTAAAATTGGCCGAAAAAATTTCGTCAATATAAACAACAATGAAAAGTAGGGGCCCTAAGACAGAGCCTTGAGGCACCCCTGTTAGTATTTTGGTTTTTTTACTGATGATGTTATTTACTTTAGTTTGTTGAGTTCTTTTAGTTAAGTAACTTATAAACCATTGTAGCACTACACCTCTTATTCCTGCTTGCTCTAATTTTTTTAGGATTTTTTTATGAGAAATTGTGTCAAAAACCTTTTGAATCAATGAATAATGACGAAACTTTAAGTCCTTTATCAATATTTTTTGTGATATAGTTACTAAATTTCGTTAGAGCTAAGTCTGTGCCTTTGTCAGGTAGGAATCCATACTGATCTTTAGAAAAATAATTGTGTTTAGATAAGAAATTAAGAAGTCTTTTTTGAACTAGCTTTTCAAATATTTTTGAAAATAAAGAGAGAAGTGCTACTGGTCTATAATTGCTTGGCAAGTGTTTTTCTTTTGCTTTGTAGATCGGTATTATTAGGGAATTTTTTAATGAATCAGGAAATATACCCTCAATCATTGAGTTGTATAACGCCCTAAAAGGGCGTTAGAGACGGAAAGACAAGGCATTTTTTATTGACCCTATCCAATTTGGTTCCTATGGTCGGGTATTTCTTTTACAATAAAAACAGAGATAGACATTATTGAACATGTGAAACGGACAAAGATAGGGTGATTTTGCATGCTAATAATACCCTAGATAAGATAAGGGTACTTTTATCTCTTTCACACTGACGGCATAAGTGCGACAGAAAAGCAGCTGGCTACCTTTAATCCACCTGCCGTATTTTGAGTGATTCTACCTGTTAGTCTGTGTATACAGGGAAAACTGATAGACAATGTTGTCTAAGTACGGAAATGATGTTTTTTGAATTTTGTGCGGGAATATTACAAAAAAGAAATCTTAAAACGTTTAAAAACAAGTTTAGAAGTAACTATTTGAGTTTAAACATGGTCCAAAATTGTTTTTTGTGCAAAAGAAGAAAAAAAATCCATAAAAAAACAACATTTCATGGGTAAGTCGTCTTGACGGATAGTTTTTCCTAAAACACGAGAAAGTTCAGTAGCGTCACGATAGATAGTTTTTTCTGCGACCGTGCGATTTTACCGTCACACATTTTGATTCAGAAAGTGTCACTTCCCCGCACTTTTTTTTGCATTGCATGAAAATTAAAAAAAAGTATTTGATTTTCTTAAAAATGATTTCTTTTTAAATGCTTACATACCGATTTTTATCCAGTTGTTTTTGTTTTTTCGAACCAAACTTTTGACATGTCACGAGTTTCATACATCTTGATGAATTGTTACACACACTGATCTATGTTTTTATAAATTTCGATAAATTTAATGTTTTTTGCGGACTTTACAGTAATTTTAAGTTAAATTTTGGTCTTTCATCGCGAAAGTATATATTTATTATTATATGACCACCGCGACCGGTCTACAGGCCGGTATCATATGTTTATGTCCTTCTAATGTCATTTGACTATCATGCTGTCTTACTTAATAAGGTCACTTAGTTTAATTAATAATTTTGTCCTACATAATATAAAAGAAGAATAGAAACCAACAAAAAATTTGTGACACTTCGATTACCCATTTTCTTTGATTGCGATGGATTAGGGTGACCAGATTACGGTTTATTAGGGTGCCCAGAGTGCCCAAAAAAAGATTTTGAAAAATTTCCCTAAAAAAATTGAAGACCAAACACTCACTCGCCACTCAATGTTTATGGTCGCATACACTAATCCTAACTCGATTTCCGACGATTATGGACAATGGTTACCCCCTGGACATAAACCTAACAACTTTTACTATATTTATTAACAATAGGTAGGTTAGGTTTGGTTAGGTTGGGTTAGGTTGGGTTAGGTTGGGTTAGGTTGGGTTAGGTTGGGTTAGGTTGGGTTAGGTTGGGTTAGGTTGGGTTAGGTTGGGTTAGGTTGGGCTGGGTTGGGTTAGGTTGGGTTAGGTTGGGTTAGGTTGGGTTAGGTTGGGTTAGGTTGGGTTAGGTTGGGTTAGGTTGGGTTAGGTTGGGTTAGGTTGGGTTAGGTTGGGTTAGGTTGGGTTAGGTTGGGTTAGGTTGGGTTAGGTTGGGTTAGGTTGGGTTAGGTTGGGTTAGGTTGGGTTAGGTTGGGTTAGGTTGGGCTGGGTTGGGTTAGGTTGGGTTAGGTTGGGTTACGTTGGGTTGGGTTAGGTTGGGTTAGGTTGGGTTATGTTGGGTTAGGTTGGGTTAGGTTGGGTTAGGTTGGGTTAGGTTGGGTTATGTTGGGTTAGGTTGGGTTAGGTTGGGTTAGGTTGGGTTAGGTTGGGTTAGGTTGGGTTAGGTTGGGTTAGGTTGGGTTAGGTTGGGTTAGGTTGGGTTAGGTTGGGTTAGGTTGGGTTAGGTTGGGTTAGGTTGGGTTAGGTTGGGTTGGGTTAGGTTGGGTTAGGTTGGGTTAGGTTGGGTTAGGTTGGGTTAGGTTGGGTTAGGTTGGGTTAGGTTGGGTTAGGTTGGGTTAGGTTGGGTTAGGTTGGGTTAGGTTGGGTTAGGTTGGGTTAGGTTGGGTTAGGTTGGGTTAGGTTGGGTTAGGTTAGGTTGGGTTAGGTTGGGTTAGGTTGGGTTAGGTTGGGTTAGGTTGGGTTAGGTTGGGTTAGGTTGGGTTAGGTTGGGTTAGGTTGGGTTAGGTTGGTTCAGTTTGAGTATGTTCGGTTAGGTTCCGCTAGGATTGTTTAGGTTAGGTTTAGCTATATTCGGTTAGGTTCGGTTCAGTTTAAGCAAATCGAACCGAACCAAACCGAACCGTTAGATTCGGTTTGATTTGGTTCATTTCGATACGGATGGGTTCAGTTTGCTTTTGTTCAGTTAGACCTTCGATAAATTTTAAAAAAGTAAATAATTATTAATTTTTAGTGTTTTAAGGAATAAAAATTGATATAATGTTCAATTAAACTAATTTTTATTTGTAGAAATGTAGGAATCATAGTTTTCTTGATTTTGTTTTGAATTTCATGCTTTTTTAAAAATTGTGCATTTTCATAAAAGGACCAAAAAAACTGACCCGATTTCGATCAGTGACCTTAGTTATTTCAAGTTTTTGTTGACAGCTGATAGACGTCAGGGACCGCTTTGTTTCAGTTTGAAATGAGAAAATGCTTCTTTTGTAGCAATTTGTATGGGTTTTAATGGGGTTTTAAGAATGTTTCAATTTCAATTTTTTTAACAAAATCAACGATAGTCCGCAATTTTTTTTTTAGAAATCACTATAAAATGGTCTAAAATTATCATTTTTCAAAAAACTTCGTAGTTTTAAGAAAGGTGGTAAAACGTACCAGACCCCTGAAATGTGTTGCAGTCTAGGACAACTGGGCGCCGCCAACTCGGCGCCACCAACTGGGCGGCAGGCCAACTGGGCGCCGGGCCAACTTGACGCCGAGCCAACTGGGCGCCGGACTAAAATATTTTTTCTTGATAAAATGTGCAGATGAAAAACAAACTTAAAAAAATTAAAATGGCGCATCCAAAATGGCGGACTTTCTTATTTATGCATCGATATGTATCGAATATGGAACTTGGCGGTGTTTCAAGTCGCAGAACACTACACCTACCAAATTTCAACACTCGACTTAATAGATGTTGAAAGTTTTGTATAAATAACATATTTATTTTGTTTTTATCTGCACATTTTATCGAAAAAAAAATAGTCCGGCGCTGAGTTAGCCCGGCGCCCATTAGGCCCGGCGTGACGCCCTGTTGGCGGCGCCGAGTTGGCCCGGCGCCCGGTTGTCCCATTCCGAATTGAAATTTTTAGTTCCGAAATTTCATCTGACACGAGCATAACTTGTAGTCCACCCAAGAAAAGAAGAGTTGAAGAAGACCCTTGTTCAAAGAAAGAAAATATTTTACCTGGAAGGTACAACATTTGTAAAGTTCTAAGATGAAAACAATAATTTTAATACATCCACTGCACTTAGCATGCTTAGAAATTCTTTTTACTCTTTTTTTTACTGAAGAGAATTTTGTAAACACACACAAGTAAGTATTCATGAATTATTTATTATTCAAACAGAAAATTGTTGATAAAAAAATTCTAGTGAAATTCAAAATTTTTATTTTGCGCCGCCACTGCCCTTTTTTATCCAAGACAAGCAAATAGAATATTTTTGCGATGTTGCATGTTTCCGGACTCACCAAACCGAAATTCTATTTTCATCCCTATTTTGCTCATTAAATTCTTACTTGTATTTGGTCAATTGCGATAAAAGCTTGATATAATGGCAATTTTGGCCCATGCCGGGTCTACCCGTAGGGTATAGAAGTCAATGCCCTCAATGAATGACAAGTTAAAAAGATAGACTAAGATTGGTGTGATTTGATCATTTAATAATTTGATTACCTTGGGTTTAATTAATCACTGCCTGCGGATTTGTTGGTGTTTAATTGTTTAATTATGCTTGAAACATCTTGGTTTGTAATGGGTGACCACTCCATTGACTGATAAATTTGCTTGGCATGTAGTTTATTTTCAAATGTCTTATTAATTTTAATATTTTTACATTTTGTAGCAATTTGAGGACCAACATTTCTGAAGAAGTCATTAAAGCATTCAGATATATCAGATTTGGAGTCAAGTGTTAAATTGTTTGATTTTATAGTTTTGACATTGATTTCGGATTTGGGTTTTGTCCCACTCAGCTCTTTAAGTATTTTCCAGTGATGTTTGATATCTTTTGTGGTTTTTATTTCTTTTTCATAATGTGAGTCTTTTGTATTCCAGATTATTTTATTTAATTTATGTTTATAATTTAAGTATTCATTCTTAAAAGACAAATTATTTGGATTGTTTTTATGTTTGTTATATAATTTTTGTTTTTGTCTTACTGATTGTAGCAGTCCATCTGTCATCCATGGTTTAAGTCTGTTCTGTTTACCAATTGATACATACCTTTTTTTTATCATGAATTCTTGAAATAATTGTGGTGTACACTCAGCAAATATTGTGCTAGTTTTTTTCTGCTCATACTTCTTTATATATCTCACCTTAAAGCTGTTCTTGTTCTCATTTTCAAAATTTTGTTCCATAATAATGTCTTTCAGTTCTTCTGCCTGAAGATTCTGATCAAAATTTACAATTTTTATTCTTGGCAATTTAAGTTTTGATGTTGTAAATTCATAATTTTCTTCTAATTCTGAATATTTTTTTGCTTCATCCTTTATTTTCTGAATATCTTATTGTTTTTCACATTTTATTATTAGTTCGCCATTTTCTGTAAATTTTGTTTTATTAACTGAGATTTTTAGTTTCCTGGGGTCTATCTTGTTGTAGACATCAGTTTTTGTTGTGTTTGAGGTTTGTTTTGGGTTTTTAGCTTTAATTACCAAGTCAGGAGTATTATGTTTTTCTTGTGGTGTAGGTAAAGAGATTTTCTTACTATTAGATATTTTGGCAAATGTCGGTTTTTGCTGCTTTGGTACCAATTCCATTAATTGCGGTTTTATACATGATACTAGTTTTTCTGAGACTCTCCAGCTTTTTTTCAAATTTTTCATAAATACTTTCTATTTCTTTTTTGTCTCAGACTTCATCTTGCAAACACCAATCTTTTGCCTTGTCCCTGCACTGTTGTTTACAAAACCACATAACCTCATTTTCTAAGTTGGCAACATATTCATATTTTTCTGCTGTTAGTTTACCACATCCTATGTGATACCATTTCTTACATTTATCACATTGAAGCCCTTTATCTTTAACGATTTTACTGCACCCTCCACAGTTATCGCTTCCCCCCGAATTTTTCTGAGGCGTCCGACACGTCCCCATTTCTTCAGCTTTTTCTTTCTTATTTCATCTCAATATCAATTTTTAAAACTAAAGCTAAAAACGTTGTTGATGATTACATTGTAGAAACAGTCAGAATTTAAAAAAAAAATTCATTGGTTTTTGACAGGTTGACTGCCAACTACTTTTTTATATACTTTGAGGATGAAAATTGCAACAATTTAATTGAGCTTGAGCCTCTAAGCCACCCTAGATCCTGTGCACACCACTATACTGACTGCTGTCCTAAGTGTAACACCCATATTTGAAAAAAATCCAAAAATACAATTGTTGGTTAAGACAAACTATAATAATATACTCTATTGTTTATACTAATGTAACAAATCGTACAACTATAAAAAGTATTTAAAAAGTCATTTAAAATTTTCTTTTTTCCATAAGCCACTATGTATTTTTAAACATTCATACATGATTTACTCCATTTCATTTAAAATTCAAATATGGGGGTCTTGCTTAGCAGGGCAGTATAAGGTGCTTGAAAAGAAATGCAACACCCACACAACTAATTACAGGACCATTCTTAAATTACATAATGCTCAAGGGGAAGATGGTTTAGCCTTGCTTTGCTTAATTTTAGTATCTCTGTCTTTTTTATGTGGGCTTATTAGTATTGTAAGGTAAAGATATAAAATTAAGCACTACATTTGGGGCTAAATTAGGCATATTTTTTTTCACCCTATTAAACCATGCTATAAATAAAAAAAGAAGTACCCAGAAGTACCTATTTGCTATGTCTGGAGTGAAATATTAATTACTATAGCTATAAACAAAATAATATTCTTAGAAAACAATGAATTGCAAAAAATTTTAATGGTGCATTTTATAGAAAAATAAATGCTGAAAAATTTATAATTTCTTACCTATGCACTCCATAACTGAAAATGTTTGTAGAGATCCTAGGGGATTTTCCTCAAATATAAAATCAGCCTTTATTTCACAGAACACCAATCCATACAAAATTTTTTCAATAAAATTTTCGTTATTTTTAGAGCAAAAAACTGTCATCAATTTTTTTTGTTATTTTATTGTCAGCTGTTGTTCAACGTCAACAAAATAAATACATGCTTATCTTTTCTTTCTCACATTTTTTATATTGTCGGTTCTTGTTTAAGACGAGCGTTTGAACTAAGAGAGATTATTCTTAGTCGAGGTGGTAGATCAAACGCACAGATCAGAGTGAAACAGATGTCAACGCGTCGATAACTGAAATGTGTCTCCTTTATTTTTATTTTATAAAATGTAAAAAAAGTGGTAAAGTTCAGTGAAGATCACCGTAAATTAATAACATTTTGTGTTAAAACATTCTATAAACCACAATTTATTAATTTTACGTTATTTGATCCACCCTAGAAGGAATTCTTTTGTGGTTAACCACATCACGCTAAACCCTGTTCGTTTTTCGTGTCATTGTCACTGCAAACTATAACCTTCTCTTTCTAATTTATAAATTTCGTTCCAATTGTTTTTGTTCAGTTGAGTTTGTGGTTAATTAAGTGATTACTGAATTGATTTAGGCCATGAACTGATCCGGTTGAGGTTAAATGCGCTGTCTGTCTCTGTTTTACATATCACTAATGAAAGTTAAACTGGTTTAGGAGGGAGTCGAGTCATTTGGAAAGTCAAAGCGATCCCAACTATAGGAGTATTGTCTTTTGGCGCTACAAACAAAAAGGGGCGAATTGTTTAGCATTTTTTTTAATTTACGGAGAAAAATAAGTGAAAATGCCACCGAAGAAGCGCGAAAAGGAGCCTGAGGTAATCAAAAACCCTAGAATTGATCATATTCAGGCTGATCATGAGCTGTTCTTGCAGGCATTTGAAAGTAAGTATTGTTTTGATTGTTAGGCAAGGGGGCACCACTCCTTGACCAAAGATTATTTATAGACAAAGTACATTACATACATACATAAATTACCACTAGTATCACTAAAAAATGTGATGGAAAATGATAGAACAACTTGAGGGGAAATTTGCTACCCCAAAAAACATGAAATTGCTACTTTTTTTCAATAATTCCTTTGTGATTCTCTGAAAAATGTACATTGATTATCACTTGTAGGTTGCCCCAACAGTTTCCCCTTAGAACAACTTTTTGCTACAGTTTTGTCACACACTAAACAGCAAAGATTATAGCTCTGATTATAGCTTAGAGTAAGATGGGGCAAAAGGACACATCTAAGGTTTAAATAATTATAAAAAATGCAAATGTAAAGGAAACAAATATTTTAATTTTTGGATTGTTAATACAATTATTTGGGTACAAAATTATGAATATTTGGTTCTGATAAAAACAACAATGCAGAAGAAAATTAAAAAAATACAAAAAAAATGCAGAGTGAGACTTATGCCCCATATGTGGGGCAAAAGTCACAAATATGTGGGGCATTAATCCTCTTACACACAGAGGTCACAAACGAATGTTCCTAGGTTTTCGTAGGCTGTGCAAGTTTTGTGCCACCACATTTGACAAATTCCACATTGAATCCAGTCTTCTGTGGGTGAATCAATATATTTTTCCAAGCACCCAGGACATGACAAACCTTCAGAAAAAAAAAGTTTTGGCTTTTTCATAACCTTATTTTTCTCATTGCTGTTTAAACACACTCTTTTTAGATTTGTAGGCTTTTTCTTTTCGAAGCTTTTCTTCTTTTTCTTGAGCGAGTTTATCTTTAAAGGGGGTGCTTGACAGAATATCAGATTTTTGTATGCATGTATGAAAATGTGACTTATGACACTTAACATTGAAATTTGCCGCTGCTTCTACTGTCAAATGATGCATCTGATTTTCATGCATTTATTATAACCTACATATTGTAGACATTTTGTTTTAAAAATATAACTACAAGTTGTTGTACATATATTTAAAACACCACTTCACAATTAAAAAAAAAAAACATTAGACAGCTTCACCTCTAGGATCAAATGCTATGATATGACTGTGTTGCCTAATTGTCTATCTAGTTCTGAAAAAACGACTTTTGATACTTTTGCCCCACATGGACTATTCCCCACTCTACTCTACTAGTCTGACACAGTTTGAGAAGTATACTGTTCCATGCTTTATGTAAAGCAATTTGAGGGGGCTCTGGTAAAGTACTTGCTTCATGACAGTGTTCAAATAATACCTAAGGCATGCCATTTTAAACAAACTGAGGTTTATATTTCAGATTTCAGCTTAGATTTAATGCACTTATTAAAAGAGATAGAAACAAAATGTCCAGTGTAATTTTTCTTAACCTGACTATTTTTAATTTAAAAAAACATTAAATTGTGAACACACTGTACTTAGAACATACATAGCTACAATGAACTTTATTGACTATATTAAATATTTTGTCAAATAATTAAAAAAAACTTTACCCTATCATATTAATTTTGCATGTATTTTCAGAGCCTACCCAAATTTACAGATACCTTAGGACAAGAAATATGTGTTCAGTAAGTTTAATTTATTTTCATTATTTAGATAGTAAGACTTTTGGCTTATACAAAAATATATCTATATTTTTTGCTCTTTTATTTGATACACTTAAAAAGGAAAAAAAAATATTTTAACAATCAATTTTTGGGTCTGAGGGGGGGGGGGGGGCGGGTTAGGTTTAATCCCTTAAAAATTCTAAAACTCACATGAATCCACTTTGCTTATACTTGATTTAGATAGATCAGATAAAAAGACTTTATAAGTAATTTTAATATATCTTTTCAGTTTTAATAAAGGAAAATTATGGTTTACAGTACATTTTGTTATTTATTTTTTAGCCAATTTTCCTCAATCGCACCCTTACCTACATGAAACACAGAATGTCTCGGAGTCACAAAAGCAGAGCTGGTTTTAAAGTAGATTGCTTACTTCAAAAGCTGACTGAGAAAAAGGAGTCAGTCTCCATTGAACCAGGTATATACATAATCTATTTTTAAGTGAAAAACACCAAATGTATTAAGAATATTTTACAAAAATCCAAATTTTACAATTAAACAAGATATTGATAATCAAAATTAGTTAAATAATTTTTAAGATATGATGAACCAAATTCAGTGTAAATTTTATAAATATAAAGAAGAGATTCACTTAGTTATAACTTTTTTATTTATTGATTGTCTTTGAGTTAAAAGGTGATTTTTATTAAAAATAATTTTAAAAAAAATTTCAATTCAATTCAATTTTTAGTAAAAGGTGCAAATCAGCTTGTGGAAAACAATTTTGAAGATTGAACAAATGTCAAATTTTTGTAAATACACATAACTAAACATTTATATTATAAATACAAAATGTTATTTGTGGTCTCCATTTTAAATTTAAAACTACAATATTGCTATTTAAAAAACCTCTGCTTATGGAAGTAAATTTCTTTTATTGATAAAAATAAATTAAAACTTAAAAATGACTCATATTTAGGTAAATACTTACTTGTGTACTATTATATTGTGAAAACTAAAACCAAATTTTTTTGTAGGTTATATAAACCTGGCATTTTTGGGCTTTCATGATCCTTCACTGCCGTTTAGTGCCGATGTAGCACAAGTAGAAACTGTTCTTTTGAAAATTAGCCATAAGAAAAGGAAAGACAGCTCGGCACCCAGTATGCAGGTTACACTGGGTACCGCAGGTAAGAAAAATTCAGATATAAAATACCTTATATATCATCTAAAAATTAAAGTTTTAGTGAAAAAAAAGACTATTGTTTTTTCCAAAAATACTTGAGCATTTTCAGATTAAAATGGGTTTTTTTTTTAGGTTTAATATTAAAATAAAATGTAAAAATAGATATTTTTAGATAATAATAAAATAATTGCAACATGTTTAGTACATAAAAGTGTATGTTTTTACCAAAGTTAATGAAACACAAACAAAACTGTGTCAGATAAATTTTTATTTTTAGAACATTTTAGGCTATTTAATAAAATCGCACACAAAGTCATTTCATAGGAAATCAACCAGTTGGGCAGACCATCCCACCAATTTTGATTATTTTTGGTACATTTATTACCCAAATACCCATGTAAGGAGTTGAAAAATACAAAATTTGAAAAATACAAAATTTGAAAATTTTCTGAATAGTTTTTTAAATTAAATTTTGAAAATAAAAAGAACTGCCAATTTGGCTCAAACATGTAATTAAAAAAAAAAAAAAAGATATCTCAAGGACTACACTTATTCTAGTGAAGTGATTTATGTAGGGCTTATTTAAAAGGTCTTAAGACACCTTCCACATGACATCACACGATGTACTTTTTAGAAAAAGAAAAATTAATATTTTTGATTTTTTATTATATATTTAAAAAAAAAGATATTTTTTCCTTAATATTTCAGCAAGATTCTCACCAAACTTCAGGACAGAGAAATATGGGTTCATGTTGAAAAAAAAATGTTAAAATACATAGAAAAATAATAGGAAAATTATAATAAATTGATAAAATAAACAAAACATTAAATATAGATAAAAAATACCAGTCTTAAATTTACCAGTTTTACCTATTTTTAAAAAAATATGTAAAATGCTGTATGCTTTTATTTATCTAAAATTTATTTTTTGTGTATTTTATTTGATTGACTGAACATTTTTTGTTCAATATGAACTCATAATTTCTCCATTCGAAAATTTGGTAAGAATCTTGCTAAAACATTAAAGAATAAAATATTGTTTTTTAGAAAAATAATATTTAAAAACAGTTTTTTTAATTTTATTTTTTGCAAAAAAAGGATCATATGATCCCGAGTGTGATACCTTATTCAAAGGTATTTTAAAGAACTATTAAATAAGCAATATATATTACGACCCTGCATGGTGTGAGTCAAATTGGCTTTATTTTTAAAATTTAATAAAAAAACTAATAAACAAAAATTTTTAATTTGGGATTTTTTTATCTATAATATATAATATCTATCTTACCATTATAAAAATTATTAAAATGGTAAGATGGTCTGGCAAACCTTTTTTTTTTTGCTTGATTTTATATGAAATAATCTGCTAGTAATAATATGGCTGTTTTTTATTGTTTTTAGATGTCCCTATAAATCCCTTAGAAGACAAAATGCCCCTGACTGCCCCTACGATAAGCATTCCGACTGAGTCTTTCAATTCGACTGCCGGACCTTTAGTCAAATCTTATATTTTATTATTTAGGTAAGTATAACAGAAAATTGCAGGTTTCTAAAATTTATAAAAAAATTGATACATAGTGAAAATTTAAGCTTTTGTTCTCCACCAATCTGTTAAGTTTAAACTTTTTATACATTCAATTGGATATAAACAAGTTAGTTAAATTATCTTAAAATAAAAAAAATAATAACAATAATGAAAATAATATTTTTTTAAAGGGTGTTTTAATTTCTTCCTCTTACCTATTTGTTTTTTTTAGAGTAAAAGTACTAGCCGATAAGGAAATCACATCAGATGATGAGCCAGCAATCAAAAAAAGAAAATCAAATGGTAAGTATTTGGAAAGGTATTCAAGACTACCCTAATATTCCACAGTTTAGGATAATTGGTTATATTTGCGTGTCCTGTATTAGGGGTTAATGCAAGTGATTGAAAAAATTTAAATAAAAAAGGTACATAATTTTTTCCTATAGTCTTTTGGATTATGTGAGATATCATTCCTTATGACAAATTTTGACAGCAACTTTCTTAAGTTTAATGAAATTTGGATGGAGATATAGAACCAAGAACCATTTATAAAAAAACAGGGTTTTCAGTCTTTGTTCGAAAACAACACATGAACTAGCACAGACAAACTAAAAAAGTGCGTTCCTATAATAGGTGTATATTAGGGTGTGTTCCTTTAATAGACCGCGAATTTTGAAATTGGCACTTGGTTCTTTGTTCTATATCTCCATCCATTTGTAATTATTCCAACTCGCTTATTTTATTTTAAATAAAGTTTTTAAACATCTAGAATTTATGACTGAAATATAATTAATTAAATATTATTTTTTATTGTAAAATTTTTAGCGACATTTTGTTCGGCGTCGGTTAGTCCAGCAAAATAATACATATAATTTGTTTCCTTCAAGGCATATTAATGTGACTTTGACATCAAGGATTTCCCATGTGTATTTATTAACGTCACTTATCGTAAAGCAAGCTTGTCTTTACGATGAGTGTCCTTAGATTTATGGCAGTAAAATAAATCCCCCTTACCTTTGTGTCGATGTTGAACTTAAACGTAATTCAATATTACATTCTCTAGTGTGTTCAATGCTCGAGGCTTTATTCACCATAAGCAGAGATTGCATTTCACAACCAACTAAAATAAAAAAAGTGACTACGCCATGCGTTTGACATTACCATTTAAAAAGCTGAAATAAAAGGGCACTCGTAGGCAACCGTTTAGGCAGCATAACCAAACTTACTGTACTTTGATTTTATAGCGGCCTTGTTAAAATGGCGGAAACTGTCAGTTATTGTTATTTTTATTGAAAAGCCAAGAGATTCTTGGACTTTCCCTACTCTAATCGAAAAAGTAATGTTTTAAGACCCTGAACAGTTAGATTTTATTCCAAATTTAATTTTAAAAAACTGGCAAAAACACAAATAACCAAAAACAGCGGTTGGTTCGGTTCGGTTCGGCGGCCATTTTGGATCTACCACTTTAACTTTCATCAAATCCAATTCGTGACCATAAGCATATTCGAATAACCATCAGTGGCGGCTGGTGATGTTATAAATTGGGGGGCAGAAATTTAAATTACATGAAAAATTAAATAAAAAAACTTACCGAAACAATTTTATTTTAGTATACAAGCAGCTACTTGGTGTAGTTTTTAGTTAATTTTTTTATAGATAAAGTCCATTCGCCTTTCTTTTGTATGGCCCGTTCACACAGTCTATTAACAATAAGTATATTTCTAATTTTTGTCACATTTTCATTGTAATGTTTTGCCTATCGGCACTATTCAATTGGCACCTAATATCAGTCTTGCCTAGCATAGAAAATTATATGTGGTTATTTAAATGAATACCACTTACTTTGTGTCTTTTTAACTTTTCACTAAAGTGCTTGATGTCACACATTCCCTGCACGCAGGATCACTTCGTGGATTGTTCATAACAAGACAAAGGAAGCAAAAAACCGCACAACCAGTTTTAAGGATCGTATAACACCCCTCGGCATTACTTACACTAAAATTTTGGTTAATTTTTAGTTCCAGTCTATGTGACCCTAAAGATTTTATTTGTAATCGAAGTTCATATGTCCAACGTATTTAAATTTGCACAGTTAATTATGTACTCGACGGTATTTATTTCCATTTTTTAAACAAACGATAACGAAAACAAACAATGACACGCGATCGGCAAGACTTTTTACTGCTGACAAACCCCAAATCAAAACAAATACATACGTCTTCACTAAGGATAGAACCGGCAACACTAGAAAGGGCAACGAACGTTTAGGCACGATGATGATGGCCGACGTTAACTAAAACAAACATTCCTTCCTACCCCGCGCGAGAACAGCCACCGATACACCGCTGAAAAACGGGTGAAATTGAAACATTGCCCCGTGCGGCGCTGCCGGCTTGTAATTATTTACGTTCAAAAAGTTCACCCAATTAGTCGCTCGTTGTTAACCACAGATAATAAAACAAAACTAGACAATCATGTCGTAAGAGAAGATTTAACTTTTTTAAATAAATCAATTAAAAATACTGTTTGTTGTTTAGCTTTGGGAGGGCACTGCCCCCTTGCCCTCCCTGTAGCAGCCGCCACTGGTAATCATAGCTATAAGCATATAATACATATTATGCTCTTGCTCTCTTTATTATTTCAAGCTCAATGACCAGCTGCTGATCGCTCTACTCTGAGTAAATGAACAAAAGCCATATATACTAACACAATATTACTCTAACAGGAACCCTTTTGGACAATAATCTCCGAGTCTACGGCGCTGAACTGACAATTTATGACAAACACAACCGGTGCTACCTGTCAGATGGTGACTATGACGTGGTGGTTCAAGATCTCTCAACAGTTCCTAAGAATTCGCCCAAGAAGGCCTCAAGTTGGGAGAATGTATCAGATTTGGTCGAGGTATGTAGAAACTATGTATATGCACCGGTAACATTTTTATTATTTATCATAGTAAGTTAAAACAAACACTAAAATGCAAGGGGGCGCAACTATAACTACTGCCAAGGTGTACAAATTTTTGGACAGTACTTGGGCATTACCTGGGCAGGACTAGACAGTATCCATAGTACTGCTCAGGGCCGGACTGGGTACGTAGGGGCCCCGGCGGGAGAGTAGAGGCAAGGGCCCCATAACCATAATGGGGGGAGGGGGCATGCAATGGGGCAAAAAAAAAATATTCGGGTTTCAGTAATTTTGAAGTCAGAAGTTTGGTGGTATATGAAACTTAAATGCGCCGCAGGGGAAAATTTTTGATAAATAAAGTCATTTTTATGTAAAAATTTTGGGATAATGCCGAAAATGTGTTGTTTGGGTGTCATTTGACTTATATTAACAATATCATTGTGACGTCTGTCCGTGTGTGTATGTGTATGTCTTTCCGGACCACAATAGATCCTAAACCGTTCAAGCGATTTTCATGAAATTCTCTGGTAAAATAGTGTAAAATACTGTAAAGTGCTGGTTTAAATTTTTCTTAAAATCCATTAATGCTAACAACAGTGTTTTCACAGTATAAAAATTGAAAAAATGCTAACTTTTTAACGGAGCATTGCATCAATATATGCGGTTTTCGGAATATAGTAAAACTCATGTTTCTTAATAATTTGTCTTACAACCAAGCGGGAGCTTTTGGTTTTAAGGTATTTATAAAAAAAACTTTTCAAGCATGGGCGCACTCAGGGGGAGGGCCTCGGGACCCCCTGGTTTCCCGACTGCTCGTAACTAGGAAAAAAACGAGGAGTGTTGGTAAAAACAACTTATTTATAAGTTAATTAATTGTTACAAAAGCAATATTTGCAGTTCAACTTAACGTTAAGCAAAATCTAGGCAGTTTTCTTAAGGCTACTACTTACTAGATTAATCAACAATCAGTCATTAAATATTAATTAAAGTAATCATCTTAGTAATCAAAGAGGGGCCCCACTTACCAAATAATGATATTTTCTGACAAGAACAGAGAAATATCCAGGCCCAAAGTAGCCCCAGGCTATAACTGGCCCATCGTCAGCAACCCCGGGGCCCCGGCTTGACCGCCTGGTACTGCTCATCAGTGGCGGCTGGTGACCTTATAAATTGGGGGGGCAGAAATTTAAATTGCACGAAAAATGAGATAAAAAAACTTCTCGAAACAATTTTATTTTAGTATTTTCCAAACAGGCAGCTACTTGGTGCAGTATTTAGTTTATTTGTTTATAGATAAAGTCCATTCGCCTTTCTTTTACATGCGCAAATTGCTCAACGACAAGTTCATTAAAATTGTCTATAGTTGAAATTTTTTTTTCAATTGAACACATAGCTAAGGCGTTCAATCTACTTTCACAGATTGTATTTTGCGTAAATGTTTTACGCCTTGATGTTGAAAAGGAGCGTTCACATTCAACTGTTGTCATAGGCATTGTACATATGATTTTCAGTAATTTGCCAGTTAATTATTTAATCGACGGCATTTATTTCCATTTTTTAAACAAACGATAACAAAAACAATGACACGCGACCGGCAAGGCTTTTTACTACTGACATACCTCAAACCAAAACAAACTCATACGTCTAGGAAGGGCAACGGACGTTTTCGCACGATGATGATGGTCGACTTTAACTAAAAAAAAAAATCCTTCCGCCCCTGCTCGAGAACATCCACGCACACTCCGCTGAGAACGGGTGAAATTGAAACATTGCCCCGCGCGGCGCTGCCGGCTTGTAATTATTTACTCTAAAAAAGTTCACCCAATTAATCGCTTGTTGTTAACCACAGATAATAAAAAGAACTAGACAATCATATCTCGTAAGGGAAGATTAACTTTTTTTAAATAAATCAATTAAAAATACTGTTTGTTGTCTAGTCTAGGGCACTACCCCCGTTGCCCTCCCTGTAGGAGCCGCCACTGCTGCTCATGTACTACTTAGACAGTACTAGGAAGTGCATGGAGAGTTTCTTAGATATACGATTTTTATTTTTTTCTAGGCATTTCTCCCATTAAGTTTTAATGTCTATTTTATTTGAAAACCGTTGGACATAAGTACCTTAGTATTAAATTTAGTAGTATAGGTATCAGAAATGTTTAAAACATATATGTATAACATAAATATATGACAAAAAACTTATTCTGGCTTACATTTTATCTTAAAACAGGAAAATAATAAAATAAATGTAAATTTTGGTACCAATCAATTAAAAAATCAAACAGTTTGCGTGGCTAATCGGGTGAAGAAACGTTTTGTTTCTCTTGTATTTTTCCGTGTGCAGCTAATAAACTATTTTTTGGTTATTTCGAAATTTTCCAAAATAATTTAAATACTAATGAGATTATAGGTGAAAATAATTTTTGTAAGAAACAAACTTTTCTTTTCAGGCGTGTGGCAACATAGACGTGTTCATAAAGGGGGCTATTTTGAAATTCAAACTCACCTGGTCCAGTGAGGCGTGTACAAAATTCATTGATAGACCGAGACCTTATCCCTGGGAAAATAAGGAAAATATGTCAGCTTTAGCTAATGGTAAGTCTTAAACACCCCAAAATGGTACTGTACCATTTTGTGGGGATTAAGGTATTTCCAAAGGAGATAGATAAATACTGATCTGTTCTTTGCTTTCAAGCTCAACTAACATTTGTATTCTCATAGTTTCGGTGGCCTACTTGGTCGCGCGTTGGCGTACATAGCCAAAGGTTCGCGTTCAATTCCCGGCCGAAACACAGAAAACTTTTTTTAAAATTTCTCGTTCTTTAGTTTCAATTAATTGTTCACTAATAATAAATTTATAAAGAACTGAATGCCGACAGGATTGGCAATGCAATCGTAAAATTTGTAAAACAATGGTTAAAACACAATTAGATTTTGTCAGATCCATTTTACCAATTTTATTACTTTGTATCTTGCTAAGCTGGAGAAAATTAGTGCTTTTGTATAAAGTTAAAAAAAAACTAAAACATTTTCGGAAAATAAGAATAAACGTGCCTCTTTGAAGGGTCATGTATGATTCTGTCCGACATCTTAACTATTAAGACGGCGGAAAATTTCGACTATATTCTTTAAAGAACAATCAATTGTCACCATGATTCTTTTTATTTCACTAAGATCGGTTCACTAATAATGAGTTTATAAGGAAATAGATGCAGACAGGATTGGCAATGCAATCATATAATCTGTAAAACAATGGCTGGAACAAAAATAGATTTTTTGAGAACCACCAACCGATTTTACTAATTTGATCCTCATGTGGGGGAAAAGTAGTGCTTTTTATAAATTAAAATAAAAACGGAAACATTTTCAGAAAATAAGATTGAACCCGCCATTTTGAAAAATCAAGTATGATTCTGTCCGCCAATTTAAATTTTAAGATGGCGATAAATTTTGATCATGATCTTTAAAAAGTAATCAGTTCTCACCAGGATGTTTTCTATTTCATTAAGATCGGTTTAGTAGTTATGAATTTATAAGGAAATAAATGCAGACATGATTGGCAAGGCAATCGTATAATATTTAAAATGATGGTTGAAATAAAAATATTTTTTTTAGAACCACTGAACCGATTTTGCTGATTCGTACCTTGTTGTGCGTAGCAAGAATGTAGCTTTTTTGATGATTTAACAAAATAATTAAAACGTTATTGCAACACAAGAATAAACGAGCATCTTTAAAGTCAGCCATCTTGGATTTTAAGATGGCGGACAAAATAATATATTTAGTCAAAACTTAAAAAAATTAAAATCGATGATATAGTTCAAAAGTTATAATGAAAAGAAAATTGTCCGGTTTTTTTTGGCCCACCCGGTTTATTAACAATAAAATTAGATTTTTCAAAAGCAAATATTTTAACAACAGCTAAACCAAATGGCAACATATATTTTTAAATAAAAAAAAAAGATCTATTAATTATGAGTTTATTACATAGGGTGTTCCTTAAGAGTTTTAACATTTTTGCATTTATTTAAACCTCCGATATTCACTTGTTTTGTTAGGTAACATTTTCTGGCGGTTTAGAATTAACCCTAGAACTTTTGCATTTACACTTTTTTGCTATCTCTTATATTAAGAGCCGTAATATGGCGGGCAACCAATTTCCAATTAAATACTAAGAGGTTCTTTGAACAAACTTACAAAAGTCTACATTTCGACATATACTTTTTTCTTCTAGGTGAATCACCGAACCTCCAAATAGTGTACCAATTCGTCTACAACAACAATTCGCGACAGCAAACTGAAGCGTGCGAAGACCTTCACTGCCCTTGGTGTAGTTTAAACTGCAACGAACTTTACACCCTGCTGAAACACCTCAAGTTGTGTCACAGCAGGTTTACGTTTACGTACGTGCCCATATCCGTAGGCGCTAGGATAGACGTTGCGATAAATGAGATGTATGACGGATCATATACAGGTAAGTTTGTGATACTTTTTTGTAATTTTCTTTTCTTATGCTGAGTTTATACAGCTGCCAAATAAACTAAAACTAAATAAAAAAAGTCAAGTTACGGAAAGTTATATTCGCGTTTATACAGATTCATTTTTTAATTTTTATTCGAAAACGGATGTGCCCAGCCCTAGTGTTTCTAAATAATTTGACAGTTCTTACATTTATGTAAAAATTATTTAAGGACACTATGCAAGCCTAAATCTGCCATATTTTAAACCCGAAACGAGAAAAATACCATAAAACACCGAAAAAAGGTTTTAAAACACGGATCAAAAAAAGAACAAAGGAAAAATAAATTATAAAGAAAAAAAATTACAAAAAAATTGACGAATGATAAGTCAAGTGACAAATTACTGAAGGGATTTAATTTGTGTAACATACAGCATTTCGGACTCGGTAATCGAGAATAATTCAGTTTCACATCTAAAACCGATTTATAAAGATTGATAGACATACCTGTCTTTATGCGCGTTATTTCCCTAGATTTCTTTTTGACGATTTTACGTTAGGAAATGCTTCAAATTTTGACAACAAAAACAAAACATTTTACTAATCACAGAAATAGGTAGAGGGCATAGACATAGACTAGAAACCCTGTATGTATGACATATTTTAAAGATATATATTTCTTACTTATACAGGGTCTCTAACATAGACTAGAGATTTGATTTAAAGGTTCCGGGGGTGGCGGCATAATTTTTTGGCGAGAAAGTCAATTTTTGCTTAGTCTATATATTACTGGCTTAATTATTGGTTACTGTACAGGTTGCGACAGAATGACAGTGTATTTGACAATTCGAGGGTTGTCTTTTAACAAACGTGGAATTTCGTACCCGTGAATTTAAAAATCAAACAAGTTTCGTGGCTAATCGGTTTTTGTTTCTCTCATATTTTTCCGTGGGTAGCCTGAAAGCTTAACCTCACGGGGGTCCAACATCTGATGGACACCTACTAAGTGTTGACAGTTAACTGTTTCGTCCTCAGAACACAGCTGGTCAATGTGACAATTCTTGCGAAGTTAATTAGACGGTTTTGTCTCTAATCATAAGTGAATAGTGAGAAAACTATCGCAGGAAGCGCCATCTACCGAGATACGAGAGAAACAAAAAACAAAAGCGGGCGAAAAACTGCTATACATTCTCGATCAATGAAAAACTGCTGTTTTCTTTTATTTGTATTCGATCTTTCTTCTTGGAACACCCAAACAAACGTCTGACGTTTATTTTCGGGTTCATATAAGTAAATCCACGATTTATCACCACTGACAATGTTGTAGACGTTTTTCAAGTTTCCTGCCTCAAAGCTGTCTAGAGTTTTCTGACATCAATTTACCCTAGCACCTTTCTGTTCTTCGGTTAACAGATGTATCCAGCGGGAAACTAATTTTCTTACCCTTAATTATTTATGCAAAATTTTTTGAATTGAGGTCCTTGAAATCCCTAATGAAGCCTCTCTCGCGATATGTCACATGTCGATCTTCCGTGATGACCATGCGCACAGCATCGATATTTTACTGGTTACCTGGCCTTGGATCGTCGCTAAGGCTTGAACTCTGTATACCAACGGAAAAATGTCGACTGATTTAATGCTTCGTTAGCGAAAAGAAAAACCAACTCGGCAAGGCATTTTTGTTGAGAAAATTTCCTTCGAAAGTTATACGAATTTATAGCCGGAAAATATTTAATTCCATTTTTCCACTGATTTGTTAAATTCACTGTAGCTATAAAACTATATGATAACGTTTTGAATTTATGTTAGGTAAAGATAGGTTAACTTTTAGTAACGACATTCGATCAGTAATAATGCCAACCTGCCAGTATGCATTTTTTATTTAAAACAATCCTCTCTTAAAACTTGAGTAAAAACTTCTTTGGTCTGCCTTATACGTTTTTGTCAAAGCGACTTCTTATGCAAAATTCAAGCATTGAACAAAATCTCCTTATGTTAAATGTATGCATTGCTAAAAGCCAAAGTTTACCTTATTTTATTTATAATTCAGAACCACAGCAAAAGTTTTTAGTCAGCCAAGCATGGACATACCAAACATATGGAAACCATTTCTTATGATGAACAAGCATCATAGAATTACTACCTACACCAATACAATACAAGTAGTATATAAGTAGTAGCCTGTAGACTAGATTTTTCGTTTACATTTGAAAACGATTCGACACTTTAAACGTTACTTTCGTTATCTTTGTGATTAATAACGATAAGCTGTTGTTGCGAAAGACAGACTTTTTGATCGCGCCAAATTTTTGCGTTAACGAACTGTCATTTCCTGTTAAACCGAACTCACAATTTTTGTTATATTTTTCCACAAAACTATAAGAAAATTATTTCTTAAGGAAAATAGTTTTAAACTTGCCAAAACATTCAGAAATGTTTAAAATATAACTAAAAATAAATTTGGAATAAGTTTCAACTTTTATTACACATAACGGCGTGAAAAGCTACTGCGTGGACTCAAAATAACGATAACCGCGATTGAATTGAAAAATTTACTGACGAAAAAGACTCTACTTACTAAATGAAACATCGTATGTAAAATAAAAAAAAGACAATGCAAGTCTGAAATTTTGTTTCTGCTTAACCTATATCTACAACTTTTAAAGAAAAATTCTTGTTCGCAGCTATTTCACCATACTACTGGAATGACGATATCGTGATTTTTCAATCACACTAATATTTGTTTTTTTAATATCAGCGATTTTTAAACGTGATGTGATCACAGTATTAAGGTAGCGTAACGTAAGTCGCGTTTGAGTTTGAGGTGTTACTGATACCACAAAGTATATAGCCTATACCAATACTTTGTGGTTTGTTATATGTTAAGTGCGGCAGTGACAATATGTTGTTGATTCTGTTATTGTTATTATGTTACATGATACCCGGCCTTCGGCGTGATAACGAATGCCAAGTTGCCAAACGGATGTCAAATTACGCGCTTTGAAAGAAAGAAGGAACGATCAATAAAAAAATCACATATAAATGTGATATTTAAATATCAGTGAAAAAATATCGGTTCGTGAAATATCGCTAATCTCAAGGCGCGCTCAAACGACTCGTGTACTTGGCAAATACACAATTATTTGCGTACTTGGCAAGTATACGAGCTTTGCGAATTGCGATAGCAAGCAGGGCGCTCATACGACGTGTACAATTTACAAGAACAGACAAGTATTGTATTGGCAAGTGTACGAATAATCGTGAGCCCTTTGATTCGGCCCATTTTTAGCGACCACAAATGAAAAACCAACGAGTGACAAATAACTGTGCAAGTAACTCACTCACACGACATGGCAAGTATACGCAAGTAACAATTATTCGCCAAGTACACGAGTCGTTTGACCCCGGCTTCACACATCTGTCAAAATGTATAGAAGGCCTTTATTCCCGAGTTATGGGCGCAATATTCCGTAGTCATTTTGGATTTCTTAAGAGGCCCTTAACAACTTACGCAATCTTCTAGGTTCACCCCACGATCTGATCACACAACCAACCGTCTGCGCCTTCTCCCGAAACGGCCCGGTCCGACGAGCGTCTGTCACGCATATCTTGGTCTGTCATCCAAAACGGCCCAAACCAAGTTTGAGCGAGTTTTTGGAGCTGGACGATTGCGAGTTTGATGGACAACGGCCTTTTATTACTGGACACAACCGGTAAGTACTTAAAATAGGTTTCAGCCCCATAGAAGTTTATTTACTCATGCTTGCGCAGGGTTGTTTGGAAAGACAATTAAATCACCAAACCTTGAGAATGAAATTGATATTTAGTGTAATGCTTTCCGGACATAACCGGTAAACCGGTAAGTAATCATGTAGAAGTTAGACGAGGTATTAGCTCCAGAGAAGTTTATTTACTATTTAACTTACTCGTTCTTGCGCAGGGTTGTTTAGAAAGACAGCTAAATCACCAAACTTTAGGAATGAAATTGATTTTTATTGCAAGGCGGCTTTTGGCTAGAATAATAAATAAATAACGGCGAAAATGTGTTTTTTGGGTGTATTTCGACCTATCTTAGCAATATCGTCGACGTCCGTCCTTGAGTGTGTGTAAGTCCGTAACCCGTTAGCTCCTAAACCGGTGAACCGATTTTCATGAAATTTTCAGGTAAAATAGTGTACGATACTATAAAGAGCTGATTTTTGGTCAAAATTCATTAATGCTAATAAATGAATGATAGTTTAAGAACTGAAAATATCCTAACTTCTTTCCGGAGCATCGCATCAATACGCGGTTTTCGGAATAACGTAGAACACGTTTTTCTCATTAACTTATGTTACTCCTAAAAATTTCGGAGCTTCCGCTTCTGAGATATTTCCAAAATTGTTTTTAAGGCTGTTGTCAAAACCTGTATAACTAATAACAAAAGCTTTTAAGTAAAACGGTATTATTTTAGATTATCGACTATTCCAAAAAATAGACTGACACTAACCTGGCTTTGAGCAGACGAATATCGGTCGGGTGACCTTAAAAATATATTTTTCACAAGTTTTTCTGACTTCCCTATGTATTTCACGCGATTGTTTATTTACCTACGCTAGAGTCCCTATATGTTGGCATCATCCAAATATGTCAACATACAGGGACTCTAACCTACGCAACACACGGGGTTTCTCAAGTTGATAACAGAACAATCTGTTGACAATAATTGTAAAAACATAAAACTTTAAATATTTTGGAAAAACAAACCTAACCTAAACACAATTTGCAAAAAAAGTTTATTTAATATACAGTGTGTCCCCAGATGGAGTTGACAAGAGGAAAAAATTCTTTATTTTTGATTTTACGGAAAAAAACTCCCTCTTTATAAAAAAAATCTGCTTGTCGAAAAATTAAGATAACCATAATAAAATCTTTGATTAGATGTACAGGGTGTCATCAAATTAAGAAACATATAATTAATAAGAGGAGAAAAATCTTTATTTTTAATTTCACGAAAAACATCCCTCTTTATAAAAAATTCTGCTTGTCAAAAGACTGAGATAACGATATTAATATCTTTGATTAGAAGTACAGGGTGTTATCGAATTAAGAAACATTAAATAATCCAAGAGGAACAGAACCGTATTTATTCAGTAAAGTAAAATGTTATATAATTAAAATTGTTTGAATCACAACATAAAATGGAAGTACGAAATCTAGGAAATACAAAATCTATCCAAGTTTTAATTTTTAAATATTCACATTATAAAGAGTGATATTTTTCGTGAAATTAAAATTAAAAATAAAGATTTTTCTCCTCTTATTAATTACATGTTTCCTAATTTGATAACACCCTGTACATCTAATCAAAGATTTTACTATGGTAATCTTAATTTTTCAACAAGCAGAATTTTTTATAAAGAGTGAGTTTTTTTCGTAAAATAAAAAAAAGGATTTTTTCCTCTTGTCAACTCCATCCGGGGACACACTTTATACAATAATAATTCTTTAGTTAGACAAATCAATACTTAAATTTTCATTCTACTGACAGAAGTAAAAACAGATCCCTTTGTAAGACTAAGTTGCTTGTCATTTTTGAAAAACGTTTTTGGTAACATTCCGGCACGGGATCACTACTTATATCCTATACGAAAACGATATTTCTCGTCGGCACGGTGTCATAAAAAAATGGATAGAGAAATCACTGCCGGCCATTCTTTAAAAACAGGATTGCTGGTAACAGTGCTTATTAAAAGTGTCCAAGAAACTTAACACAATATTTCCACGGATGTCTGTACAAAGTGTAGTCAACACTTTGGCTAAGAAATCACACGAAATCGATGCCGAACGGAGGCTGGCTCACGGAAAATAATTTCTGTTGAGAACACTGAAGCACCTTAAGCAGTTTGTAGTGTAGTTACACTGAAACAACCTAATATTTTCTTGTGTTTTTGGTGGTAGTTTTTGACTAACCTATTTTTTAAAGTACTTTTTTTGTGTTTTTGTTATGTTTATTTTCTTAAGAAATTTATTGTTACAACACTTTTCAAGAATTTTAGTGTTATCAAAAGAAATTGTCCCGCGATGGCGGACCTCTATCCCGCAGCAATTTTCAGACACATTTCTCTAAAGGGCTGGCTATTAATTTTTTATAACATCCGCGCCAAAGATTTTGACAGTTTATTAGACAACCTTATCTGTTTAATTCTAGGTTATACCACCACACGACGACATGTTTGCCCATTTACCCGAAAGAGATGGACGTAGACTCGGAGGGAGAAAATGATCCAGAATGGCTTCAAAATAAAACCAGAATGATGATAGATGAGTTCACCGACGTTAACGAAGGTAGGTTAGTACTGACTGACTGAATTTTTAGTCTGATTATTTTGAGAAATTTTTAATCTAGAGGAAAAAAGAGGGTATTTTTCTTTCTGTAATAAGAATAAAGTTTTATCTGAGAAAATCGTTGTTTTCCCAAGTAATATTTTTTGTTTCTTAATTATTAAAAGGCAGAGTTTTTTTAATTTATACAACTTTTATAAAATCCTTAATTTTCAGATTTTATAATGGTTTTAATTTGGAATAAAAGTAAATTATGATAAGGGGGTTTTTGAAATATTAAAACAGAGAATGACATTCACGTTCTTCATTTACCAGAACTGTATATTTATTTATATTTTTAAGTAAAATGTTTTGTATAAAAGATATTTAAGTGGTTTAAGTTTCCCAACTTATTTGATAAAACTAAAGTGTACAATGTTATAAGGCAGGTATTGGCATTTTAATTTTTATTGTAATGGTTTTGTAAAGAAGGACTCAGACACCAGTATTTACCAAATGGTTCGAAGTCCTAGGGTTTAAAATAAACGTCACTAGGAGATGTCGAATAAAAACAGAGTAAGTCAGTGTTAGCTGTCCGCTATATTTTGTATGTTAATTATTTGGAAGTTAGAATGATTAAAGCGATTTTCAATTGTTTTGGTAGAGTGTTACTGAAAAAGGATTAATATATCTTGCGCTTTTTACAATATTTAAATATTGATATGAATTTAATATGGTTATTCATCTACAGAGACAGTTTTAAATTATTTGTGTATTATTTAGCATTGAAAACTTCTGTATATATTTTTTTTATCGATCAAGGATTATTTATATAGTTTTTCGAACTTTAAACCGCCCCTTAGGGGTGTTACTACAATTTGATACTATTTTAACGGGAATTCTAAGACTGCACTGACTAGATTTACAAAAATTGACAACATTACAAAATTTTTATGGTTTCCGGTCACGTCGAATGACGTGGACTGACCCTCAATTTCTTCTCCATATGAGGTTTTGAGAAAACCCTCCATTAAAAACACGTGGGAGTCACGTCGAATGACGTGGACTAACCCTCAATTTCTTCTCCATTGGAGGTTTTGAGAAAATCCTCCATTAAAAACACGTTCTTAGTAAGCCCCCAACTACTGATTTGCTGTGCAGGGTCTGTGAATGTGTGGAGAGTTTCCCTTATTGAGGTAAGTATTTTTTTTGCTATTTCCACGATGTGGACAGAATGTTCATGCTAGTTTTTTTGTTAAAAACAGGGTCCTTGGGAAGACCGCGTGATTATCCCGCTGCAATTTCCATCCTGTTTTTGGTTATGAAAAATCCATTGCAAATTATTTCCTGACCAGAACAATGTCTCAGACAGTCCATCATTTCCATGGTCTCAGCACTCCATAGTTTTCATTGTCTCAGTCAGCCCATGGTTTCCATAGTCGCAGGCAGTCCATATTTTCCATTTCCCTTTTATTTTGAGAAAATTCATCGTATAACGTCCATTATAAAAATATTAATTTATTTTAAAATAAATTAATGAGTACTCTAAACCTACTAAAATAAGAAAACATAAACATAAATTCTTAAGGATAGAGAAAATAAACTTTTATTCTAAAATTTTAATTTTACCATGATGTACACTTGATGGCAACTTGCTTAAAACTATAACCTCCCTGGTATATTATGGCCATAACACCCAGGTAAATGTGTAGTGTGATTGCCAAAGGGTAATAATTAGCTTGTCTAACGAATTTACCACAAAGATGCTGTTTTAAGTATTGATCCTTTGTACACATGGGAAAAATGCGTTTTTCTTAAAAAAAATCATTTAAAGCCAGTAAATCTCAAATAAAAGGGACCATGTTTTGTTCAAAAAGTCAGGTTATGTTTTTATTTACTTTTGTTTTTTTTTAACTTTTTTTCTAGTTTTTTACTCAGTTTGAATAATTATTATTAGTTTCTGTGCTGTTATGAATTGTGGCAGCTGGGGAGATCTTGATAATGTTAGTTTTGATGGAATGCCAAGTATTTTGACCTTAAAAAATCATCTTGATTTAAATGAACTAGGTATCGCTCAAAGAAGGGAAAAGAAAGTGGATAAGTGCTCTATTACCTGACTTAACAGAGGATAAATTGAAATATTCGAAAGTTTTTTGTCAGGTTTGTTTTGGATAAATATGTAACTTCCATTTTGGCAACATTTTCTATTGGGATCTGAGAGAAGAGAAGTGTAACATAGAATTGTGTTAAACTGTAAGAAATACTTCACTATGATTTTTTTGCTATTCTAGGCAAGCAACTTTCAAAACTAGAATACAGCAATGATCCTGACTGGGTCTCTCCTGAATAGATTATTGTTTCAAAACAGTTGAAAAATTAAAAAAATTATGGTTGAAAAAAGGGTCTAGAGAAGAAAGAAAAGGAAAACAATATGAGGTTAAAGTGTGGGTAATGAGCTGAACCAAGTTTGTACACCATCCTACAGAACTCTTAAATAAACTCTTGGTAGTGTAGCGTTTCCTTTAATAAATATTTATTTTACAGACCTCAAAACAGCTTAGAATAAACTGGTGAACTTGACAATCTCCCTAACTCAAATCTCTTTCTATCTTAAACTATTTTAGTGCAAATTTTCCTTTATTTTCATGCTTTTTGACACCTAAAACTCATACACCGTAAAATTTGTATAGCATCTGACTGGACCTACTATGAGTCCTGTTGTGAAATTTCTACGGTACACTTCTGAGCTTATTAGCAAAAAAAAATTTTTTATGGCATCAAAACATGAAAAAAAAAGTAATCTTTGTTGACTTTGATGACCACAAGAAAAACAAATAAGTTATCTCAGATTTTTTTTTCAATTTCTCTCACTTGGGTCCTAATGGGTCATATGCTGTTACGCCCAATTGTAGATACATAATTCAGCAAATATTGTTACAAAAAAACAGTAATAAAAGTAATAGTAACAGTAGTAATACAACAGCGAATATTGTACTGTTGTAAAATTTGAACAGTACTGTTGTGAGCTGATGAACCTTAGGTTTGACTGTACTTAAGCCCTATGTATTATAGTTCATGGAAAATCATATGGTGATGTACAGTGTGTGAGGCCAATGACAAGGAAAAACTGTATTTTAATTTTGCAAGTTTTTTTTTATATAATGTTTACTTTTTAAATAAACATATTTTGTAAAGTACTTATTAGAAGTTTGCTTGACCAACCTCGGTTGGAACTCATATGTGCATATTGATCTGTTGGACTGACCTATTTATAAGTTGTGCCTCTTTTTCATGTCACTACTAGAGGGTTAACACAATTAAACTTTGTCTAAACCGAAAAATCATAGTGAAATATTTTTCACAGTTAAACGCTATACAAGGCCTATTACTTAGCAAAAGGTTTAGTCAAGTACAACAAAAGATCCTAATAGAAAACCTGAATCTGATGAGAAAAGTTTAGTCTATTTCCATTTCGTCTCTGTTAAGTGAGCCTTGAAGTGAGCTCTTTGAATAGAACTACATATCCACTTTTCCCCACCTTGGGCTGATAGTTCATTGATTCATTGGTCAAAAAACTTCAAATTTAATGAAAACTAACATTATCATTACTTCCTCCGCTGCCACAATTCACAACAGCAAAAAAACTTGACACAATAATCAGTGGTGCACCCAGAAATATGTCTTGGGGGGACCCGAAACCTTTGGGGGCCTGATATCTTTGGAGGGCCCCCAGAGGTCCCATGATGTTGTACTTTATGCTATTTTTTTTGTTTATTCATGAAATATATGGAAAATATCTAAAAAAATATGTGGTCCGGGCCCCTAGCCCCCCACCCCCTTGGTGCGCCCATGTAATAATTCAAAATAAGTAAAAAAACTAGAAAAAAAGTTAAAAAAAAAAACAAAATGAACAAAAACATAACCTACTTTTTTGAAGAAAACATGGTCCCTTTTATTTCAAATTTTCTCGCTTTAGTTAATATTTTTAAGAAAAACGCATTTTGCCCATATGCACAAAGGATCCGTTCTTAAAACTGATTAATTTTTGAGACTAAAGCTCTTGTCGTTTTTGTGAAATTTACGTTTTTGTTAACATTACGGCTTATGGGAAATCGGTTTGTTTGTCCTATGGAAGACATCTTGGATTTGATCATATGTTTTGTTAGACAGCCCTATCCTTTACATAAATAATTAGGTATTATTTTTTTATAACCTTTTCCTTTTTTTTTAAATTAATTAGGTATTAGTTTTTAGTGGGTATGAGGTCAAGAGGTCTTATTTCCTTTACCTTTTTGTTATAAAATTCCATGAAGGATTTTTAATAAATCTATTGTTGTTTTCTACTCTAAAAAAGTGTTTTTACTTTCATCACAAAGAATCAGTGCCTTTAATAATAATTCACTATTTGAGGTATTTAATTTGTGTTTCCCATTTTACACATGATTCAAAATGAGTGACGTCCAAAAATAATTAAATATACAGGTACTTCAACTCAGTGATAAAAAACCTACGACCCAGCTCTCCTAAGAAAAAACTGAGTGTCCGTTCGCGGAAGCCTAAACAGACGTTTTTTAATTATTAACAGTCAGTATAAAAAAATAGGCTATAACCTACCTAGCCCGCGCAGCAATGGCTAGAGAAGGTATTATTCTCGACGAATTTTTTTTTTAGATAACACCGAAAATGTGTTATTTGGGTGTATTTTGATCTTATATATCGTCTTATATCGTCATGATATCTATCTGTGTGTGTGTTCTGAACCGATTTTCATAAAATTTTCGGGTAAAATAGTGTTCGACACTGTAACGAGCTGATTGGATTTTGGTCAAAGTCCATTAATGATATTAAAAATAATAATAACAATATTTTTGGTACCCTATTCGTTAAGGTAATGTCATTTTTCGACCGCATTTTATTTTTGTTTTCTTCTTTCAGGTGAAAAGGAGCTAATGAAAATGTGGAATCTTCACGTAATGAAACACGGTTTCGTGGGCGACTGTCAAATACCGATGGCCTGTCAGACCTTTGTGCAACACAGAGGCAAAGAACTGCTGCTCAAGAATCTGTACAGAAATTTCGTGGTGCATGTGACGTCTTTGTTTGATTTTGGATTGGTAAGTAATTCAATTTAACATTCAATATATTTAACTTTTTATCATCACCATTAATTATAATACATATCAAACCTACAAAAAAAAAAGAAATACATTAACACTTATTTTATTCACATTGTAATTTTAAAAATTTAAATTTTGTTTTTGGTTACTTTTTTGTGATTAAAAATGAGAATAATGCAGTATCTCAAAAACCAGTTGAAGGAAAAACTTGGTTGATAGTTTGTTTTAAAGGTAGTTTAAGAACCTTTTATTTGCAAAAAAAATTAAAACCAATTTCTTTTTATATCTGAAAATTAACTTTTTTTATATGTATTTAAGATAGAGAAATTTTGGGTTTTGTAGGAAAAATATTTTAAACTCGGTTGTTATCCAAAAATTACATATGTTTTAAAAAGTTTCAAAAAAAAACATTCTATCGAACCGATAATTATAATTTATATTAGTTTTTATTGTTTTTTTTTGTCAAAAATACTAAATTTTTTAATAAAGTGGTTTTTGAGACATGATTAATTTTGTATATACCTACAAGAAAAAAATTGGTCAGTGTTTTATTTTTTAAATATTAAAATTCACGTTTGTTAGTATTATTTAGCTTAAAAATTCTGCTAATTGACGCTCGCGTCTGATGGCGGGTAAAACCGCTAATCAGCATTGCTCTGGCCTGAAAGACAGAAGAGCTGTCGTAGGTCACAGGTGGTTTTTTTTCTTTGCAATCGATCTTTTTATTGATCGATATATATATATAGCAGTTTAACTCGCCTGCTCTTGTTCCAGTTTCTCTCGTATCTCGGTAGATGGCGCTTCTTGCGAGGGTTTTCTCACTATAGACATAGGATTAAAGACAAAACCGTCTAATTCACTTCGCAAGGGTGTCACATTGACCAACCAGTGTTCTGAGGAGTCCCATAAGGACGAAACAGTTAACTGTCAACACTTATTAGGTATCCATTTGATCTTGGACCCCGTGAGGTTAAGCTTTCAAGCTACCCACGGAAAAATATGAGAGAAACAAAACCTTTTTACCCGATTAGCCACGAAAACTTGTTTGATTTTTAAAATTAAAACTACTAATCCAATTAATCTTAAATTTTAAACTGTCAAATTACTAAGAGTACCAAATTATCAATATCGAAGTTGGTGAAGTAAAATTAATGTCGCACCCCGGCTTTCGCGACTATAGGGCGCAAGCCATATTGGTAGGATTGTTGGAGAAGACGAGGATCGTCAGTCTCCAAACAACCTTACCAATATATATTTTATTTAGATATAAAATTAAATAGCTTTGGAATGAAAAGAATGTAATGGTTCCAGACATGTATTGGTGATAAATATTAAAATTCCTTTTCTTTTTATAAAATGATATGCAATATAAATATAAAGATACTTACAGTATTACTCGTAATAAAACCAGGCACAGGTCAGGACACATGTTTGGGGTACTGTTTTACTTTCACTTACTTACTGATACCCGCTAATGAGCCAGCACCTCCCAATACAACTTTCTTCCTGCGTCAGCACTTATTGGCGATGGGTCGTTGCCAGGGCCATAATTGCTGACACATCAAAGCGAAGTTCGTTCACTGAACTTTTATAAGGTACTGCCCCATCAACATTTAGGAGAAAGTTGTTTTTTTTTTTATAATTTTGAAGTAATAAATTTTATGAAAATCTGATTTTAATATTTTACGTATTTGACAATAGGTCTAATATGGTTTTACCCTATTTGTTTGACAGGTAAGCGCCGTGTGTTTATATCAAACAATTAACAAGCTGAAGGAGATGGCCGACGAAACTGGAGCGATTTTAATCCGAAACGTCTTAAAATCTTCTAGAGAAGCTCAAATGGACAACCTTAGTAAATTAGGTAAGATTAATTATCTCCATAGAATGTTCCTAAATCACCGGTCGTCAGACGCCATTTTGTCACATAATGTAGGCTTTAAGGCATACAAATTACCTAAATTTCAGGAGATTTTAATGAAATATCTTAGATAACCCATTGCAAATGTCCTCTAATTTGCTGTAATTAATTTGTGGTCCTCCCTGCTCCCACCCATCTCCCATCTTGTCATTCCCCCCCCCCCCCACATGTTCTACTTGTCAAAAATCAATGGAAATATAAAGATCAAACGCGTGCCGACGTAAGCTGTCGCTGGTCGTATATATTTGCAAAGTCACCTGAAATGCTCCTAATACGGGGTTCTATCGATTTCATGAATTTTTGCTTCAATCTGCCCTTCAAAAGTTATCCAAATTCATATAAAATCTTCCTGGTATAATTTCAACCCCACCAGCAGAGAAAAGGCGCGGCTCTTTGCGGTCCGAGCACAAAGTATTTGTTTTCTGACCGACCCAGCACAGGTGGATAGACGGCACCTGATTGGCAGATTTTTTTGATATGCACTTTTAATTGCTTTCGGGTGTGCTTTTCGGCACCCCTTTAGTCGGCAGTATGCAGAGTTAGAAAATAAATCAGTGTCGTTTCTATAGATGTAGGAATAGAAGGTTTTATTATCTATTTTTATTTCTTTAGTTTACGCCATAATTAAATGAAATAATTTTCATGAGTATATCTACCGCCGCCCATGTCACTTTCTTTAAAGGATATGCCGATGGTCGGCTTTATCCAATGTTCAATTGACTTTGCAAAAACTATAACTGCAAAATAGGTGTGCGATTCGGCGTTTGATGTCGGCCGCCAGCTTCAAGATCCCCCAGCTAATAACCCGCTGAAAAACAGGTGTGCGAATCGGCGGTTGATGTTGGCCGCCGGCTCAAGTTGAACAACTTATATTTGAATTGTGTAAACTTTGCCCACACCCTCTTAAAAAATCATAGTCGCATAATTTGATTAAATATAGGGCGATTTCAAAAATTCTTTCTGCACCCCTTTAAGACTTTTTTCCAACACCATTTTACTAGTTTCGCTCTCCCTTTCTCCTCCCCACCTCCTTAATAGTTGTAGCTATAACTTTCACAAATACAGAGCAATTTTGAAAAATTCTTTCTGCACACGCTTTAAGATTTTTTCGACACCATTTTACTAGTTCCCTCCTCCCTCTCTCCTCCACCACCTTCACTCAATGGAAGGTAACACTGTTGGCGTCCGTAGAAAATCTACATGTACTTTTCGGGTAACGCTAAATGAATGGTAACTGCATAGTGCTTTCTATAAAGCTGAATAAGAATTAAACTTAAAGGTTGGAAAAAAAAAATTAAGTAAAAAAAACTGCTAAATCTACTTGTAACTAGTAGTCGCAGTTGGGTACAAAATTACCCAACCGAACCTGATTCATAAAAATACAAATCTGTATAATTTATAAGTGCGCTTTGGGCATCAAAACTAAAAGTTGAAGCATGTCGTACATTATAGGTATACTTATTAATTTTGTACCAAACTACGACTCGTAGGTACAAGTTGTTTTAGTAGTTGGGTGTAATTTTTATATAAAAAAATGTATATTTAAAAAAAATTATTGGCGTGTTTCTGGGGAAAAAAAAAACTTGCGGGGCTCGATTTCCAAGAGAATCTTAATGGTAAAAACAGCATTTTAATATAGCAAGTCGTTTTTAAGCTACTTACAGGGAGTTTTTGAAAAGTCTTCATTTAGGGAGAAGGCCTCTCTCTTTTTTATTTATAAAAATTGAATTTTTAAATTGCTTTAATATAGATTTTCTTATAAAGAATCCAACTGTTAAACTGAATTTAATTTCATTTGTCACTTTTATTTTTAAGATATTACATAAAATTCTTCTTTATAGAACGGCCCTTCTATTTCTTTAATATACATACTTTGTATTTATTTTCTATTTGTTTTTATTTTAATTTTTTTACCAAATTTAATCAATTTAAAAAAAAATTTATGTTGATTTCAAAAATATTCACTTTTGGGGGTTTGAAATACTTTTAGGGGACCATGGGGACATAGAGGAAAACTACATGGGTAGCGATGAAAAGATTAAAAAACATCTTTTATTTGACAGATAATAAACAGATTTTCCTCCGTTACTCTTTAACTTAGTAAAGTTGCTATCAATATTGTAAGGATAGACTCTTGACATTTCCAACAAAGCCCAAAAGATAATATGTTCGACTTTGCAGAAATATTTTAAATTAACTCTTGACTAATTTTTATTTTTTATAGGTGTCACCCACCTAGAAAAACCCACTCCGTCCAAAATGTCCACCCCGGGACGAAAAACAAACCAGGTGGGCCTGCAGCGACGGAAGGGACCCTCGACACCTGCTACCGAAGCCCCCACGCGAAGAAAATCGGCCAGCGTTGACACATCGACGAATAGAAAACGGCTGTCGTTACAGTGCAAAACACAGGTTGAAAAAACCAGTTAGTACAGTCTATTTGATAGGTTACTGTAAGTATACATATGATGGCACCTTCACGTTAGTACAGTCTATATAGAGTATAGATATGATGGCACAACGCACTTATATACATCTGTACTGGGAAAGGGCCTCTAAAAATGACGCTACAAGCGTGTCGGCATATTGGACTTTAAATGAACCTCAACGTATGGCTTGGATATATCAAGGCTATCAAAACGGACGTGCCACGATCTACAACTTGTTGACGTCGCAGCGAAGGCTGAATTTCTTTTTGATGGTTACGTCACGCCACCGCTGATTGTGTATATATTAGCTGCGTTCGGTATTTACGTCAGATTAATCTTTTTGATCGAAATCGTTCGTTAAATCCATCTAGATCTAGGGGAGGTAGATCTGAATCGTTCGGTAATTCTGCTCATATATTTGATCGACGAAACAGATTAATCCGAGATTGTGACGTTATGTTGTGTATTTGTTTTGTTTACAAAAATAATTTTATGTAAAAAGATTGAAATCGAATTATTTGATGTTGAAGACAACAAATTATATAAATTTCCGACATCACAGGAAAATTTTGTCAAAATTATAGCTGGGCGTGAGTTGCAATATGAACATAATGTTTGGTTATATTTAACGTTATAACCATTTATAAAAATTTGATCGATTTAATCCGGATCGTTCGTTAATTCCAATTTGCTCAGACTAATCGGTAATCACGTGACAAAAAATCCGTCGCGTCTGAGATGCAAATACCGAATGCAGCTATTGAAGTTGAAATGACGGTTGATATTTAATTTTTTTTTTAATAAAGCCGGTTTTAAAATTATTCTTACTATATTCTTGTAAAACAATTTCTTTTAAATGTATAGTAATCCTTAATTTTTCAGAGCCGCTTCATTAGCTCACACAAAAATTAAATTTAAAGTAGAAGCGAATGTGTTCGTTTCTGCGTGGAAAGTAATCGGCTCACCTACACCTATTTGTTTATATTCGGCAACTTTTAAAACTTATTTAGATTTGTTTACAAAAATTACGACATCAAAAAATTATTTTCTTGTAGTGTAATTTTGTTTTAAAAAGAAACACTGGTATTTTTGGATTTTAAATGAACTTTACTGTAAAAAAAAACATTTAAAAATCGAACGTTTTACAAAACAAACAGATAAACAAATGCCATTACAAACAGAGATGACAAAGTCAAATCCATGTCAAATATAACAGTTGGCGTGCGTTGCATGGCGGGCAATTTGAATTCAAACTAAGGAATGCTAAATCTTGAAGATTTGGTGGAATATCGGGACAGTGTCTGGGACTCAAATTTCGCAAATATTTGAAGTGCCATTTTAAAAATATCACAAATAAACCAATGTAAAATTCAGCCTACAACAGCTGATTTTTTTAGGGTCATGGCCTGTATTTTTTTGTTGCCGCGCTCACGTCAACTACGACCAAATATAATGTCTTAATGATAAGATAAAGTTTTTAAATTTTAGGCATTTAAATCAAAATTAACCCCAACTTTGCCAACTTTAAATCACCGCATTGACAAATTGTCAAGATCATTTTTACTAAAAGCGTCAACTTTTTTAATCCAAGCCATATGTTGTAAGGACACTCATCGTAAAGGCAAGCTTTATATGAAGCGAAGCTAACGTCAGGCTTTCTATTTTTTGGTTATTATTTTTGACATGTTTTCCTCGGTTTCGCATTGGCGGTTCTGTTTTATTTAGAAGATGCTGTTTTACACAGTATGAAGGTACCTAAACTATATATATTTATGTAATTAGAATTAAAAAGTTATGCTGCAAACTATCTTGAAACTGTATCATTATTAAATAGATCTTTAGACTGTGTTAAAACCACATTTTTAAAATAACAACGAGCCGCCAATGCGAAACGGAGGAAAACATGTCAAAAATTATAACCAAAAAATAGAAAATCAGTTAGGTTTCGCTAGAGACCCTGTATGTATGACATATTTTAAAGAAAAGAGACGCGACAAACTCTTCAAAGTCAAATATTTTTAAGTCAAAATCAAAGGGTGAAAATATCGGTCCTCTATACTCTAGCGATGTTTAGAGTGAGACGCACCTTCTGTCCTTGTTAAGCTATACAGGGGGTGCAGACAAATGTGTTTGTTTATATGTCGAATAATGTTTGATCAAGGCCAACATAAAAATAGAGGCCACGACCCTGAAAAAATCAGCTGTTCTCCCGGGGCTGAATTTTACATTGGGTCCACAGTAAACTAATTATTTATCTCTGTCATTCGTCTATGATTGGGTCTTATGGGAGGTCAGACGTTTTTTTATGATATTTTCAAAATGGCACTGCAGATTTCTGCAAAATTTCAGTGAAATATTCTCAGACACCATCCCGATATTCCACCAAAGGTTTGTAAGGAAGCAACATGATTAAAAGGTTAAAATCTTCAAGATTTAGCATTTCTTATTTTGTTATCTTTCAAATTACCCACCATGTACCACATGCCAACTGTTATATTTGACATGTATTTGACTTTATCATATGTGATTGTCACATTCGCTTCTGCTTTAAACTTAATTTTTGTGTGAGCTAATGAAGCGGCTATGAAAAATTAGGGCTTACTATACATTTAAAAAAAATTGTTCTGCCAGAATAAAGTAAAAACAATCTCAAAAACGGCTTTATTTAAAAAAAATTAAATATCCATGAACCGCCATTCCAACTTCAATATTTTAAAGACAATCAGCTGTGTCGTAACGTGACCAAAAAAAAATCAGCCCCGGATATGACGTCAACAAAGTGGAGGATCGTGGTCACTCACCGCTGACAAATTAAATTATTTTAGTGAAACGCCAATGAACTTGGCAAGAAAATACCATAACCAAAAAATTTTAATTTCAATGACTTTAATGGGTTTGTCGCGTCTCTCTTTGTAAAAATATGTCATACATACAGGGTCTCTAGGCTTCGCTACCTGTAAAGCTTGCTTGACGATGAGTGACCTTAATATGTTGGGGTTCATTTGGATCTAATATGCCTTAACGCTTGTAGCAATCATTTCCTATTAATACGCTTTAGTACTACATCTATATAAGTACGTAGATCGTACCGAAACGTTTTAATTGTTACTGCGTTTACATAGGGCTTTGGTCGATTTCATTGCGAATTGAAATATTAATTCCCCCGATTTATTAATTTTTTCAAATCTGTCCGAGTGGTGTTATTTTTCCTATTATTTTAGAATCTTTAAAGAAAGAAAGGAAAGTATAAATTATTTATTACCTGTTTTTATTTTATTAAACTACAAAATATGTAAACCCCTCGACTATGTTTGAGGGGTTTAACAACATTATCAAAAACCGGGTAAAACAAATTGCAGATTATTGGCTTAAAACGAACAGATCTGTTGTGGTATACTGACTCCATTTGAAAATGCAACTGGTGTGCAAAGCACGGCCTATAAGTGCTATGACGCTTTCGCTTTGCATATATGGAGTTTGTGATAAGACCCGACTGGTGCCGAAAGGCAAGCGCAATGTTGTCAAGTGTTGCTTAAAGTATAGGTCTGTAGTAAAAGGGCGCGCTATTTAGTTGTATTTTTAAATGTAGACAGTGTATGTACTCCATTTAGGATGGCAGACTTAAAATTCCGGAATTTTCAGATTTTATCACTAATAATTTATATTTTCTTGTCCCGATTTTAAGCCTTAGAGTTTTACAGATCCATTTGTTTTAAGTAAATAATCCGGTATTTCTTAATATTTAATTCTTCGACTTTTGGAATAGATTTGATGAAAAAATGAATGAAAGTTATAAAAATTTATGCAACCTTCCTATACAATTTTTTTTTCTACAAGCGTGCGGAATACAGCTTATCACGCACTCATTTGCGGGCGAAAATACCCGTTTTGCGTGCTTGAAAAAATGTTTGGTTTTGATTTTTAGTGTCCTAAACGTCAAAAAGTAACGATATCGGAACAAAAATATTAAAACTTTGACTTTTCAACGGTTGTTATGAAAAAAGAGAGTAAACGACCCTAGTTTTTTAACAAATAGCATTCAAAATGTATTAAACAAAATAGAAATATATTTTTTATAATTCCGCACTCTCGTAGGAAAATGTTGTACCTTCCTCGTGCGGAAAGAGTTTTTTCCGTACTTACGGCTTAACGCCGATGCGTGTGGGAAAGTATTACTTTTCGCACTTTAGGTAAATATTTTTTGCAAGATCCTGTCTTTCTCATTTCCAATTATAATTTTCGTATTTAAAGAATTCAACCTGTAAACTTACATGGTTCTACGTGCAAAAATGTAAATAATGTTTGCAATGATTTTTAGTTTTTACACATTTGTTTTTGAATTTGTATTGTGCTTAGAAATTATTGATTTTCAGCGCCAACCACGAAACAAAACCGCGAAAACCAAAGTCACTTATCTTGGTATCGTGAATTATTTTACTGCGCACTGGTAAACTTCGCTACTAGCTAAAAATCGCGTAAGTATCCACTTATCCATGATAAAATCGTAAAATATTCTATCCTGAATGAGCACAACCGCGAATTTACTAATACTGTGCGAATGCACGGTAAATGAACTTGCGATTTTGATATTTGCGTGGTCTGCGCCGTAAACACATATTATTTTTTGTATACACGTTTTTTATTATATACATAGCATAAGCATAATTATAACTATTTATTTCTGTTTTTCGAGATATTAGAGACATTAAGAGAAATTACTAAGCATCATACTCAACCTACACATCTAGCGACGTCCCGGCGGTAAACTGTGTTACAGCCGATATGAGAGTTACGCGTAAAACGCAACGTAATAGACACTTAAAGTGGATTTTCGCTTCATATATCATTGTTGTGGTCATAACTAGCAAAAAGGAGCAATCTTATTGGTCAAAATCACAATTGAACCGTAAACTACGTGTTTGGTTAACCCACGCATGGGTTGAGGTCATTAAGGACCGAATTTAATTATTAGTTATATGTATATTTCTATCTAATAAATTATTTTAAACGAGAAAAAACTGCGGGTCAAACTATTCCGGTATCCGAAATTTAAGCCGATTTGACAACAGTGCAATGTCGGTCCATCCTTGTCTTCTGTGATGATGATAATGATTCATAGGTTAGTGGGCCTTCCAGCCCTTCTACTGCGACCACCAGTGGGTCTATGAAGGCTTACTTTTAAGTAGTTTCTAAGTAGTAGAAAAAAGGCTGGCTATTCGTCCGAGACAGTTCAGATCTTCTGAATCAATCTTGATTTACCGAAAGTGTTCTGACGTAAACGTGTAATAGTAGCCGGATATTCGCACAGTACATGTATGACTGTTTTGTCATCTTCCAGACAGAGTCAGCATTCGGTCTCCTTTAATGAACCCTTTAGAGTGAACCAGTTCTAATAGACTTATCCAGTATTGTTGGAAACCATCCATTTCAATATGGTTGATTTAGCAACATTGTATGCTATCCCCAGAGCTGCTTCGGGACCGAAAAAGTCGGCAGATGCCGCTTCCCTCGTTGTTTGGTCTGCGTCCTCATTTCCCTTAACTCCCGATTTATATATTGCCGTTCAGTAAAGTTGGACTACAGTTCGGCTTTGCCGTTCGCAAAAGTTGGAGATAATACATATTTATATTTTGCCGTTAGAGAATTCGTAGACGGCCACATACGTCATACTTAGTGGGTTTTTTCTTTCACTTTCTTTTTTTTTCTTTATGGCAAAAGCTAAGTGAGAAAAGAAAAAAACATATTTTTACTAGTTATTATTACCGAACGGTTGCGAACGGACGACGGCAACCTATTAATGCTAAAATGCCATCTACCAACTGTAAAAGACATATTTAAATAAGGGGTAAGTACAAAATGCTTCGTGATCTAGTGACAAAATGCCCAACAGTACTCACTCATCACGGCTGACAGCTAGTTAGACGCTGTTTTTTTTTTTTAGTTTATATAACGCATTTTAAATACGATATCTCATGTAACTCTAATATTCTGGCCCTGAGGATGACGCGGAAGGCGTCGAAACGTTGACTGTTGAATTAGTAATTTAAAACAAAAGTCCAAAAAAGCTGAAAACTACCTTTTATTGCTATTTGAGAATTTGGTCCTGTTCTTTGACCAGTCCTCCTTCTCTGGGAGGATAATGTTGTATAGCATTGGCCCTATTATCCAAAAATGACTAAATCTAGGGAAGTGTTTGGGACATGATTTATAAATCCAATTGTACGTTATGCTTCACGTGGCAACCATGCCTCGTAGATCGCGAATAGGATCAAAATTGCTGTTTCTCTGGTTATGGCCTCAACAATGCCCGGACCATCGCTAGATATGTGGTTAGAGATATGTATTCTAATACATTTTAATTTGTTTTGTTTCTCTAATCTTAATTAAGCTAAAAATGCATTTTTTTCCTTTTCTTTTCTATTCTCGTTGAGGACCAAAAATTTTGAAAACCAAAAATACCTCTTGAAAAAATAGGCGGGCGGAAATTATACACGTGCTTTTTTTACAGTATATGGGACACTGTTGGTCACGGCGTTTGTACTTCGAATCATTACCCTGTACAAACTTTTAACCTACATAATTATCTTTGATTAAAGCAAAATAACAGTAGATTGGTAAAAAGAGCACAAACCAGACTTTCCGCACGTTGCGCTATTAATAAATACGTATGTAACACTAACGTAACTTTCGCTTTTGATGTTGTAAATACCTAGCTAGACTCCTGGAATGTTTATTAGTTAGGCAAATTTTACCATTAAAAAATAATGGTCTACCTTCCCAATAACCGCGAAGCGGAGAAAATTTATTAATTTAACATTTTAGCTAAATTTTCTAAAAATACAGGGTTTCTAAAGGGGGATGTAGGAGTAGGATCTTCAAAAGCCAAACAAGATAAACAGATGTATTGTGCAATGCTGCCAGTTCTTTAGTTCGGTCGCATTAAAAATAATGTCCTTACTAAAGTCGTATAGTTAAGTTTTTATACTGCTGGCACCATCTTTGCGATAAGACGCCAAACTAAGTTAACCGACTTTTAATACTAATTTAGTGCAGAAGACTGAAAGAAATTTTATCTACCGTCGAAGGGAAATCCTTCATCGGTAAAAAAATGTTTTAGGAGTAAAAAAATTGTTCCTAAGATGCAAACCGAAGTCAATTCGACAAGAAAATACGAAAAAATCTCAAAATTTTGAAAAACTGGCCCGCTGTCTTCCTTGGGCGGCTGTTTTGTAGCGAACCGACTAAAACGGCATTTTTTTTATCTAAACATAAAACGTGTAACAATCATTAGAAAATTAGAAAAATAAAGAATTTGGATTGTCACCAACATCCTCTACTTTTATTCTGTAGTGGCAACACCGGCCTATGCCCGTCTCTTTTTTTCTCATTTCATTTTCTGTCTGTCTATACTCTGCTAATACACGGCTTTTGGCGTCCTATATCTAGCTTTAAAACCCTGTATAACGAATAACATATATATGTAAATAGAATCTAAAAAAGTTTTATAAAAAAATTAAAGCTTGATTTTAAAAAGTTGAACATTTTCAAATTTCTGCTTTTAAAATACAAAATGATATTAAAATGCGGTGTTGGACAGTCGATAACATTTTTTTAAACGTATTTTGTTGTAAATAAAATCCTGAACAAAATTTTAGTTAGAGATAGAGATATTGTCGAAGACTCAAAAACTTTATAACTTTCAAGTTAGTAATTTCAAAACGCGGATTTTTAACAAAAATAAAAGTTTGATAAATCTGAAAAGCCAACTTCAAAACATTTATTTCTCCAACAAATTTGGTTTTAAATTAAAAGTTTTTCCAGGACTTGCAGTTATCGAAATATTTATATAAAAAAAAAAATTTTGTTAAATGGGGATATTATCCATCTATTTATTTCTAATAAAACGTTATATTTTACCATGAAAATTTCCTTCACTTAATTGTAGTGTCATACGCAAAATCTTTAATTTTTGTTACTTATTTATGTTTTCCTATTTTAAGTTGATTTTTAGTGTGTGTAAGTCACAAAAACGTCTGTAGATGAATGTTTTAAGCACTCAAACTGCATTTTTTTATACATATTATATCAAATAATATTGTGTTGATTTTTTTATGTTTTTCATCTTTGGCATTGTATTATATTAAGTATATTAATTTTTTAGGTGTAACTGTAAAAATTTAATAAAAAAACACCAAAGAGAACACATTTTATTTCAAAACCTTTGTTATTATGGGATGGCCAAACAAACATCAAAAGATCGAAATTCTTTATCAAATTATATTCAGATCAAACACATTTTTATCAAAAAGATTTTAATGAAATGTTTTTTAAATAAAATATTAACCTGACCTAGGTAGGTTCCTAGGTTATAGTAGGTTACTATACTAACCTAACCAGGTCATGTTGGTTTTATTTTTAGGATACTAATATAACTAGTTCAGACATATTTTCAATGGCTCTCGAACGAAATAGCGATGTACAAAATAGCGGGTACTAAAATAGGAACAATCAAAATAGCGATGTTATGAAAGAGCGACTATCAAAATTGCGATGTAACAAAATAGCGATGTAACCTTAGAGTAATAATTTTATTACTCAAAGGATGTAACAGAATAGCGATGTAACAAAATAGCGACTATCAAGTGTTCCAGAGCCATTTTAAATATGTCATACATACAGAGTCTCCAAATCGGGTCAGTATTACCATTATTATATATATATATATATATATATATATATATATATATATATATATATATATATATATATATATATATATATATATAGTAAGTACAAAAACCTAGTGTCGCTAAATAATTTAAAAGTTCTTACATTTATCAAATTATTTAGGTACACTACACTAACCTAACTAGGATCTCAGGTTACTATACTAACCTAACCAGGTCCGATTGCTTTTTTGTTCCAATTTTTAAAGGAAATCCTTTAGATATGGATATTTTGTACTGGTTTTGAACTTCTGTCTACCGATCTGTGTTCCACCAGCCATTATTATAACATATCATTGAGTTTCAAATACCAAATAATGCAAGGACCTAAAACTATACACAACAAGTAAAATTAAAGAAAGAAAAATTATAAAAAGTTTGTCGAGTCCCGGCCGCATATTCATATCTATCACCTGGAATAGCGATTCGAACGAGCCTGAGCTCAGTTCTTATCCATCACAAGTTATATTCATATCTATCACTTTGTATCGCGCATCAAGCAAGCTCCAGCGCAGCTCTTATCCATCACATGTTATCAACGCGTCTTCATAACCATCATGTGCAATCGCGATATTTTAGTACATTGAATAATTTTTAAATGCCTACTTAGATATCAAAAATGCAATTTTCACAATTTTTGTGTGTGTCTGTGATCACGCAAATATTGCCAAGCTGATTTTGATGAGGTGGTAAAACTAATACGATCCGAACCAAATCGAACCATTGTTCCGAACCGAACCGATCCATTATTTTGAACCGAACCGAACCCTAAACAGTGAATACAACTTACCTCCGTTTCTTCTTCCGTTGACAAGTGCACTCTGAATGAACATCATCATCAGTGTGATGGTAACTATATGTTGAGAGTAAAAATAAGCTAATCTTTTTTGCAAAATAAAACAAAAGCGCATGGCTCGCTACACAGCTGAAGGTGAACTAACATCTTATTTTCGCGATTGCGTGTGCTAGTTATGCAGGCGCGTTGCTTAACAAGTGATAGATAAGAGCCTAGGTCCGGCATACGTTCGGGCTCACCCGATTCGCTATTCCAGGTGATAGATTTGAATATGCGTCCCGGCCGAAGGCAAACTTTTTATATTTTTCTTTCTTTAATTTTACTTGTTGTGTATGGTTTTAAGGTTGCATTATTCGAAATTTGGTATTTGAAAATTATATTGGCAATCGCCCATTGCGATTAAAAATTATGACACATGGAAAAGGTGATCTCATGTTTTCAGACGTTGATACTTTTACTTTACGTCTAATTTAAGTTTTCATACCTTTGACAGTGGGAAAGAAGAATTTTAGAGGTCAGTTGAATGGCTTGGTCGAGTTAATACCCGGAGAATTTCTCGTATCATGGGTAGAAGTTTTCCGAAAATTTATGTGTGATCTTTGGTGGCTTAATGTACACAGCAAGAGATTCCGGGTTCGAGTCCCGGCCGAAGACACAGACACAAACCAAATTTGTAAACTGTGTGCGTGCTTACGACAATAGGCACTTAAAGTTGATACGGACTTCACAAAGCGTTGTCTTTGGCTTAAGTTTTGGTCAGAATTTTGTTTTCACAGCTCACTACGTCGCTGCGCGAGATATGCACGGGTTGGTGTCGTAAAACTACGCGTGGTCGCCCTTACGTATTGCAGACAGCCCTGTAGGCACAGTATAGACCGCACGCCTGACCAATCAAATTAAGGGATTCACCTCGCCACGGCAACGCGATACAAGTATGTATCTACTCACAGCCCTCTTAATTTATCAAGCCTGATCCTAGTTTGAATGGCAAGTTTCAAAGGCTGACAAGAAAATAATGAAAATGTCAACCTTCGACAGTTTTATATTTCAAAGAATGTCGGGCTTATAAAGTGATCTCCCTTGCACTAGAAACCCTGTATGTATGACATATTTTAAATAAAAGAGACGCGACAAACTTCAAAGTCAAATATATTTAAGTCAAAATCAAAGGATGAAAATATCGGTCCTCTATACTCTAGCGATGTTTAGAGAGAGACGCACCTTCTGTCCTTGGTAATTCATAAGCGTGGGAAAATAAAAGATTTTTAACAAAACCTACATAGGGGGTGCGGATGAACGTGTTTATTTATATGTTGCATGATGATTGATGTCACTCACCGCTGACAATTTAAATTCTTTTAGTGAAACACCAATAAACTTGGCAAGAAAATAACATAATCAAAAAATGTTAATTTTAGTGACTTTGATGGGTTTGTCGCGTCTCTTTTGTAAAAATATGTCATACATACAGGGTCTCTACCATGGGCGTAGTCAGGGTGTCGCTCAGGGTGGGGCAAAAAATGTACAATCAAATATTTATTACTAGATGAGCTAAAGCCAGGATGGGGCAGGTGACAAGCCAGGGTGGGGCAAGTGCCCCACCCTGACTACGCCCATGGTCTCTACCTTGCACTACCCCCAAACATTTTTGACAGGTTAGTGACAGAGAGACAAATTTACGTAAGAGAGCGAAGCATGCAGTTTATATTTTGTTCACGTTTCTTTTTTAGTCGCTAGTTTTGTAGTAATGTGTACTGGATATTTCTTTGTAAAAAAATTTTGTTTTCAGGATATTTGAAATATCTAGTTTTAATGGTCAAGCGAAATATCCATTTTTAAACGCAAATATCACACACACAAATTTTAAATTTAGGCTGTGGCGCTGAAATTTCTGATGGTTATCCAAATTATTTAAAAAACAACTATGAAGAAAGCAATTAACACCAAAATTAATTTTTCATAAATAAAAGTTACAGACCGCCCTCCCAAAAAGCAAACTTAAAAAACCTCGCTATACTATCAAGCTATTAATAGCACAAAAGTATAGTTAATACATTTTGGTGCTATAATAAATCCAATATTTCAAGGGTATTATCACCAAATAAAGGTGATCCGTGGTCTTATGCAGGTGGTATAAAAAAACTCGAAACTTTTTATAAGTTTTTTATATATATTTTTTTGGAAACACAAACTTAACTTAGTTGTTTTCTTTAGGAGCCTTTTGTTTTTTAACAGGCTGGGGCCTCTGTGACCTCAAGATGGCAGAGGCTTTTCTGAGAGCAACCTGTAAGAAAAAAAAGTATTTTGAAAGTTTTTAACTTAAAATTAGTTTACTAAAATTGTTTTGCTAGTGTTAAATTTTTAAAAGTACCTGCCCTGTCAATTACGCAGTGGTAAATACATTAAATGCCCTGTTTTCATTATAGCAAGCATGACTAAACAAATTCGCTTCCTTGAGTTTTGCCATGAAGTATGCCCAACCCCTCAAAAAAAAAATTATTCCTTATGGGGCTAAACCATTTTTTTTTACCAGATCTTCGAAAAATTCGAGAGGTTGCAAAGTACAAGAAGCAAAACGCGCCACAAGAGCATCACTCGGCCCATTTTTCCTATTCAAATTATAGGGGTAAACTTGACCTCTCAGAGACCATTCTTAAATTAAGTAACGCTCAAGGTGGGGGTGGGAGGTTGAGCATTGCGGTCAAAAATCCTGATTTTTTGCGTCACATAATTTGACAATGTTCCCTTAAAAAAAATTTCCACCTTGAACAAAACCGACGTATTCAAGGATTTTCCCGAAATCTTATTAATACCCAAAAAGGCCTCTGTTTCGATGTTCGTGAGACATCCTGTATTTATTAGCAAATCACACTGCTTTGAAATTGTTGAAATTTATTAGTTTAACGCTAGACAGTGCACCGATTATCGTACAATAAGTCTTATGAGCCACACTCTGAAAACTTTTCTTAAAATTATTCATCACAGAACGTACAGAAAACTAGAACAAGACATAAGTGAAACTCAATTCGGCTTTAGAGACGGACTTGGCACGAGGGAAGCATTGTTTGCAGTGAATGTACTGGGCCAACGCTGTATGGATATGAATCAACCACTGTACGTGTGCTTCATAGACTATAACAAAGCCTTTGATAAAGTGCAACACGAAAAACTTATCAACATTCTGAAGGAGAAAAATTTGGATGACAAAGACATCAGAATCATTTCAAGGCTCTATTTCAATCAAAAAGCAGTTATCAAAATCGACAATCAGCAATCCACGGCAATACAAATAAAACGGGGGGTTAGACAGGGATGTGTGCTTTCGCCAATGCTCTTCAATATTTACTCAGAAGAAATCATAAAAAATGCATTAGAGAACGAAAGCAAAGGAGTAAAAGTAAATGGAAGAGTAATAAATATCATTAGATATGCTGACGACACAGTTTTGATTGCAACCTCCTTGGATGATCTGCAGTTTTTGCTAGAGAAAGTAGCCATAGCTAGTGAAGATCAAGGATTGACCTTGAACGCTAAAAAAACCAAGTTTATGCTTATATCAAAGGAGCCTCAAGCCAATGTGAACCTTGTTTTAAGAAACCAAACTATTGAGAGAGTAGAAAGATATAAATACCTAGGCACCATTATAAATCAAAATAATGACTGCTCGGAAGAAATCAAAAGTAGAATTGAACAGGCAAGATCAACTTTTATGAAGATGAAACAAGCGTTTTGCGGGAGAGACCTTACGTTGGACTTGAAAATTAGACTGTTGCGGTGCTATGTGTTTTCGGTGCTCTTTTATGGCATGGAATGTTGGACTTTGAAGAGGACAGAGATACGGAGACTTAATGCCTTTGAGATGTGGTTGTACAGAAGGATTCATAGAATAAGCTGGACAGAAAGAGTTACAAATGAGGCTGTTTTGCAGAGAATGGGGAAAGAAAGGGAAGTAGTTATTACCATAAAGAAACGCAAACTGCAATACCTTGGACATATCATGCGCGGAGATAAATATAGTTTGTTACAACTCATAATACAGGGTAAAATTCAAGGAAGGAGAAGCGTGGGGAGAAGACGACATTCCTGGCTACGTAACCTACGAGAGTGGTTCAGCTGCTCTACAAATCAACTTTTTAGATCTGCAGTATCTAAGATACGTATAGCTTTGATGATTGCCAACCTTCGGAACGAAGATGGCACTTAAAGAAGAAGAAGAATTAGTTTGAAAAGTGACGTTTTTCTATAACCCTTTGGTTAGCGAAACAGCTAATGTAGCAAAGTTCTAGATAGTCTTCAACAGTAAGATTTGAAAACATGCTGGCCCTTGCCTAAAATTTTATGTTGCACTATTGCAAAAGTATTTCGGTTATTAAGAAAACCTTAAACTAATCGACAGTGCCAAACAAAAAGTCAAAAGGAGAAAAAAATCGCTACATTTCTTTTTCAAATGACAACAGACAATCGAAATTTTGTAAAAGTATGCATAATAAAGGTAATAATTGAATTAAAATAATTTTTGCAAAAAAAAACTCAAAATTTTAACCATAATTTTTTTTATACAGTGTCCCCCATAATGTTTGCGACATATGGGAAAAATTTGGAGTCATAATAATAAAAAATAAGAAATACCCTATTTTTGGCCCCAGCCTTATTATAAATTAATTTTATACAGATTTTATCATCGAAATAGTTCAAGTAACGCAATATTTAATGGGCAAAAGTAAAATGATTCCAAATTCTTCCAAACCTTACAAACTGTCAAAAAAAAGACCATTGCGACAAGAAAGGTACATGTGCTAATTGGATATTTTTATTTAATCTTTTATGAACGACTTCAATAAAGAATTTGGAATCATTTTATCTTTGTCCATTAAATATTGCGTTACTTAAACTCTTTCAATAATAAAATCTGTATAAAATTAATTCATAATAAGACTAGGCCCAAAAATAGGGTATTTCTTATTTTTTATTATTATTGCTCTAAATTTCATAGAGGACCCTAAAATGATATTCTTAACACTTTTTTCAAATAACTTTTTTCGATATTTTGCGATTTAACCTCACTTTTTGGGATCTTATGTCTAATTTTTTGAATTTGCCGCCATGACAGTGATCATGTGACAAATGTCAAAATGTCTTTTTAGGTTATTTAATAAGCAGGATTGATCGTATATAAAAAATTTTCCCATATCTCACAAAGAAAAATTTTTCCCATATGTTGCGAACATTATGGGGGACACTGTATAAAAAAAGGTAGTAAATGCAGTGCTAATTTTACTAGTAAAAACTCCATTTGGAAACTTGACAAACTGATAAATATCGCAAAAGTTATGTGGCCACATTGTATCTTGTTATTTATAAAAAAGTGATATAAAAAGGGTATTTATAATGAAATATAAAATCATTTGATATTGTCAAAGTTGTCATTGACAAAATTTACTATTTTCCCCCACTCTTCAAACTTGACATGCTAACTTGAAAGCATTAAACTTTCGATCAAAAGTTATGTTAACTTTTTTCTTTATTTGACCTTTCCCACCACTCCTTAAAGTTTGATGCATTCTTAAGGACATACCAGTGGCAGCTTGTGGGGTAGTACCACAGAGCTATGGCTTTACCTTATTTTTTTACAAAAACACGTTTTTTTATTTTTGAAACATTTTAATATGTTTGTTTGCCTGCCGTTCAAACGCAGAGTAAGTGGGGGGTGGAATATGTGCCGCTTGTCTGCTGGCGCCGTCGAACAGAGAGATTTTTATCAGTGGCCTATATGAGCGACAGAGTTGGACAATTTTTACATTGTGTAAAATAATCAACTTAAATTTGTGCCAGGCACGCCAGCCAGTTAGTTGTGTTGTTCTTGTGGGTAGAGCATCTATGCTTTAATTTACGTTCTTTAAATTACACAATAAAAAAGATATTCATATACTCTGCATATTGTTCTATTTTTAAGTGAAAATGAATGAAATTAGCGTCTTAAAAAACTCTTTTAGTGGTTTTTCCCTAGGAAAAACTAAAAATTAAAGAATTAGGCCAGTACTACCTGATTTAAAAACTGAAGAACAAAAGTGGAAGTGGAGAAAAATCGCGTTGTCGTAAATTTAATAAAACTATTTGTGATAAAAATAATGTTTATGTTGTAAATACCTATACCTAAAGACTCCCCATGGATGACCAACTAAGGGTAAGTTAAGTTATTATTTAAATTAATTCATCAGAATTTTTAATAAGTTTTGAGTCATTTCATGGTGTAATTTGGGTAGGTCTGGGTTAGTTTCTTTAAGAAACTAGGGTTAGAAACCCTAAAAATAGTAAACATATAATACAAAACTATGTGCTCTTGGTTTTGTGCCACTAAAAAAATTGATTAAGGCATTTTTTTAAACAAATTTTGGGCAAAAATTTGACTGAGCACCCTGAAATGTTTTTTGAGTTGCTATCAAAATTCTGGCACTACCATGTTGAAGCTGCCACTGGGATATACCTTATGTGTTACCCCCTTTTTATTTTACTAAATTGCAGTTGTAATAGTCTTACCTTTGTCAAATCAGTTCTGTACTTGTTGGCTTCCAAGAGGCGCTTCAATTTGTACAGGGACCTTCTTGGGCCAGATTTCATTGTCCTCTTAACCAAGTTGGACCTTGGTTTGTTCTGAAATAAAAAAGAAATTATGCCTTACAAGTTACATCAAAAAACATTATGGGTGAGTGGTCTATATTGGGAAGGTCAATTCTTGGACAAAATGCTTGACAACACTGTAAAAATCAGCTGTGAGAATTAGAGCATCATAACATGTGCTGGTTACATATTTTTTTTTTAAATCTTTGAAAAAAAGGTAGCCAAGTTTTTATTGTCTTAATTTTTAAGATTCTGTTAAACCCTGTAACTTTTGGTTGAGATGTTTTTACAAAACTGTTTGTTTTTGATTTGAGGTTATGGTTTAGAGGTAAAATTCTAGGAATGAATTGTCACATATTGTGTTGCCTAGACAATGGGAAAACACAGTCCATACTGGGACACATAAATAATGCTTGGTTAATGCATAAACTTGTGTCAATTGGGCTAGGGGGAAATGTAAAGAGCACTAAGATAGAGTGCTATACTACATTTAGAAAAATCACAGGCAATGAAAAATGCTTGAGTGTATTACCCCGTATTAACTATTAAAAATGTACTCATATCATTAAAACTGTCCACTATAAAAGTTCATATCCCAGTAAGTATACTCGTTTTTTTTATATACTGGAACTTTCCATTCAGGCTCAATCACCCAGGTTGGCAACATCTAGGTATCTCTGTTCTATCACTGTTCACTGGATTAATTTTAAACCATCCTTATGGTGGAGGTGGGTCATTATTATTGAATTTTATTTAATATGAAACAAAAAAAATAATTTTGAATCTTGTTTTAAAAATAGTTTGTTTTATCATTTAACAAAAACAATATCTATTTCCTTTTACAAACAAGGAAAAAATATATATATACATATATATATATATATATATATATATATAAAAAAGACATATCTAGTCACTTACCTATAAGTTACCTTTTAAACATGTTTGTCTAGTGTAGGAATGAGAGATGGGGTGAATGATATTTAAAAAAAAAGAGAAAGATACACACAAAAAGAATAGAGAAAAAAAGTTACAAAACACCATGAAGAGAGAAAAAAAAGAACAGAGAGAATAGCACACAGAAGAAGATCCAGAGAACCAGTTGGAACTTTAGAGAAGAAACAAATATCCTACAGAAAGAAAAAAGAAACCCAAAGGGATAACACAAAAAGCAAGACCAAAACAGAGAGCCACAAGTGGCATCAAGCCAGACAAACTTGAGGCTCACCAAATAGTACTGGCAAAATTGTCCACAAGGACAGTGCCAAAACTCCAACAATCAAATCGAAAATTCAGTATTTAGCATATTTTCTTTGCTGTGTTTTTAAAATTTGTAAATGACACATACCTGTTTTTTAGCCTTCTTGTACACAACAGTGAAACCTTTTTTGTCAGGAGCATCAACAATGCTCAGAGCTTTTTTGTGTACAAGTCCATTGTACCTGTAGGAGTTCAGGTTTGTCAAGTTCATGGGTTCCTGTAAAAATTGAAAAGAACTTTAAACAAACAATGTCATTAATATGGTGATAGGAGAAAAAGCAAGGGGTGATCAGCTGCCCACACTAGGTGTATAAAAATTGTCTTCAGGACTATACAAGACTCCACATGACACTATTTAAAAGTCATGTAAAATGGTGTACAAATTTCATTAAGCTGATCACCCTTCGAGAAAAAGCAAAACTTCAAATAATTTTTGGTTAAATTTGTTTGTTAACTTTGACACAAATAAGAAAACATGCATTTATTTAAAAATCAATTAATTTTGTTTTGTACTTTACAATAAAACAAAAAAATAATGAAATGCAAAACAAAGTTAAACAAAAAAATTATTATAGTTTTTTATTTAATAAATATTACTTACAGTGCTAAAAGGCTTGCTGATGTTGCGCTTCTTCAACAAGAAGGCATTGTTGTTACGAATGATGCTCCACACAAGATGGGAAGACATTTTATGCCTGAAAACAGACATACACTGTTATTAAATTTGCCTTAATATTTTTGTAATCAACAATGTTTTTAAATTTTATTATTGTAGCAAAGTTCTAGATAGTTTTCAACAGTAAGATTTGAAAACATGCTGGCCAATGCTTAATTTTTATCTAGCACTGCTGCAAAAGTTTCTTGGTTATTAATAAAACCTAAAACTGATTGGCAGTGCAAATATTAATAGATAATTCAGATTGCTATGTGTGTGCTGTGTCTACTTAATATGAGTTAAATCTATGTGCCGTTACACACGAAAGGCAAAACTGTGATTTATTTAATGAAATGTTAAACATGCCTTGCTTGCTCTAAGGTAGAAAAACACATTAAAAAAAAGTGAGGTTAGGTAAATTTTATGAGCAACTTTATTAATTATAGGCATGTTTCATATTAATTAGGCATACATGGACCATTTTACCTAATATTATAAAAAAATAGAGCAAAATTACATACAACTGGCTTTAAAATGAGCCCAACACGTGTAATAACATTCAATTTCTCTATCACAGCTACAAACCAACTTTAAAAACAAGACCAACCCAAAATATAAACTATATCTAATAATTACAGTAAAAAAATTATAAAAAGTGTAAGAAAACTATTAAAATATGAAAAAAAAAACTGAAATTAAACTTACCTTTTTAAACAAATGGGAGGAAAAGATGGCGGCTGCTGTCTTTGGAAAAAAGTGACGTTGACGTGCCAAGGAGTACATCACGCAAAAGGTTCGGTAAAAATGTTTGTTGACGCAGTTGACCTTTGAATGGGGTTCGTCCATAAATTTTGTAACACTATTAATAAATTGTACAGGGTGTTCCTAGATATCATATGTACCCCAGATTAAGTTAGATAATAATAGTGTATAAACGACCAGAGAAAGAGGGCAATATCTTGATTTATTTTATATATTAATCACAGATCCACCACGTTACTAATGTAATGTTAGTTTCAATTTTTTTTAATAGCTTCCGAAATTTTTGAAGTACGCTTGACAATTCGTCAGCACACTTCCGTAACAAAAGTTTTCAAAGCCAAATAACACGACCTATTTTCTGTATCTAGATGCATTCACGGCGCACCAATATTTAAATATTACAAGAAGTTTATAGGTACCTAACAACGAACAATTCTTGAAAAACGATTGACGCCAACTTGTCCAAATATTTGAATGGGTTCGGTTCGGTTTCCACTAACTACTCCGATTTTATTCGACATTCTCTATTGTATCATGATTGCAGGTTTAATACGCCTGCAAGTTTTCATTTGTAAATTTTCTGTGGATAATGTCATTGTAACAACGAAAAATATGACCTAAATGCAAGGTCACAATTATGAAAATATTAAAAACTCATTGCGAAGGCACAAAATGAGTTAAAACTGTCAGCCAAAATGTAGAGCGGTCGGCACTAAGTTTTAGACCCCTTTATTAAATAAATACTGCTCACAGTGAAATTTATGTGTCTTTGAAGCAGAATTTTTTATGTGGCTGTGATAAACAAATTGTTTTATAAAACAAAAATTGTCTTGAATTTGATTATTCTTATTTTTACAATCCATTATTCTAATCTAAACAACCAAGCTATCTATTTTGTAAAACTTTATTTTAAATTACCTATAATAAATAAATTTTTAATTTTTTTTAGGTATAAAATCGGAATGAAAAAATAAAAGTGAATTTTTAGATAAACTATTATTATTTTATATAATTTATAAATTAGGACAAACATAAGTACAAAATTTTTAAAGTTTTGAAAATATTTTGTAAGTGTAATAAAGCTTATAGAGGAAGAGGATAACACTATAAAACTTACCAAGCTGGCTGAACCAGACTTAGTTACACCAAGGATAGTCACTTGCAGAATATGGTGTCAAAGGCAAATCATACATTAATGGAAAAGATGCTTTATTTTGACTATTGAGTGTTCTGTTCAGTTCAAAATACTCCTCACCAAAATTCTTTGGTAGGAATAAAACTCCAACTTCAAAGGATCTGACATAAGAGCCTCCATCTTTTTGTATATTGCTCCCCCATGCCGCTTTTGACATATTGGCGCTTGTTAATAGAAAATAGGCCAACTTATTCAGACAGGGGGACACGCGGCAATATGATTTAATATGAGGCATGGCTCTGGTGCGGTTTTTTCTATCTGCTTTCCATTGGTGAAGGTAATCTTGAAGCCACCTCTGTTTTTCATTGGTCGCTTTGGAGTAAGGCAAACAACCTCCACTTTGCAATCCGAAATATCCACTAGCGACGTTGTCCACTGAGGGATAAATTATGTTCAGTTTTACATTTGAGTTGGCCGGAAGAGGTCCTTGTTTGTGACTTGCCAAAGCGCGGATCAGATTTCCTCTCAGCCATTGAGCTGGAGTGGTACCAAACGAACCCATACTGGACGACTGCGCGTTTACAAACCATGCCAATGGTCCTTCACTCTCAGGGGTTGTTTTAGCAGGGAGAGTGCAATTTTCACTCAATAACCGACCAACTAAGTGTAAATGACAGCCATTTTTATCTTTAGGGTAGTATTTGCCAGGTGCCGAGTAAATAAATGCAACTTTAACATCACTAAAATCACAGTTTTTTATGTAGTCGATGAACTCTTTTAAAATTGGCAGGTTATAAGATTTTGTTAAATAACTCAATAGCGCTGATTTAAAACCCGTAGCGGACTCCCCGTTCGTCTCTGTGCTGCCTTGTGATAGTTTTGGACATCGTGGACTTATCCATAAACCTATAAGAATAACAGAAAAATTCATCTTTATAGCAAAACACAAATAGAATAGAAGAATAGGAAAGTTAATGGTGAAATATCAACAAAAAGGTGTTTGAACCAATATGCTCGGTAGATCAAATCACAGAAATTATTGGCAATTGGGTTATAGCAAAAGCAACAGAAATTCTCATTTATTTATCTGACAGAAACAACAGACTCCCAAGTCTGCTTTTATAAATGCAAAATTAATATTGAGCAGTGGAATGGGGATGGTTAAGAAAAGTTTCTTGTTGGTGCTAAATAAAAATTGTTATAAACAAGCAAGTAACTAGTAACAACTGACAGTAGTATTATGAAAAGTACATACAATGTAATGCCATCAATTGATTCCTCCCAGTTATGACATGAGAGTGTTCCTCATATTTTTTATCAACACAGTAGTTAATATACAAACCTTGATTATAATGATTCCAGTCTTCATAGTATAAGTTAGCAGTTGATACAACCACTCTGACAGATTCATCTTCATAAACATAGACACCAATTTTTGAATGGTGTATTCCAAAAGGATCTTTAGGTTTGACAAATTTATATTTTATATTTGGGCAAAATTTGTCTATAAATTCTGGCATATCAGGCCAATCATCTCCATAGATGATTGTCAATGGTTTTTTATGCAAATCGCGAGCTTTATACTGCTTTAATAACCAATCAATATCTATCATGAAATTGATTTGTAGAGAACATTTCAAAGCTCCCAAACTTGGACACAACAGATCTGTAAAGGTTACTGCATTGGGTTCTTTTTGAGTTTCAGGAGATTTCAAAATAGTTGTAAAAAATATGTTGTAAGGTGCATTCCTTTGCAACTTATCTAACATAGTGCCTGGAGTACATTTAACATTATCCATGTTTTCATTATAAACTGTAGACTTTTTTCCTTTGCTTGAGACTCTGGAATGTCCACTAGTCGAGGCAGGTATTTTAATTTTGCTAAAGTCTATATTACCAAGATTACCAAAGTTTGTACTGCTATTTCCACTACTTGCAGCCATATTTTTTTGAATTTTGTCTTTCTGTTTTTGTTTATCTGGACTATCCTTATTATTAGCCTCTTTTTGTAGAACTTCTGCTGCTTGTTGTGACTTTAAAATAGGTTTTAAAATTGCCAATTGTTCCTTGTAAACTTCAGTAGGTTGTGGCATGCCCTTTGGAATTTCCAGATTATCACCCATTTGTAAGAATTTAATTAAATGTGGATGTTCAAATTCTTTAAAATGATGAGGGTTTTTTCTATAACACCTTTCCTTGTGCGGACATTCTTCTTTTTTTCTTTTTTTGGCTGGATTTTCCATTAAAGTAGGTATGGAGTTCCTGTATTTATTATTTAATTTTTTGCTGGAGTTCACTTACTCAGTTTTTCTTTTTTTATGGTAAATTTGTGCGTCTCAATTTAACAATTTTCCACGAGTAGTAATCACAGATATTTATACAAATAACAAAAAACTTTTTTGGTATAAGAAAAACGAAAAATAAAATAATACATAACCTAAAAAAACCACAGAACACCAAAAACCTTTGACTCCAAGGTGATTAACCGGTGGAATAAAAAAAGGATCGCATGAGTTGTATGACGTAAAGGCAATCTGTATTTGTCACACTTACGTGGTAGATAAGGCTTTCTCTTTCTGAAGAAAAAAAAAGGCTGCATAGATTACCCAAAAGGGTAGAGTTTAATTACCGTAGGAGCAAAGGAGCCCAACTCACTACATACCTAGTATCCAGAAGGGGTTTTTTATTTTTTTCATCAAGATAAATATAATGTGAAAATATAAACAAAAAACCAATTTTTGGCAAACACCTAATTTGTGTATTCTTCTATTATAAAACCTTGAAGATTCAATGATTCTTTATTTATTAATTTATAAAAACATTATCTTTACTTGTTAACTTTGTTACAATTTTTTACCACAAAATTTACACTTAATGCAGCAAATTAAATTTGCATTTGTGTTGTATGCACTAAGGGATAATAAATTTTATTAAAAAAAAAAAAAATTAAGTTGAAAAAATTCTAATCTAATTCAAATCTAAAAAATTTATTTCCAGTTTTACACACTATTGAGTCAGCAAAAATATACCAATTGTCTTGAGAATATATTTCCATAAGCTGAGACAGTTTTCTATTTATTTCTGGTATAAATGATTCAAATATATCTTGATGGTCGCCAACTGCCCAAGCTATACTTATATGAAATGATTTGTCCTCATAAAAAGGTGGAAGATTGAATTCAGCTAAACATTTGTCAAAATTTTGGACCATTTTTAGCAGGGTGTCATGACCACTTCTTGTTTGGATTCCTATAAAAGTTCTTGTTCTTTCTTCATTACAATAGACTTTTACTTTGTCAAACAATATGAAAAACCTAAAACATAAAAAAATAAGTAAAAATAAATATGTATAATAAAATATGTATAATAAAATTTAAACTTTAAGACTTACTTTTTAAAACCATTCAAACTAAGTTTAACACTCTCAACAAAAGAAGAAATCCAGTGATATTTCAAAACTACAGTTTTTGTTAAGCTTATATGGAAATTATCAGAACATTTTAGTGCATAGTGGCCAGGAACTATTGATTTTATATAAGTAATGAGCTCGGAGATGCCTGCTTGTGCTTCAACTAAAAAATATAAAAATTTGTAATTAAACACAAGGTAAAATATAAGTTTCCTTTAAAATTGCTTACATGGAATATAAATGAAAGTTGCCCAGTTTCCTCGTTCATGACCAAAACTTCTAAGTCTTCCATCATGTAAAGTTGGGTCATCAATGTAATCACCAGTTTCTGTAGATTTTAAGAATTTTGCAGGCAGAGGCAATCTAAAAATATAAATTTATGTTGGTCCTTTCTTGATTTTAAACTTTTTAAAGTGTTTGAGAAGCCTGTATTTTTTGAAAACCAGTGGTTATGTTTGTTCTGTGGTTGCAATATTTTGTATTATAAGCCACTCCCAGGGTTGCAAAACACTGTCACCAAACCACCTTTGCAATGCAAATACCAAACCAACCTCTTATGAATGGTTTCATTGTCAGAATCCTCTCGGTATACTCTCTTAGTTGAAACCCTAGGGCCTGGCACCTCTTCGTCCGACGACTCTCCACCATATTGACCGATAAGGGATAGGGCTCCTTTACTGTCCATTCTAGAATTTACAGAAATCAGCAAAAACGTTTTTTACCTTTGTCAGCTGTTTTTTGTTTTTGTAATCATAGCCTAGTTTTTTTTAGTCCCGATAAGTAGTTCAAACGCACACCACGTGTTCTCAACGTGTAGGGTCACTGCATCGCGAAGACGTAGTGTCTTTGTTCTTATGTGCGCCATCTTTTGACCGGTGGTACAGACCAAGATGTAAACCAACCCAGGTTGAATAGGGAAGAGCTGCTGCATAAATTCAATCTGCCTAGTAAAAGGACGGTGGATAGAATAGACCGGTGTTCGGATTTTATATATCAAGGCCAACACAAAAATAGAGGCCACGACCCTGAAAAAATCAGCTGTTCTCCCGGGGCTGAATTTTACATTGGGTCTTATGGGAGGTCAGACGTTTTTTTATGATATTTTCAAAATGGCACTACAGATTTCCGCAAAATTTCAGTGAAATATTCTCAGACACCATCCCGATATTCCACCAAAGGTTTGTAAGGAAGCAACATGATTAAAAGGTTAAAATCTTCAAGATTTAGCATTCCTTATTTTAAATTCAAATTACCCGCCATGTACCACATGCCAACTGTTATATTTGACATGTATTTGACTTTGTCATATGTGATTGTCACATTCGCTTCTGCTTTAAACTTAATTTTTGTTTGAGCTAATGAAGCGGCTATGAAAAATTAGGGCTTACTATACATTTAAAAAAAATTGTTCTGCCAGAATAAAGTAAAAACAATCTCAAAAACGGCTTTATTTTTAAAAAAATCAAATATCCATGAACCGTCATGCCAACCTCAATATTTTAAAGACAATCAGCTGTGTCGTAACGTGACCATCAAAAAAAATCAGCCCCGGATGTGACGTCAACAAAGTGGAGGATCGTGGCCCGTCCATTTTGATAGCCCTGTATATATATATGTCGAATTTTTACTTTACTGGTGGTCCAGCTGATTTTTGTAAACAAAAGTTAAAAAAGCCAGATCCGAACACCGGTCTATTCTATCCACCGTGTAGCAAAAGTGGTTGCACTAGGCGGAGCCTATCCTGGCACCAAAATGGCGCTGATCCCAGAGCCGAACTACAGTGATTTCCTTTTTAATAGAGCATCGCTATTAAGAAATAGCGCATTGGAATGCGTACAAAAGATATTGCTACATATAAAATATGTTTTTTTTTTAAATGGAGGGACGGACGAGATTCGACACTCTCAATAAGAGAGCATTTAGATTTAAATTACTAAATATAAAACTTTTTCAGTTCCTGGAAGCTTGGCAATGTAACAAGCATAAATTTCATTATAATTAAAAAATAATAAAAACCTGCCAAAAAATTAATATCACTTGCAGCGGTGAGTCCAGGGGGGGGGGGAACTAGGAGCAAATGCCTCCCGTCAAGAAATTTTTCTATATACGCAAAATTTTAGTAAAAAGTTTAGATAAAAGCGTCTTTTTTAGTAATATTATTGTTGCGTGTTTTTACGTCCTGAATTTTTTGAAGGGGAAGAAAAATGTTGCGTGATTTTACGTCCTGAATTTTTTGAAGGGGCTTAAAATTCCAAAACAAAGCCGCTTACGCACTCTTAATCCAACTTTGTCAGAAAATGGTTTAATTGTGCTGTCAGGAAGAACTGATTTAGCGCAAAGCATGACTATTTCAGTCAAACAACCAGCTATTTTACCAAAAGATCATCTATTTACTAAATTATTTCTGATGAATTTACATGAAAACTTTGGCCATCAAGGTGTAGAAAATGTTCTGAATGCGTCACGACAAAAATTTTGGATTATAGATGGTAGATCTACTATAAAGACGATATTTAAAAATTGCCTTAAATGTAAACTACATAATCCAAAACCAATTGTGCGATTAATGGGTCAAATTCCAAAGGAAAGGTTTACCCCTAATTTACGGCCATTTACACAAATTGGAATTGATTTTTTTGGACCATTCCAAGTTTCTATTGGTAGAAGAAGTGAAAAGAGATGGGGGGTGATTTTTACATGCTTAAATACCAGAGCAATACATTTAGAAGTCGCGCATTCTTTAAGTACAGATTCAGCTGTAATAGCTTTAAGAAGAATGATCAGCAGAAGAGGACAACCAGACTTATTTTGTCAGATAATGGAACTAATCCTAAGAGGAACGTCAGAAGAAATAAAACAGGCCATTAAAGAAATCGACTTCTCAAAAGTTGAAAACGAAATGTTAAAGAAAGAAATAAAATGGAAATTTATTTCTCCAGGAACAAATATGGGAGGGATATGGGAACTATTTTAAGAAATCAAAAATTAAAAGATGAACTACTTTTATCAATTTTTTATGAGGTGGAGAATATGATATATTCTAGACCCTTGACCAAATTATCTACAGACCCGAATGATTATGAACCATTAACTCCAAATCATTTTTTAATTGGCGCAAATAACATGTCACAATTGGGAGATGAAATTGACTTAAGAAAGCAGTACAGAAAATGTCAAGAAATTTTAAAAATGTTTTGGAAACGATGGGTAAAGGAATACTTACCAACATTGACAAAAAGAAATAGGTGGACCCATGATAATGCCTCACTTAAAGTTAATGACGTGGTCATAATCTGTGAAGAGAATCAAGTAAGAAATGACTGGAAATTGGGAAAAATTAAACAAATCTTTTATGGTCCTGACAGAAGAGTAAGAGTTGCGCAAGTAAAGACAAAAGGTTGGCTCCTAAAAAGACCGGTGAGTAAGTTAGCAAAAGTTACAGATTAAGTTGTTAGTATTTAAATGACTGAAGAAAAAAGAAGTTTTTTCATCATTGAAGTTTTTTACGTCCTGAAGAAAAATGTTGCGTGTTTTTACGTCCTGAATTTTTTGAAGGGGAAGAAATGTTAACTGTTCATTTGTTATAATGTTTTGATAATATTTGTCAGTCAGTTTTTAGTCAGATGGATGTCAGAATTTGAATAAAAGTAAAGAAAAAGTCAGACAGATTTTTTTTATTTTACAATTATTATTAAAATTGTACCTCTTATACCCTGTTTCCACCAATGCATGCCCACCCCGATACAAAAAACGCATCACTTGATGGATAATGGATTTGGGCCGGTTTTAAATGCAGCGTCACCTGATGCATTTTTTGAATCGGGGTGGTCATGCATTGGTGGAAACCAGGGTATTAGTCATACTTGTATTATTTTATCCTGAAAAACGAACCTGCAGAATTTTTTGCCTGCGGTGCCAATGCCGTTATAAGTACCTACTCACCTGTCAATATGATAAAAATATCAAAAAAGGTAAAAAAATTAAAAGTGGTAGATCTGAGATAATATATAAATCATCAATTAAAAGGAAAAAATTAGGAATGAAAAGTAAAAATCAAAGATAAAAAGTAAAAAATCCTAAAATAACCAAAAAACCCAAAAAAATGTGTATAAACCTCGCAAAACTGTCTTTTTAACCCTTGACAATTGTAGCCCTCGCATCGCTCGGAATAAAAAGTGCCCCAGCTTATCTCTTGATATATAATATAGCCATAACCGACACAGCAAAAGCACTTCTAGATCCGCCACTGATTATAGGTAGCAAAAATGCAAAATCCGTAGGTATTTATACAGGGTGTCCCAGAACTAATGGTACATATAGTAAACCTGTAAGTTACTTGGATTAAAATATTAAGATTTAGCTACACTTGCCTTTGCCCAAAAGTTGATACTAGCTGACATATAGAGTGTTATACTTTATTTTTTCATTTCGATTTTCTTTAGTAAATTTTGTACTGATCAAAATTTTTTCAAAAAAATTTAAGGTTTTTGTGAAGGGTGTGTGAATCAGTGTAACTTTTTTGTGCATTGGTATATACTTTTTTTTTAATTATGATTTTCCTCATCATTATTATGTAAAAAAGTTATACTGTTTTCATGTCGCTCAGAGGAACGGTTTTCGATATTTTTCGAGGGGTCATCGGCACCCTAAAATTTTGTACAGCGTCCAACAGGACTTGGGTCCTGACGTGTACTGTTGGGTCCTGTTTAGTACTGTTGGGTACTGTCGTGTACTGTTGGGTACTGTCGTGTATTGTCGAGTACTGTTGGGTCCTGTCGGTGTACTGTTGGGTACTGTCGTGTACTGTCAAGTACTGTTGGGTCCTGTTGAGTACTGTCGTCGTGCCTTGGGGGGGTCCGACAGGGACAAAGTGCGCCCTCAACAAACATGCGAGCAAAAAAAAAAAAAAAAAGGTCATCATTTTTGGGGACCCGCGCCGCGCTCACAAATCGTGCGCCCACAAAAACAAAAAAGGTCATCCTGTTTGGGGAACGCCGACAAGGCCTTAGCGCGCACTCAAAAAACTTGCGACCAAAAAAAAAAAAAAGGTCATCCTGTCTTTTCGCATCTACGCCACTGTCGAGTACTGTTGGATTCTATCGTGTCCTGTTGAGTACTGTTACGTACTGTCGTGTACTGTTGGGTACTGTCGTGTCCTGTCGTGTACTGTCGAGTACTGTTGGGTCCTGTCGTGTACTGTCGAGTACTGTCGTGTACTGTCGGGTACTGTTGGGTCCTGTCGTGTACTGTTGGGTACTGCCGTGTACTGTTGGGTCCTGTCGAGTACTGTTGGGTACTGTCGTGTACTGTCGAGTACTATTGGGTCCTGTCGTGGTACTGTCGAGTACTGTTGGGTACTGTCGTGTACTGTCGAGTACTGTTGGATCCTGTCGTGGTACTGTCGGGTACTGTTGTGAAATTTGTACAGTACTGTTGAAAGCTGATGACCCCTCGATATTTTTACATTTAAAGGTTTTATTGCATAGTTAAAAGTTATTAAAGGAAGTAATAGGTAAAATAACAAAATTTCTACCCATGCAATACAAACTTTAAATGCAAATATCTTGAAACCGTTCGCACGGGGCGAACTTTACCTTTTTTAAATAAAAATAATGGAAAAAATATTATTAAAAAGAACTGGTATACACCTAGGCACAAAGAAGTTACACTTATTTTAATGTAATGCTAGCAACCCTGAGAACACGCTGTACAATTTAAATCAACATTTTTACCGAAATCGAATTATCACAAAAAAAATCAATACTCATTTTTAAAAAAATCTTAATTGGTTAAAAAGTAATTAAGAAAAGTAGACGTGAACTCTTCTGAGCTATGTCAAACAATAGCAAATGGAATGCAAGTTGTGAACTATCCGCTCGTCGTTAATGCACGGATATTAGAACGTTCTAATATTCGTGCGTTAATGCGTTTTTGTCTTTATTTAGCCCCTCTAGGTCCATCTCACTCCGGAAACAATTTTCAAGCCTGAGGCTCAGTCCATTCCATTTTGTCAGGGCTGTCTAACAAAACATATGATCAATTCCAAGATGTCTTCCATAGGACAAACAAAGCGATTTCCCATAAGCCGTAATGTTAACAAAAACGTAAAGTTTACAAAAACGACAAGAGCTTTAGTCTCAAAAATTAATCAGTTTTAAGAACAGATCCTTTGTGCATATGGGAAAAATGCGTTTTTCTTAAAAATATTAAACTAAAGCGAGAAAATCTGAAATAAAAGGGACCATGTTTTCTTCAAAAAAGTAGGTTATGTTTTTGTTTATTTTGTTTTTTTTTACTTTTTTTCTAGTTTTTTCACTTATTTTGAATTATTACATGGGCGCACCAAGGGTGCGGAGGGCTAGGCGCCCGGACCCCCCAAACCACATATTTTTTAGATATTTTCCATATATTTCATGAATAAACAAAAAAAATAGCATACAGTACATCATGAGACCTCTGGGGACCAATGAATCAATGAACTATCAGCCCAAGGTAGAGGAAAGTAGTTCTATTCAAAGAGCTCACTTCAAGGCTCACTTAACAGAGACGAAATTGAATTAGACTAAACTTTTCTCATCAGATTCAGGTTTTCTATTAGGATCTTTTGTTGTACTTGACTAAACCTTTTGCTAAGTAATAGGCCTTCTATAGCATTAAACTGTGAAAAATATTTCACTATGATTTTTAGGTTTAGACAAAGTTTAATTGTCTTAACCCTCCAGTAGTGACATGAAAAAGAGGCACAACTTATAGGTAGGTCAGTCCAACAGATCAATATGCACATATGAGTTCCAACCGAGGTTGGTCAAGCAAACTTCTAGTAAGTACTTTACAAAATATGTTTATTTAAAAAATATAAGTAAACATTATATAAAAAAAAAACTAAACTAAATTAAAATACAGTTTTTCCTTGTCATTGGCCTCACACACCGTACATAACCATATGATTTTCCATGAACTATAATACATAGGGCTTAAGTACGGTCAAACCTAAGGTTCATCAGCTCACAACAGTAAGTACTGTTCAAATTTTACAACAGTACAATATTTGCTGTTGTATTACTACTGTTACTATTACTTTTATTACTGTTTTTTTGTAACAATATTTGCTCAATTATGTATCTAAAAGTTTATGCAAATAAATATATACTCTACTCTACAATTGGGCGTAACAGCATATGACCCAATAGGAGTATTAGAACGCAAGTTTTTTTGAGAGAAATTGAAAAAAATATCTGAGAGAACTTATTTGTTTTTCTTGTGGTCATCAAAGTCAACAAAGATTACTTTTTTTTCCATCTATTATTAATGATGCCATAAAAAATTTTTTTTGCTAATAAGCTCAGAACAGTACTGTAGAAATTTCACAACAGGACTTGTAGTAGGTCCAGTCAGGTACTATACAAATTTTACAGTGTACAAGTTTTAGGTGTCAAAAAGCATGGAAATAAAGGAAAATTTGCACCAAAATAGTTTAAGATAAAAAGAGGTTTGAGTTAGGGAGATTGTCAAATTCACCAGTTTATTCTAAACTGTTTTGAGGTCTGTAAAATAAATATTTATTAAAGAAAAAAAAACTTTGATGATACAGGATTTCACTCGACACCATACAAGACGCTACACTACCAAAAGTTTATTTAAGAGTTCTGTAGGATGGTGTACAAATTTGGTTCAGCTCATTATTCACACTTTAACCTCATATTGTTTTCCTTTTTTTTCTTCTCTGGACCCTTTTTTCAACCATCATTTTTAAAATTTTTCAACCATTTTGAAATAATAATCCATTCAGGAGAGTGATGCTGATCATTGCTGTATTCTAGTTTTGAAAGTTGCTTGCCTAGAATAGTAAAAAAAATCATAGTGAAATATTTCTTACAGTTTAACACAATTCTATGTTACACTTCTGTAAAAGGTCCACTCAAGCACAAAAAAAGATCCCAATAGAAAATGTTGCCAAAATGGAAGTTACACATTTATCCAAAACAAACCTGACAAAAAACTTTCGAATATTTCAATTTATCCTCTGTTAAGTCAGGTAATAGAGCACTTATCCACTTTCTTTTCCCTTCTTTGAGCTGATACCTAGTTCATTTAAATCAAGATGATTTTTTAAGGTCAAAATACTTGGCATTCCATCAAAACTAACATTATCAAGCTCTCCCCAGGTGCCACAATTCATATCAGCACAGAAACTAATAATAATGATTCAAACTGAGTAAAAAACTGAAAAAAAAAGTAAAAAAAAAAGTAAATAAAAACATAACCTGACTTTTGAACAAAACATGGTCCCTTTTATTTGAGATTTACTGGCTTCAATTGATTTTTTTTAAGAAAAACGCATTTTTCCTATGTGTACAAAGGTTCAATACTTAAAACAGCATCTTTGTTGTAAATTAAATCGTTTCACTTTTTTAAAAAATTACGTTTTTGTTAACATCACAGATTAGGTAAATAAGTTAACATTGCGGCTTATGGGAAAACGCTTTGTTTGTCCTATGGCCACAGAAGACCACGGTTCGGTCCGCTTTATATGTTATGCCTATGGCGACCATCTTGGATCGAAAAACAGCTGATCGTGACAGTTCGTAAAGGGGCCTACAGACACGCGAACATTTCCAGAGATTAGTACGCGCGTACAAGTTTGCGCATACTAATCTCTTCGTGTGTAGACAATATCCGCCTAAAATATCTCTCGAAGATTAGTTCGCGCGCACAATGTACGCGAGCAAATCACGAGTCGTTAAATACCGAGATGAATTCCAAGACGTGCGCAAGCGTTGATCTGTCACTTTTGCCAACCAATCAACTGAGAGATATTTCAGTATGGTTCACCACGACCTGTGGTGGTGTATGGTTTTATACAGCAAAACTTTAATAATTTCCAGTTCTTTTTGATGAAAATTCGTCGTTTTTGTTCTGTGAAAATGCCGGTGACGTGCAAGTTGTGTGACAAATTATTTAGTGCCCAATTTAATTTGAATAAACACTGTCATCAGGGTTCTACTGTATGTCTATGCTACGATAAACATTTTTTTTAAGATTTAGCGTATTTAAATTTGTCAATACTCCCATGGCAAAACAAAATAAACGTGAAATGCATATAGAAGAAATACTGCATATAGAAGAAATACTGCATATACCTCAAAAAATATTAATCGCAACACATAGATATTGTATATGTTTAAAATCAAAAAGAAAAGACGAATCTTACACCCTGTACAGGGTGTCCCAAATTCGTTGTTTTTTTTGTGGTGTCGGATATTTCTAGGGGAGAAAGAAAAAAACTGAGCCCCCTTTGCGACGCTCAAATTTTAAGAGAAGCCTAAAGGTGAAAACTACATTTAGATATAGCAAGCCGTTTTTAAGCTACGGAGTGTTTTTGTCTGCATTTTGCTTTTGTGTAAATAGCTTTCTTATAGATCTTTTCTTGAAGAATTGACAGATGTCAACGGTTTTTATTTATCTCTTTTGGTTTTTAAAATATTGCATAAAGTTGTTAATTTTCTTACAGAATAACTCTAAAACTCTCTCTAAAATTTCCTTTAAAATGATGTATCACATTCAATATTTTAATTTTTAATTTTTTTATTGTTTTCTTTATTCTTATTTTTTAATCACCTCTTTATTATTTTTTTATTTTTATAATTTTATAATATTAAAATATTTTAAACCCATTAAGCAAACTATAATATGTGGTAAAAATAAAAAAAAAACAAAAATATAAAGAAATCCCACTAATCCCATAAAGAAAAATTAATTTTATGTGATATCTCAAAAACTAAACGTGACAAATGAAATTTAATTTAACAGTTGAATTCCTCTTAAAAAAGTGTCTAAAGAATGTTTTCCTCGATGTTTTCACAGAAATAAAAATATTAATAAATAAACAAGTTATAGACCCCTTCCCAAAATGCAGACTTTTTAAAAACACCCCGTAGTTTAAAAACGGCTTGCTATATCAAAATGCGATTTTCAGCTTTAAGCTTCTTTTGAAATTTGAGTGTCGCAAAGGTTGATCAGGTTTTTTTAGCCCCTCTAGAAATACCCGAAACTCTCCAAAAACATCGAATTTGGGACACCCTGTACATGGTGACGGATAGAAAAAAATTATGTTGGCTTTTAAAGTTCATCATCATTATAATTAACCAAAAAAAATCTACAATTTATTATAGCCCTTTATTTTCAATGATAAAGTTGCTGAGTGCTCCGGTTATAAAAAACCACCCGGTACCTACATAAAATCATACCTAAAAATTAGAATTGACCATTATTTTATACCTTGAATTTTTTATTATACGTTAAGCTCTTCGATCTCGCGCCAATCCCGGTATTCGCGCCAATAATTTAAATTAGACATTTTGACGTTAATTTTGGCGCATGCTCCTTTGATGGAATTCATCTCGGTATTTAACGACTCGTAGCAAATCTCTCGGTGTCTAGGCAAAACGCATTGATAAAACGTTTAATTTTCTCTTCGTGTGTGTAGAGGGGCCTACAGACACGCGAACATTTCCAGAGATTAGTACGCGAACTAATCTCTAGAGATTAGTGCGCGAACTAATCTCTGGGAATCGCCTACACACACGAAGACAAAATTAAACGTTCTAAACATAAACACGATATTATCAATGCGTTTTGCCTAGACACCGAGAGATTTGCGCGCGAACTAATCTTCGAGAGATATTTTAGGCGGATATTGTCTACACACGAAGAGATTAGTATGCGCAAACTTGTACGCGCGTACTAATCTCTGGAAATGTTCGCGTGTCTGTAGGCCCCTTAGGCGATTCCCAGAGATTAGTTCGCGCACTAATCTCTAGAGATTAGTTCGCGTACTAATCTCAAGAAATGCTCGCGTGTCTGTAGGCGACTTTAGACAAGCTAATTCGTATTATAGGTCTATGGTTAAGCCGACTTTTGAGGTTATATTTTTATTTTAGATGTTTTTGTGATTTTTTCCGAAATGTACACGGAAAAAATCGAAGAGTTCCAAAAATATTTCAGGAGCCATAATAAATCCAAAGAATACCTGGCTCACGCGTCAAAGGTAAGATCTGATTACCTCAGAAAATGGTCCTTTCGTTGTCTCAGGCCAAAGCAGGGAAACCGTGAAATTTTGTTGTTTTACTCCTTATTTATAATGCCCCACTGAAATATTAGAGGTGTCCAAAAATGTCAAGAGCCATAATAAATCCAAAGAATACCTGGCTCTTGTGTCAAAGGTAAGATCTGAGAACAGCAGAAAAGAGTCCTTTTATTTTCGTAGACAAAAGCAGCAAAAGCGTGAAATTTAGTTGTTTTACCCCTTATTTATAATGCCCTGTTCAACCAACACAAATATCAGAGGTGTGCAAACAAGGGGTGGGACACTTCTGAAATAGGTGTACAAGTACATTGTTTAAAATACTTTGAAATACATTGAAATAGTATAAAATACATTGAAACAGTTTGAAATACATTGAAATAGTTTGAAATATATTGTAATAGTTTGAAATACATTGAAATAGGCATTGAAATACATTGAAACACATTGAACATCAGAAATAGATGTACAAATTTTGGAGAGTGTCCTACCCCTTGTGTGCAAACATGGTACAGTCAAGGTTTCAGTATCTCAACAAAGAATTTTTGAAACCATTTACTATGCAAATGTGTACTCAGTTCTTCACTATGGTTTGATATTCTGGGGAAGGGGGGGTAGCAGCAACTTAGACAGAGCTTTTAAAAGTCAGAAACAAGTGTTGTGGTTTGGTTTTCTAGGTTTGTTTAGAGATAAATTCAGAAGTCTTAACATCTTAACTTTACTAGGGCTCTTTTGTTTGGTGTTTTAAAAAGCTCAAGAAAAATGTTTTAGGCAAGGTTTTAGCTATTTAAACCAAAGGGCATCGCAGAGCTGTCTGGGAATCCCCTGTTTCACATCCGGTAGATCCCCGACGCGACAATTTCTTTTGTTTTCTATTTTCCCAGGTTAGAGCAGTTACTGTGTTTTCCATCTGTGTGTACTTTTGATAATTTAGGAAGTAGTGATTTTTATTTAATATGCCAAAACCAAAGCATTCAGTTTGATAATGATATATATCCGATATATATCATGTGATATGATATTTATATAAATATCATGATATTTTCGAACCCTCTTCCAAACTTGATTAGAAAAATTTTAATCAGCTGCAAAGAAAATTGTTCTTACATAAAATTATTATGGTGATTTATTATTACTTATTACTTGTGCAATAATAAGTTATGATTGAAAATAGCTATATTACATTAATTAAATAAAGAAAATAAAATAAAAACGGGCGGCGGATAAAAGGTCAAAAGTACAAAAGGTTGAAAAAATAAGGTCGAAAGTACAAAAGGTCGAAAGTACATAAGGTCGAAAGTACAAAAGGTCAAAAGTACAAAAGATCGAAAGTAAAAAAGATCAAAAAACAATAGGTCGAAAGTATAAAAGGACAAAAGTACAAAAGATCAAAAGTACAAAAGGTCCCAAAAAAGATCGACAATACAAAATACTAAAAATACCAATTTACTGTATCAAGACAAATTGACTGGTCCAGTCGAGGTGGACCCGGGGCCAAGGATAGGTTAGGTTACTGTCCCAACCAGACCCGGTTAGGTTAGTATATCAAAAAAAAACTTTCCTGATGAGATCAGGGTAGTTTTTTTTTTAGTAAACAAACCTAACCGGTCAGGTTGGGTTAGTAACCTAACCGGGTTATTTATGAACTATCCTTGACCTCTGGACTACCTCGGCTGGGCATGGGAATTTGACTTGGTTAGGTTTCAATCTTTTATTTTCATACTTTCGACCTTTTGAACTCTCGACCTTTTGTACTTTCGACCTTTTGAACTTTTGATCTTTTGTACTTTCGACCTTTTGTATTTTCGACCTTTTGTATTTTCGACCTTTTGTATTTTCGACCTTTTGATTTTCAACCTTTTGTACTTTCGACCTTTTGTACTTTCGACCTTTTGTATTTTCGACCTTTTGTACTTTCGACCTTTTGTACTTTCGACCTTTTATCCGCCGCCCAATAAAAACATATTGTTGCATTACCCATATAAATTTCTTGGCATTACTGTAAAGTTTACACTGCATTACTGGCAATACATGCACAAATTTTGGGTCAGTTGTTACCCCTTTATTTAAAACCCAAAATTGCTTTAACACCATGCAGGTCTGTGAGACATAATGTACACAGGCTAAGAGCAACTGAAAATGGTCCACAGTAATCTTAAATAAAAAATGTTAATGCTTCCAGTTGGGATAAAATTTGAATCGAGTTTTAAACATTTAAAAAACAAAATTTTAACCTTCTTTACATTTTTTAATTTGTAATGTTTTAAAATATTTTCTAAATATTTAAAAGTTTTAAATAGTGTTGCCAGATGGTTTTTAAATATTAGGTCATGCCTTTAGTGTGTTTTAATATGCAGTGACAAAAATAGCAGAGATGTAAATTGATTCATTTTGTGGCATAAATAACAAAATAATTATCTATTTTTTTTGTGACTCTTTGCAAAGGTCTATAGATAAATATATTTGGCTTTATGCAACATATTAACTATCCTTTCAGTATTAGGAAAGGGATAACTATCCGATTTTGTCATAGCAATAAAATTTCTGGTGTTAAGGCAGAAACGCGGTTTGCCATTAACTTTTCTTACTGATAGAGTAGGACAACAATAAAAAAGCTAAAAATTTATTGTACATTTCTAATGTTGTGGTTTTCTTGAAGTAAGTAACCCTTAGCCTACCTCTGTTTTCTACAGAAGTTGTTTGCTATGTACTTGTAATTTTTTTTTTATCATTTACTCCTCAATTTACTGTATTTATTTTGTTACAAATTTGCATTTTATAAACCATTTGGAACTTTTGTTCTGTAAGTTGAATCCAATTAACATGAAAACCTAAATAAAAAAACTTAATACAAGTTCAGGTGAAACCCCAGATGAGGAATACGAATTAAGCATCCATCAAGCTGCAAAAGAAGCACTAGGATTAGTGGAAGAAACTTCTAAAAGAAGAAAACCATACTGGTGGGATGCTGAGATTAAAAGAGAAATGGAGGAAAAAAGGAAATTATATCACACCTACTTATCCCAAAAGACAGATAGAAGCAGAGAAGAATACAAAATCGCGCAATCAAAGGTGAGAAGAATGATCAGTGATAAGAAAAATTATTCGTTGGCGCAAAAGTGCCAGAAAATAGATTCTTACTTAGGAGGTAATAGAAGTACCGAAACCTGGAAAACTATAAGATCAATTAAAAAAGAAACATGCAGAGATATCATTTCACCAATACCAGACAAAGAATGGGATGAGCATTTTAAAAAACTTTTAACTGAAGATAGAGCAGAATTCAAGGAAGAAGAAAGAGACAATATAATTAGAGCGATGGGATCTCCAGTACCCCTCACAATCTCTGAGGTCAAAAACGTGTGCACAACCTTAAAAAGCGGTAAATCTGCCGGACCCGGAAATATCCGAGCTGAACTTATTAAATATGGCACTGAAGAACTGTTTTGGAGATTACCGAATCTTTTCCAAAAATATTTAAATGGAACTGTAGTACCAACAGAGTACCAACAGAGTATATATGTGACAATTATAGAGGTATATCTGTGACTGGTACGCTAAGCAGACTATACAGTAAAATAATAAAAAATAAAGTGGAGAGCGAATATAAAGACATAGAGGCAGAAGAACAAGCCGGTTTCAGGGCGGGTAGATCAACTTTAGATCATTTCTTTTGTATAACCCAAGTGGTTGAAAAGAAAATGGAATACGGACAAGAGCTGCATCTGCTTTACGTCGATTTGCAGAAGGCATATGATAGTATACCACTAAATCTATTTTGGAAAGCGTTGGAAAACACAAACATAAGCGTACAACTAATTAAGGCCATCAAAGAGTTATACCGCAATAGTAAGGCAAAAGTTAAAATAAAAGCAAAAGTAACCAAAGGCTTTCAAGTAAATAAAGGTCTTAAACAAGGTTGCTGTATCTCGCCTACGCTCTTCAAGATATACTTGGAGCAAGTCCTAAAGTATGGAAGAGAGAATGCAAAAACATGGGAATTCCGTTGGACGAAACCACCTTGTATACTTTATGTTTCGCCGATGATCAGACAGTAGTGGCTCAGGATTATGACGACTTCGAATATATGACATGAAAACTAATAGAAGAGTACAATAAGTGGGGACTAGAGGTTAATCTCAATAAGACAGAGTATATGTGTATCGGTGGAACGAAACAGGATCTAATCTTAAATACATGGCAGCGAATTCACTCCTGTGATGAGTATAAATACTGACGGAACACTGGACAAAGCTATAAAAGATTGAAACGCACAAGGAAGAAAAGCACTAACTTTATTAAATGGAATAATTTCGGACTAAAGTATATCAAAACATAACAAAAAGCTTATATGTAACACCATTGTAAAAAGTATTATTACATACGGCTCAGAAGTATGGCCAATCAATCTCCGCTACGGAGATGGACTATTGGAGAAGAGCAGCAGGGAAATCAAAAAGAGAAAGAGTTACAAAATCAAAGAATAAGAGAAATTATGACAGTGGGTGAACGTACTTTAGTGGATGATATAAGAACAAAACAACTGGTGTGGTACGGACATGTACAAAGAATGAATGGTGAAAGACTACCTAAACAAATACTACAATGGAAACCAACTGGCCGAAGAAAACGAGGACGGCCAAGGAGAAGCTGGAGAGAAGGAATAGACAGTGAAATAAGAATAAGAGGCCTAGATGATGAATTATGGGCAAACAGAAACGAGTGGAGATTGGGTATCGGAAGACGTAGAACGTTGTGCAATCGATAATTATATATATACCTAAATAAAATTAAAACTGCTTTTTTTAAATAAAAATTGCAGGTTTTAACTTTTTAAATAATAATTAATAATTCAAATCTTCAAATTACATTATCTTTCTTTAGGTCCACTCTGTAGGATGGAGTTGTGATGGAAAAAGGTTAGCATCTGGATCATTCGACAAATGTGTTTGCATTTACACACTCGACAGGGACAGACTTGTAAGTTAGATTTTTTAAATATGTAGATTACTATTGCAGAGATTCCATCGATGGATTTTCGAAATTTTTACATGATTGTAAAGACCTTCAAAATAAGATATCACCCTCAATACAGCCCTCCTAAGCAACACCCCCTTATTTGAATTTTACATGAAAAGGAGTAAAACGCGTTTAATTTTTAGAAAATAGATGGTCCACTCAAAAGTGAGCCACAATAGTGGTGGTCGCAGTGGAAGGGCTGCAAGGCCCACTCACATATGAATCATCATCAAAGCGTATTGAAATCATGATTAGAAAATGACTGCTACAAGTGTTCTGGCATATTGGATTCAAATGAACCCCAATGTATAGCATTGACTACAAAAGTAGACACTTTTAATAAAATTTTAAAGGGACTGCTTTTAAATGACGTTTACAATTTGTCAATGCGGTGATTTGGAGTTGTCAAAATTGGGGTTCATTTTTATTTTTGATTAAAATTTAAGAAAATTCTTAGGATTCTGGAAGACAAACCCATTTAAAATCATGTAGCCGCTTAGCGCTTACTTGGCATTTTTAAAACAAATTAAAAGGTGTTTACCGTAAGGTAGATTATGGATGTTTCTAAGCTTAGAAAAGAGATGGCGCTGAGAGTGCGACACCTATTATCAGTAGCCTTAATTTATCCAAGCCATATGTTGGCGTTTATTTGAAATCCATAGTTGTAGACTTTGCCCAGTACAGATGTATTAGTGACTTTTTTAATTTGGTTGGTTGTGAAATTGTTCTAGAATCTCTGACTAGAACAATTTTTCTCTAGAAGTTAAGAAGATAAGTAAATTTAACTATTCTGTTCTCATTTTTTGATTTAGAACAAAGAAGTCACTTTCAAAGGTCACAGCGGCTCAGTAGACCAGCTCTGTTGGCATCAAACGAACCCAGACCTTCTTAGCACAGCCAGTGGGGACAAATCTGTCAGAATTTGGGATACACGAGTGCAAAAAAGTGTAGCCACAATCACCACAAAAGGAGAGAATATTAATATTACCTGGTCACCCAATGGTAATCGCATTAAAATTAAAAAATGTATCAAAAATTAAAACTCTTATTTCGATTTTTTATTATTTATTGATTGAAATGCTTCAAAGACATACATATAAAATTAAAAAGTTGTAGATAATGGTAAAAAATATGAAGATAGATTATAAATATAACTATTTTCCAGCTAAATACCAATGAAAAAAATCTATGTCTTGATCTGTAACACAGGGACAATTTCCGTAACTCTAAAAAATACCGAACGGGACAATTCGTGTTACAGATGGGACACTTTCTTTACATTTTAGCGTTTTCCAGGCAAACTAAATTTATGGCGTAACTTTTTTAAAAGTTTTGTTAAAGATTCCAACGGTTTTGTTTGGGAAAATATTATAAAATAAATAATATATATCAAATCTATAAATTTTAATTTTTGAAACAAAACATTTTATTATCAATAATTCAAAAACTCTCCAACATTGTTTGTCGCGGTCCTCTATAACCAACTACTTTTGTTCAAACCAAAACTTTAGGTTGTCACGTGAAATGACTTTTCTTTGCGAATAAATTGGCTGTTACCGCCTGGGACAGATTTATTTTATTTTTTAACTGTAACTGGAACTGTAACACAGAAAATTTCTGTAACTCTGAAAAATAGTTTTAACGAACGGGACAATTCGTGTTACAGATGGGACAACTTTTTACATTTTAGCATTTTCCAGTCAAACCAAATTTATGCTGCAACATTTTTTAAAGTTTACAACATTTTTGTTCAAATTTAACATGGAAAAATAAAAATTAAATCCCATAAATATAAAATTCAATTTTTATTTTATCAGTCCATGTTAAATTTGAAAGTTTGAAGGTAAATATCTCAAAAACTAATCTATAGATTTGTGAAATTTTTATACGGTTGTAAAGATATTCAAAAGAACTTTGAAACCAAGGTATTACTAAACCCACTTTCCCTATTCAAAATATAGGGGTAAAGTATAGCCCTCGAAGGGGGGTGCGTGCTACAAAAAGTGTCTCCCTCGCAAACAAAATCAACGTGTCTCGACATTTCTTAAAATTTTCTGCAATTCTCGAGAAATCCCGTGTGGAACGTTTTAAATGGAACACCCTGTATATTAAAACATAATTTTCTTAATGATTTGTGTTATAACCAAAAACTTCGTAGGAGCTTTCGTTTCTAAGATATTTATAAAAAAACCTGTTATTTTTGATATACCATTGGAGTTCACTTGGAGTGTGCTAATGTGCTAGGAATCAGAAAAAGTCATAAAATTGGAAAGTGGTCATAAAATTCCATAAAAGTAACAAATGTTCAGGTTAGTCATAAAATTTCAGGGTGATCGGTGGCCAAGGTTCATAAAAAGTACCTAAAGCTTCAATGCAGAAGGCTCAAAAAGTTATGAAAATCGCCCAGCTTAATACTGAAATTTTTAAGATTTTTTTTAAAATTCATAAAGTTTTTCGAAAAAGGTCAGTCATGAAATTTAAAAAAAATGGTTAAAATTAAAAAAAAAACTCGACCTCAGTCGGTAGTAATTGGTACCATACATATTTATTAGATAAATTGGGTTGGGTTCTGATAAATTAAAATATAAAAAGCGAGATGAAAAGACTACTTCAGATACGTGTGCGTTGGTTTGTAATGATACCAAGATGCCTGATTTACGACTACAACTATTTAGAAGAGAACAAAAAATATTTAGGTTTTAAAAAATCTTCTTCCTTAGGTAATGCCATTGCGGCCGGCAACAAAGAAGATCTAGTAACATTTATCGACGCAAGAACGCACAGGATCCAGGCCGAAGAACAATTTCACTTTGAGGTCAATGAAATTAGCTGGAATAATACCAGCGATTTGTTCTTTTTGACCAATGGACAGGGTTGCGTCCATATTTTGAGGTAAGTTTTAATTTTTAAGATAACGACGAAAATGTATTATTGTGACCAATGGCGGTTGCTACAGGGAGGGCAACGGGGCAGTGCTCTCCCAAAACTAGACAACAAACAGTATTTTTAATTGATTTATTTAAAAAGTTAAATCTTCCCTTACGACATGATTGTCTAGTTCTTTTTATTATCTGTGGTTAACAACAAGCGATTAATTGGGTGAACTTTTTTAGCGTAAATAATTACAAGCCAGCAGCACCGCGCGGGATAAGATTTCAATTTCACCCGTTTTTCAGCGGTGTATGGGTGGCTGTTCTCGCGCGGGGGCAGTAGGAATGTTTATTTTAGTTGACGTCGGCCATATTCATCGTGATAAAACGTTTGTTGCCCTTCCTACATGTTGCCGGTTCTATCCTTAGTGAAGACGTATGAGTTTGTTTTGATTTGGGGTAGGTCAGCCTTGCCGGTCGCGTGTCATTGTTTGTTTTTGTTATGGTTTGTTTATAAAATGGAAGTAAATACCGTCGATTACCTAATTAACTGTGCAAATTTAAATACGTTGGCACATGGACCGGACCTAAAAATCCTAAAAATTAACCAAAATTTTGTTGCAAGTAATAAAAAATTAAACCATGCCAAAAACTGGTTGTGCGGTTGTGAAAAACGAAATGCTTTTTTTGCTTTATTTGTCTTATTATGAACAATCCACGAAGTGATCCTGCGGGGGTGGCAAAGGGAATGTATGATACCACTTTAATGAAAAGTTAAAGACACAAAGTAAGCGCTACTTATTTAAATAACCATAAATTTTTTATGATAGGCAAGACTGATATTAGGTGTCAATTGAATAGTGCCTATAGGCAAAACATTACCGAACATAATGAAAATGTGGCAAAAAATAGACATATACTTAGTAGATTATTAGACTGTTTAAAATTCTGTGGGATTTTTGAGGTTGCTCTATGGGGCCATGAGTCTGAAACTGGTGCTAATCCGAGCACTTTGCGCATGTAAAAGCAGGGCGAATAAACTTTATCTATAAACAAATAAACTAAAAACTACACCAAATAGCTGCTTGTTTGTAAAATGCTAAAATAAATTTGTTTAGGTAAGTTTTTTATCTCCTTTTCCATGCAATATAAATTTCTGCCCCCCCAATTTATAATGTCACCAGCCGCCACTGCTTGTGACGTTTGTCCGTCTGTGTGTGTGTATGTATGTCTATCCGGCCCACGATAGCTCCTAAACCGTTGAACTGATTTTCATGAAGTTTTCAGGTAAAATAATGTACAGAAAACGCCACATAAAATCCATACAGCAGAAGATATGGGTTTTTAAAAAGGGTAATTTTTTTGACAAATAAATAAACTAATAAGACTACTCTTTAGGGCTACTAATTAATGTTAAGTACTAATAAAAAATTTGAAAATATAAGAAAAAAATTAATTTCTCTCTTTTTATTACAACAAAATAAAAAAAATTGGTCAAATCAGACGTCGGTTCCATAAGGTGGTTGTTTCTAGGAGTAATATTGACCAAAAAGCCACGTCTTTGTCATGCACAAAAATGTATCAACTGAAAAAATTGGTTAAGAATTAATAAAGTTGTATTTTAACGAATTAGTGCTGATTTAACCCTTTGTATAGCGTAGGTCAAATATATGGTTGTTTTTGTTCTACTGTGACTATTCAATTTCTACGGTAATAGACTTTACAAAAAGTCTAGGCATTGTCCTACATATGCATGTTTTTAAAATTTCAATATCTTTAACCCACTTACCAGAGGTTTATGTACGCGAATGAATTAAATTCATTTAAGTCTTTGCCGTTTGAAAGAACATATCACTTGTAAAAATTGGATAAGAACTAAGAAAGTTTAAAATCCTTCTAAACGGCAAAGACGTAGCTTTCTTTTCAATAGATAGAAGATCATGTCATTGGCGTACATAAACTTTTGACAAGTGGGTTAAAAATATTCAAATTTACGAGTATATTTATTTTGATTTTAGTTACCCTGAACTCAAAAGGCAGCATATCTTAAAAGCTCACCCTGGTACCTGCATCTGCATTGAATTTGATCCAACGGGAAAATATTTTGCTACTGGCAGTGCTGACGCCCTTGTGTCTCTGTGGGATATAAATGAATTGGCATGTCAAAGAGTGTTTACTCGGTAGGTAGTCAAAAGTGCTTATACTCTAGTAAATACATTCAGGGTGTCCCAAAAGTCCGAGTCCATCAAAATATTTTCTGAAGTATTGAAGATAACTGAACCATATTTGGCAGTGATCGATTACATCAAGAGATCTATTTCATGGAAGGGCGGGTGTGTTGTCCCTACATTAGGGGACGGCATAGGGGCGGTAACCTTGAATTTTTTAAGTTGTAACCCCTATCAAGTGACACCTCGTTTTAAATGTCTTTGAAAAACTAACATTTTGACATAACTGTCGATTGTCTACGTCAAATCTGTCAAACGCTATGGACTGCCAAGCCTAATTTTTTTAGTTTTTGTCAAAATTAACAAGTTTGTTGTTTTTAAACAAAAAACCTATTTAGTGATATCTTGTTTGAAAGGTCTTTTAAAAACAAATATTTTAGCGTAACTGCCCATTGTCTATGTCAAACTTATTCAAATCTATCGACTGTCATACTTATTATTTTACTATTGTGGACAAATTTCACTAGTTTTGTCTAACCATAGCTTTTTTAAAAGGTCTTTCAAAAACTAACATGTTGACGTAACTGTTTACGTCAAACTTTTTTTCTAATTTTTTTGACAAACTTCAGTTGTCGAATTGTTTAAAATGCTAATATCAAATGAAGATAGTAGAAGTTAAAATTATTTTTTTTAACGGCGAACAAGATATTATAGGAAAACTAAATGACTGTTGAAAAGTTGCGTTTACCGAAAACATGTTTGACGTAAACAAATGACAGTTAAGTCAACATATGAGTTTTTGAGAGACCTTTCGAACAAGCTACTATGTTTAGACAAAACTTGTGAAATTTGTCGAAAATAGTAAAATAATAAGTATGAAAGTCGATAGATTTTAACACGTTTAAAATAGACAAGGGACAGTTAAGCCAAAATGTTGATTTTTCAAAGACCTTTCAAACAAGATATCACGAAATAGGGTTTTTGTTTAAAAACAACAAACTTGTTAATTTTGACAAAAACGAAAAAAAAAATAGGTTTGCCAGTCCATAGCTTTTGACAGATTTGACGTAAACAATCGACAGTTACGTCAAAATGTTAATTTTCCAAGGACATTTAAAACAAGGTGTCACTCGATAGGGGTTTCAATTTAAAAAATTTATGTTGACCGCCCCTATGGCGCCCCCTAATGTAGGGGCAACATACCCGCCCTTACATAAAATAGATCTCTTGATGTTATTAATCACTGCTAAATATGGTTCAGTTATATTTAATAAGATTAGCAAAGCAGGTCCTAGAATGGCAACCAATAGGGCGCAGAAAAAGAGGGCGTCCTAAACTAGAATGGCAACAGTCAATCCAAAGATCAACGAGTCAAAAAAATCTGACAGAGGATGATTGTCAGGATCGAAGGAGGTGGAGAATAGGCGTCGGACAACGTAGAAAAACGTTCTAAACCGACATAGTAGTAGTATATTTAATAATTCTGAAAATATTTGGATGGACTCCAATTTTTGGTACACCCTGTATAATCGTATTGGCCAACAGTAAAAAACAAGTGGTGCGTTTTAAAACTTCAATCCAGTTCTCAGTTCACGTCTTTTGATTTGATTTGGCGATTTTCCCTACAAAATTATGTAGTGCCTTTTTGTGAAGTTTAAAAAAAAGATAAAAATAGCTTTTTTTCTGTGTAATTTTAGGAAAAAATGGCAATTATCATTCGAGAGAGACGTAAAAATTATTCAAAATATAGGGGTAAAGTATACCCCTCGAAGGGGGTTCGTGCTACAAAAATTTCAACATAGACAAAAAGTGTCCCCCTTGCAAACAAAATCGACGTGTTTGGACTTTTTTTCAAATTTCCTGATAATATTCGAGAACATCCAGGTGGATCCTTTTCAAATTGTCACCTTGTATAATTTTAGGTACTTTTTTAGCCAGTACTCTAGGTACCTGCTATATACATATTTATCATTAAAAATATAATTTTGTCAAAACGGGTGGATGGTTGCGTCCACTGCCTTTCTTTTTGTTAAAGTTAGGTATAGGTACTGCTTTATAAAAAATATTTATACTGGCTTAGCAGATATCATATCTCTATGTTACAGTTTTTCTTTTCAAAAACGTGCAGGTTTTCCAAAAAATCGGTGATTCCACACTTGTGGACACACTATTAGTGGTGTGGCATTTTTGATGGAAATTGGTTTATAGATAATTTATAATTCTGTAGGATGGACTGGCCAGTACGAACGATTTCGTTCAGCCACGACGGGCAGCTGATAGCTTCAGCATCAGAGGATTTGCTGATTGACATTGGCTTTGTCGAAACAGGTTAGTAATCGAGGCCCTCGATACATTTGACTCTCTTTCTAGGATAATCTAATGTAGCTAGATATAGCTGTCTTCGTCTGTGTTCTTTCCCTAAACAAAAAATATTTACTAACTAAATACGTAACTAGCAACTTAGTGAACCATTTTAGCACTATATGCCTTAATTCTACTTATACTTGATGTTGTATTAAAGTGGCACCGCGTCATCAAAACCGTGATGGGCGGGAAGGGAGTAGAGGGGTACATATAGTGGCCCGCACTTCTTGTAATTTTTTTATTGGTATTGATTCCCAAAACGAGGCACTGCACTAATTAGTCATTAGCTTACTATTTTACTTGCTTTTTATTTATGTCTTCTTCTAAACGATTTTATTAGAAAGGAACATATATACTCTTGTCTGGTTGTTACGAACATATTGATTTAGCTGGGATTTGACGTTGTCTATTCGTTGTTGTTTTGACTGTTTTAATGTCAAACAAATTGGGACCGACTTTTTACAAAACAAATTACCGTTTTTGCAACTAAATCAATATTTGCCCACATTTTAATATAATTTTGGATTCTCTTTTATGTTTCGGATCTTTATTTATTAGGTAAGTACCTATTTTATCTCTCCTTTAAAAGGTCTCGGTGTTTTATTATAGACATATAAAGCGGCACACTGCAGGTACAAAGTGAAACAACAATTTTTTGAGGATTCTTTACTTAGATTTTGCCACAAAATTTGGTTTACCATAGCTATGACGCGGTGCCACTTATATACATCCTCAACTATAGTTTGTTTTAGGGTCCCTGTATGTTGACATATTTGGAATATCAAAATATGTCAACAAACAGGGACTCTAATTATTTTAAACTTATGAGTTAACAGTGTCGTCCCGTCGTAGCAAGTGAGTTGAATTAAAGTAGCAGAGCTTAGTACTATTATTGTTGGTATACTGAGCTCCGTTCGGTATTTACGTCGGATTAATCTTTTTGATCGAAATCGTTCGTTAATTCCATCTAGATCTAGGGGAGGTAGATCTGAATCGTTAGCTGATTTTACTCGGACTAGTCGGACGTAAATCTGGTTGCTCCGTACATTTTAATCGACGAAACAGATTAATCTGAGATTGTGACGTATGTTGTGTATTTGTTTTGTTTACAAAAATTATTTTTTTTTATGTAAAAAGATTGAAATCGAATTATTTGATGTTGAGGACAACAAATTATATAAATTTCCGACATCACAGGAAAATTTTGTCAAAATTATAGCTGGGCGTAAGTTGCAATATGTACATTATATTTTTGGTTATATTTAAGATTATAAACATTTATAAAAATTTGATCGATTTAATCTGGATCGTTCGTTAATTCCAATTTGCTCAGACTAATCTGTTCACGTGACCAAAAATCGGTCACGTCTGAGATGCAAATACCGAACGCAATATGTGAAGGTAACGGTAAAGACTGGCAACTTCAAATTTGGACAAAAATTATTGATAAATAACGCCAATCTGCCAAGTGCCAGTAATTATTTTTTTTAACAAATTCTCCTTAACCTTTCTAAAGTGTCAGTTGATCAATCTGTACACACTATTCCAACTATCCAGACTTCCCATTTGCTAGTATCCGTTCGCGGTAGGCATTGATCATTATATGCCACGTGATTATTTTCAGTCGTGGATGACAAACAAAACATTGTTTTGCGGTTTTAGTGCCTATGACCAGTGTTTATTTTTTATTGTAATTTAATGATTTTTAAGGTGCAGTTAAAAAATGGAGTTAACTTTTTAATATAAGCAAAATCATAACAAAAACATTTCATGTAAAAAAAGGCCAAGTACGCGAAAATGGTATTCCGTAATAAATAAAAGTAAAGCCAAGTTGTCCAATACAAATTTCAAAATGAAAGGTTCTTACTAGTTTGGAAAAGTTATTTCTTTTAACTTTTTTCCCATAGTTTTATCATAGTTTCTATGAGTCTAGCGTTTCTAGAAGTGGGCATTACTTTTACATAACTTAACATTTAGAGGGGAGGGAAGTTAATTAAAATTTTGAGCTTTTTTTTTCTATAGTTTTATCATATTCCTCCTATCCTATCGACCTTCCAAAGCTCAGCTCTCTAGTGTTTCTGGAAGTAGGCAACTTAACATCTCTAGGGGAGGGAAGCAAATTAAAATTTTGTTTTTCCTGTAGTTTTATCATATTTCCTATCAGTCTGCCAAAGCTTAAGTAGCGTTTCTGGAAGTAACTAATGTTATTTTTACATAACTTTACATGCATAGGGGGGGAGAGTGAATTAGAATTTTTGAGTTTTTAAATTTTTTCGAATGGTGTCGTCATAATTTCTATCAGTCAGCCAAATTTCAGCTTTGTAGCATGTCTGGAAGTACAGTAGAATTTTGTTGATCTATACATGAGTGAGTGAGTGGCAATTTCGACTTTTTTTTGAAATTACGTTACTACTTTAGTACTTTATGGAAGTCCATAAAACTTGGAGGGGTTGCCAAATAGGAAGATCTACTATGCAAAGGTTGAATTTTGTAGCTTATTCCGAAGTAGAGTTTTAGATAGGTCTAATATGGGCTGAAATATTTTAAGAAAAGATGGTAAAGCAGTTTGCGCGAACTTGGCGGGGACTGCCTTGCCCCTAGAGTAAGCCCTAAATTTTTAGGTAAATCTGGCTTAAAATACATTTATTAACATTTTTTCCTGCTAAAAATTGTTTTGGACAAACTCTGGCTTATTTAAGATAGGAATCAGGTAATTATCCTCTTTTAAGGGCTTTAACCCAAATTTTTTGTCTTTCCACTGAAAGCACCCATAACTTTTCCTCTTGGTCTTGTAAAATAGCGGGACTAAAAAATCAAAATCTCTCTTATTTAAGCAACCCACAACGGGGCACACAATGTAGGCATTTTAAAAAAAAATTAAAAACTAAACTCTATTAACTACATGCATTTTAAGGTAAACAATGTTTTGTTTGTCATCCACGATATGTCAACGCATTAGCTGATCTATTAGACTTAGTTTGTTTAACCCAAAATGATCAATACGCACTTTCAGACAGTGAATATTTATTTAGAGATGCATTTGTTTTTTTTTATAGGTGACAAAATAGCCGACATAAGCGTGGAGGCAGCGACGTTTACGGTAGCCTGGCATCCTTCCCAGTATTTCCTGGCGTACGCGTGCGACGACAAGGACACTTACGACAGGAAACGAGATGCCGGTAGTCTTAAGGTTTGGGGATTTAGTTCGGACTGAGTTTTTAAAATTAATTGTTTGGTTTGGTTTGAGTGAGTGAAAGAGAGTGAATTTTATGAGTATCAGTACATCTCGAGTAAAAATGGCTTTATCCAGAGGGGGGAACCGAACCAATATTTAGACACGTAGCAATGCATCCGCATCAAATGTCAACACGCGCGTTGCAAGGGATATCTTATCTCTATCTCTGTCTATCTTTCGTTGCGTTTTCTTTTATAAATTCCACTGAACAAGGCTCCATGTTTTTAGGAATTTACCTCATATAATATTTATAATTATGATGCAACAAATTAAAATACCAAATCGACAAACACGCCGGTCTGGTTACGAAAAAGCACAAATATACATAGAATCTATGTATGCTAAAATTTGCATTGTTTTATATGAACGCATCGTTTGTTTCATGGATTTGTATACCTCTCTTTCTGCACCACAGGCATTTACAGAAAGCGTCACGTTTAAATTGGATATCGCACGCTCGTGCGGCCACACCATCGATCGAGAGCTGCATAGTCTCGCCGAAAAAAAAATTATTAAAAAGATGCATAGTAGCATGAAAATTATATTTTCCTGCGTCCACATATTAAAATGTTGAATTTCACACGATTTGCATCCTCAGAAAACGTTAAATTTTACCCGTGTGCAGAAATTTTTTCGTAAATGTGTGGAAAAGTACTTTTAAGCAACATATATGTACGATGACGTTAACTGTCACCATATTTTTCTGCACATCTGTTGCAAAGTACTTTTCCAAACATGCGGAAAAGCAGTTTGAGAGACCAATTTTTTCAAAAAATAGTATAGTTCAACAGTGTTCGTAGGAAAAATAGCGTACACCACTCGATAGAAAATAACTTTCTTACATTCACGCTCTTGTGAAATTAGTCACTTTCTTCTCTTGTTATGTAATATGTTATTTATTGATTATGAGTTTTTGAAAAACTGTATTTTATGAAATTTTGTTGCGTGTTCACTGCACAAGTAACACTGTAGCGAAACCACCACTATAGAAGAACTATTTCCTCCTTCGAGCTGTATGTTTGCAATTAATTGAAAGATATGTTGACACCAAAAAATGTATTAGTTTCGAAATAACGTTTTTAGAAAAATGTTTTTACTAGTACCAATATATAATTCTAGAACACATAGAACTGACAACATAGTCCGGCGGCATTGCTACCCACACCACTAGGTATTTAAACAGGGTGTTTAAACCTTTTCTGTTCTGCTTTGACCTTATGTATCTTCTTTGCTTATGTTTTGAAAAGTTAACAAATAAAACTCAGAATATACCGGACCATACTTTATACAGGAGACCGGGGCTCGTTGTTAACACCGCTTTTTTTCCAAAACCGAAAAACGGGCAAAATTAATTTCTGAACAGGTGGATTGCATTTTCAAATCAAGTTATAGTTAGCACTAGGGAGCGAAGTTGGTGCAGTGTTGTGTTGTACTTTATGCTGGAAAGCATATATTTTGGGGCAAGTTGTAACATATAAGTAAAATTAACACTGATTTGTTTGATTTTGCTTTGCGGAAAAATATGACTAGACAGTTTTTTTTGTTTATTTGTGGAGAAGTGTATCTGTTTTATATATACACACTTTTCTACACACAAGTCTGCATTGTATTTTTTCAACAATAAAAAATACTAAAAAATGAAGAAGAAGTTGTAATGGTTGCGTGGAATCCGAATCCGTTACAAAAGTATGCATGTCTAGTTTAAAAAAACCTAACCTAACTTAATCTAACACACTTCCGGTTGGAGCAGAATTTTTGTTTTACCAAAAAATTTAATTTCCTAGAATTTAAAATGGGTGGACGGGTGGTCTGGGACACCCTGTATGTAGATATTATTTCGTTTATTAGTTTTGGAGATATATGCGTTTAAAAGTTTTAAATACTTAAATTGATACTCTTTAAAACATCCAGGCAGCCATGACAAAAATTGCATTGACACAAAAAGTGATGCTGGAGTTTTTGTAAGGTAATCTATTAATACAGTGAAACCTCTCCTTGCGGACACCTCTATTAAGCGGACACTCCCTTTAGCCGGACAAATTTGTTAGAACCAAGCTTTTCCCTATTTCTTTACATGTAAAATTCACTCCTATAACCGGACACTCTAATAACCGGGAGCGGACAATTTTTTTTTGGTTAAAAAGTTCAGAAACCTGCCTTAACCGGACGGAAACCTCTGACAACTGGACGGAGCTCTGCACGACATGGGCATTAATATTATGTAGTATGTTGGTAACAACGGGTAATTGCCTTTTTCCGTTTTAATGCAGGACTGCTGTGTTTTATTTTTATTATTCAGTTGGGTAGTAATAGATCTCTTTGAAAATGCACCCAGTAAAAAACTTCTTAGTTTCGTGAAAAAATGGAAGTTAACATTTCTAAGAAGGAACATCTATCAGCACGAAGGATGGCTGAAAAATTAAATTTGGGAAATGTATTATATTAATAAATATATATTAAAATTTCGCAGTTCCCTCTCATAAGCGGACACCTCCAATAAGCGGACAAAATCGAGCAAACCGTGAGTGTCCGCTTATAGGAAGTTTTACTGTATTTACCATCCGCGGTGATACTGCGCAGCAATCCAGCTTATTTTTTAGGTAGCCCCACAAAAAAAAATCAAGGGAGAAAAACCAAGGCTATTTGCTGGCCATAATAATGTGTTTACTGTATTTAATTTGGTTTGGCGGGTTGGTTTTCTTCTGCCGGGAAACTAAATATAATACTGATTGCGCGCTATAGATGGGTTTTCATTATTTGAGTAAAACAGTTTAATCATACCCAGATTTTCTTCCTCGGAAAAAAAAACATCTTTAACCGCTTTAAAACTGAATTTGACAAAACAATAGCATCACTTTCTGTGTCAATGCGATTGTCTTTTTCATGGCTGCCTTGATGTTTTAAAGAGTATTTAAGTTTTTAAATCTTCTCCAAACTAATTTACAAAATAATCCCAAGATATTATATATTTAATAGGGTGTTCCATTAAAAAAAAAAACATCGACATGTCACATTTTGACGTATAGATTTTTTTTTGAGGTTCTAAAATAAATTCTTAAACTTCGTAAAAAATTATGAAACTTTTGTATTTATCATATTTTGATATTTATTCAAATAAACGTTTTCGATATGGTGTAAAAATATATGGGACAACCCTGTACGATTGATATTGGGCCAGTGTTGAATTTGCACAAATTTTCGTTGTTATTTTCATAAGTAAAAGGACCTTTATTTGTCTGAAATGACCCGTACTTGTCCTTAGTACCTAAGAAAGAATGAACTCGTTTTACTTTTATATTTACGACCAATGCAATATTTGCATTAATTGTATCAATTTTTGTAAAATAAATATTTTGCTAAGTCTTTTTTATCTGGTGATTATTTATTTAGCACTCCATACCAATCCGTTCCCATAACAAATAAAAACTGGTCACTGGTATGGCATACAAGCAAGTACAAGATCTTGTTTTAAGGAAGCAATAATTCAGAGAAAAATATATTTTTTGCCCTTAAGGCATAAAAAGTGCACTTTTTATTTCTCATTTCAGGACTCAAAAGTAAAAAACGATACAAACTAAAAATCAAGAAAAACTTGGATAAAAGTCCATAAGTGTGAAAAATAGCGTATAAACCTCGTGATAAAAGTGTATTTTTATTCCTTGACCAATCGTAGTCGCCCTCACCAGGCTCGTGCTACAAACTTTTCGCCTCCGGTTGAAAAGAGTCACTTTTATCCCTTTATTATATAATATACTATTTTGTACTTCAGGAACAACAAGTGGCTAGTTGAATTCCGTATTTGAGGGATTAAAGTTGTACTTTTTATTCCCGAGGGATAAAAATTACAAATAGGGGCCCCTACAATAATATTTTACAATGTTTTTCTTTTTAATAGAGTACCTAATATCACTCTTCATTAAAAGTTCTGCTTGTTTTGATGCCTTACATATTTGAAAACAAATTTTGTGCAGTTATTACTTAATTTTTTAAATTATGATATTTTGCAGGATAAAAACAAGTAAATGATTTGAGGGTTAAGCAAGATTTTTAATACCAATTTCTCTTAACTTTCTACAATATTGGGTTTGTAAAATATTGTCTTTACTTTAATAATAATAATAACAAATACATTTTAATTAAGTTTCATCATTATTTGCAATTATTTATTTTATAACATTTTCGTATGACCAAAATTAGTACGTAAATATAGCTCATTATAAGGCTAAAAACTAAAAAGACCAAATATTAGCTAAACTGTATCTATTATTATGTAATGCACAAGTTTGAAAAAAATATTTTCTAATGCTGGCCTTATTTAAAGTATTACAGCCATATGCTTATATTTGCCCAATATACAATAAAATGTTTTTCTAAATATTTCTATGTATTTAAAAGTGTTTTTTTTCGTAAGGTTATTTGGATACTTCTATAAAGCATTAGGAATTACCATTAAAATATTAGCTTGTACTTTTGTTTCTGTTTACATAATCCGGTCGTAAAAATAAGGTGGGCCTTATACCCCTCAGTGTCTACTAGGGAATCCAATCCCGCAAATGCGGGGTCCCGCAGAAATTTCGCGGAATCAACATCGCAGGATTATCCTTGCGGAACTCATATAACAAAATAATGCACCTTTATCTCATCTGATGACAAGAAGCGAGCCATCACCTTCGAATTTAGAAAAGGAATTGGATCGAAGCCTTCGTACTGCATGGATATCAGTATCAGAGTCCTCTCCTATTGCTGTACCAGCCCGATCCCGAGCATCACTTGACCAGCTACATAAAACCTTTTCCCTTTTTGAATGCGGAGGGAATAGGGGCATACTTGGAAGCTACGTATAACTGTCTTAAGTCGATTCCTCCAACAAGTATTGCAGCTGAGCGTGCGTATTCAGCAGCAGGTTATAATGTGCAATAAAATTAGATCCAGTTGAAAAGATGACACATTAGATATGTTATCTTTTCTTCGCAAATAATTTCAAAATCAACGTAAAATTTATCTTTTAAGTTATTCTAACTATTGTATCTACCAGGGCTATCAAAACGGACAGGCCACGATCCTCCACTTTGTTGACGTCACATCCGGGGCTGATTTTTTTTTTTGATGGTCACATTACGCTGATTGTCTTTAAAATATTGAAGTTGGAATGACGGTTCATGAATATTTGATTTTTTTTTAAATAAAGCCGGTTTTAAGATTGTTTTTACTATATTCTTTCAGAACAATTTTTTTAAAATCTATAGTAATCCTTAATTTTTCAGAGCCGCTTCATTAGTTCACAGACAAAGTCAAATACATGTCCAATATAACAGTTGGCATGTGGTACATGGCGGGTAATTTGAATTCAAAATAAGGAAAGTAAAATTTTGAAGATTTTAACCTTTTAATCATATTGCTTCCTTACAAAACTTCGGTGGAATATCGGGATGGTGTCTAAGAATATTTCACTGAAATTTTGCGGAAATCTGTAGTGCCATTTTGAAAATATCATAAAAAAACGTCTGACCTCCCATAAGACCCAATGTAAAATTCAGCCCCCGGAGAGCAGCTGATTTTTTCTGGGTCGTGGCCTCTATTTTTGTGTTGGCCTTGTATCTACATATATGCGATAAATATTTTCTTGCTACTATACTCAGTTTTTTATTGCTTAAAAACTTTTATTAGCATATTTAGTAGGCTGAGTACAAAGAATATTAGTATTTTTTGCAATACCGCAATTTCGCGGATCCGCGGGATTGATGGGTTTAATCCCGCGAATTTGCGGGATTGAGGTTTTGGTGCGGAATTGGATGCCCTAGTGTCTACCTTATAGAACCGTTATAAGCCATTTCAAGAAAATTCCCCATAAGCTGTAATTACTTGGAAGTACTACTTGGTGGTGATAGCTTAAAAATAGATCGCGTTTATGTGATATTTTCAACTAAAATAATCTGGCCATAATAATGATTACAAAAAAAGTTAAATGCAAATGTTTAATACATAAAAAATCTTCTTAATTAATGTTTATTTTATTCACTTTTCGAAAACAAAATAATTTGATAAGTATGCAGGGTTCATAGTGTTATTTAAATTTAATTTTTTTATTTTTTTTTATCAAAACATACAGGAAACCACGTTTTGCAAAAGCGTTAAACAATCATATTGAGTACGTTATGAGTCACAGGTTTTAATTTCTTAAAACTTTATTATTAATGCATGTTTTTCAATCAGTGTTCAAGTGTTAAGTTGAGTAGAATTTCATGCAACTTTGGTTGAATGCAATACAGTGAAAAATAGTGCAATTTTTTGGTGTTTTTAAAAATATGGAGGATTATGGTAATGTAGAAGAAAGAGTCCAACGTCCGATATCGCAAATTCAATACAGACGTTCCGTAACCACGAATTTTGACTTTAATTACAAAGAACACAAAAATGTAAAAAAATCATCTATATCACAACTGAAACCTGATTTTACCGGTTTTAATAATAATCAACATCCAGATAATATTGGAAACAATGAAGAATATTACTCGAATGGCATAAAAATTGAAGAAACTAGTAAAAGAAAATGTGAGCAGATAACCGAATTAGAAAAAATCATTGACAGTTTAAAACACTTCAACTACGAAGAAGCGAGTAGCCGTGTTGGAATTTTGAAAAGTAAGTACTTGAATAGTTCCTTGTTCTGCTCATTACATTTAACCAGATCTCGATTTTTATCCACTATAGGTTACTTGGCCCGACGATATTTGGCAAGTCGTAAACCGATCCCCTTAATCACTTTTGTTGACTTCCTTCATTGGACTTCCGCTCTGGACGAGATAAATTCGATTATACGAGTATACAACAAGTACATTTCCATAGACTGAATAGATCGCGTAGTAAAGATTGTTTGTCCCGTTTCGAATTCATCTCAGATAGGGTAAACGGAACGTTCGTTATTTTAAGGCCGTCCGTTTTTCCGGTCCGTTAAACCGGCAGTCCGTTAGTTTTTCTCAGATTATTGCAGGACTTCTACAAGGTCAACTTCCAATTTTTCTTATGATTTTATGACAAATAATGGGCAAATTTAAGTCAATTTTAAGTAATTTTATGACATTTTAAAATACAGTAATTTCTAAAAATGTTCAACAACTATACTATAGTCCTTGCCATAGGCAGTTCTTTTGAGACATTTTCAACCTCTATTTATCATATGCATACTGAGAGCAACAAAACAAAATCTGTAAAATGGCATGTCTTTGAGTTGGTTTTTTTGTCAAGCTACGGTATCTACAGCATCTTTTTATCCAGAGAAACTGACAGTTTTACTTTTAATTTCATACCAACATGACATATTTGCTTTTTAATATATTTCTGGTTAGGAAATATGTTTATTTCATGTCAACGTCACAAATGTGTAACAAATAAGGCAAAGACTATAGTCCTTGCCATACGTAGTTACAGGATCTAAATAGGACGTCCGTTTGGCCTTCTAATCACACTGGTTGCATTTAAACCTTTGAAAATTGAATGTTCGAAGATTTAAACCTATTAATTTCATCCGCACTTTGGTGCTGCCGGGGTGCAATCGATTGCATCTGCTACAGCAAATGCAATTTTAAACAGGTCTTTCGTTTGTTATTTGAAATAACGTTAGTGCTGCAGCAACTGTGAGCCATCCTTTTTGTGTTGTAATCACACTTGTTGCATTTAACCCTTGTCTGCTCCTTTATGTTTGGTCTTGTAATTACATTGGTTGCATTTAAACCAATATATTGCCAAATTGCCCTTTCCAAGCAAAAAATTTCTGATTTTTTTATTTTTTATTGCAAAACTAAACATAAGTTCAAAGTTATTTGAATATTTAAGACATTTTTTGCAATTTTATAACATTTTTATGACGAGTAGAGAGACTGTAACTAGTTCAAATTTGTGGATAAATGAACCCGTCGGATCTAGACTTTATGAAACTGTTAATAAATGCTTGGCCAAATTTTTTAGACATTAATTTTTATTTTGAATAGGTATCCGTTAATTTTTTAAAGAAAATATGGCAACCCTATCTCAGAATGAGGCGAACAGCTTGCATCTCTCTTAAACTCTCCCACCTTGAGCGCAAAAGAGATACAATTTCATACCAAGAAGTGTTTTTGACATTTTTCTCTAAAATAAATAAAACCTATAAAAAAAACTTAAAACACGATTTTGGTGATCTTATAACCCTAATATTGATAATCCTAGCCAATCATAATTTTAAATTGTTGTGGCCAAGGCCAACAAAATAGTCCTGGTAGGGGTAATAGCGTGATTGCAAGCTTTTTAAAAAATAAAATATTAGCGCCGGTACACACAGGCGTTTTTCAGCGGTTGCCGCAAAAATATTTTGCGTTTCCTATAATTTGCAGATCATGTCGCTTTTTTGCGGTGTACGATTCTAGTACCAACAATGTGCTGAGAGCCGCACTTCAGTGTGCGGTGCCGCTGAGTTTCCGGGGGGAGTGGCGGCAAAAAATGCACGCAACACGAACGCGCGTTTCCGCTCAACTGTGTGCATTGCTTCATTTATTTGATAGTTAGATAGTTTAAGTTGTGCCACGTAAAACTGCACGTTAACCGCTCTACGTTTTGTCTCAAATTTAAGTTTAAGTTGAATGTTTTTACGTTACCATAAAAAGTCTACTAATAGCTGAGAATATGGCGGCACTCTGTTTTTTTGATGTTACAATTTTGTTTTTTGTCTTTTCAACTACAGTAGGAATATATTTGCAAAGAATCGTTTGTACTGGAAGCGGAAATTATCGGCTGGGCCTCATTTTTCGATTGGTCAATCAACCAATTCTATTCTTTGGTAACGTTAAGGTGCCCGCAGACTGCCGTAAGCTAACGTAAATAAGTAAGCTCCTAACGTGACCTTGACGACGGTGTGACGAAGTGCGCTTGCGTATCTGTCAAATCTCATGCTTACGTAAAAATACGTAGCACAACTTAAAGTATCTAGTATCACGAACCGCAATTGCCACACCGCGCTGCAGAAAAACGCGTGTATGTATCGGCGCTTATACAAGTTGGCTAAATTTCGAGTGAAAAATATTAATTTCTTTAAAAAGATCAAGCTTATACCCCACTCTCCCCTATCTGCGGTTTGCATAAGAAAATCTTTTGACCCTAATGACAACCCAAAATCAACCTCAAGGAATACAACGAGGATTCAAACCTCGTTTGTTGAATCCATTATACTCAATGGTTGAATCCAATTTTAATCACACCCCTTTGGTTAGATATAGTTTGAATCATGACAACAGAATACAATAGGGCTGTCTAACAAAACATATGATCAAATCCAAGATGTCTTCCATGGGACAAACAAACCGATTTCCCATAAGCCGTAATGTTAACAAAAACGTAAATTTTACAAAAACGACAAGAGCTTTAGTCTCAAAAATTAATCAGTTTTAAGAATAGATCCTTTGTGTATATGAGAAAAATGCGTTTTTCTTAAAAATATTAAACTAAAGCGAGAAAATCTGAAATAAAAGGGACCATGTTTTCTTCAAAAAAGTAGGTTATGTTTTTGTTTATTTTGTTTTTTTTTTAACTTTTTTTCTAGTTTTTTCACTTATTTTGAATTATTACATGGGCGCACCAAGGGGGCGGGGGGCCGGACCCCCCAAACCACATATTTTTTTAGATATTTTCCATATATTTCATGAGTAAACAGAAAAAATAGCATAAAGTACATCATGAGACCTCTGGGGCCCCCCAAAGGTTTTTGAAGTTTTTTCACCAATGAATCAATGAACTATCAGCCCAAGGTAGGGGAAAGTAGTTCTATTCAAAGAGCTCACTTCAAGGCTCACTTAACAGAGACGAAATTGAAATAGACTAAACTTTTCTCATCAGATTCAGGTTTTCTATTAGGATCTTTTGTTGTACTTGACTAAACCTTTTGCTAAGTAATAGGCCTTCTATAGCATTAAACTGTGAAAAATATTTCACTATGATTTTTAGGTTTAGACAAAGTTTAATCACGGATCATCTTAACAAAGGTGATCCGTGGTTTAATTGTTTTAACCCTCCAGTAGTAAAATGAAAAAGAGGCACAACTTATAGGTAGGTCAGTCCAACAGATCAATATGCACATATAAGTTCCAACCAAGGTTGGTCAAGCAAACTTCTAATAAGTACTTTACAAAATATGTTTATTTAAAAAAATATAAGTAAACATTATATAAAAAAAAAACTTGCAAAATTAAAATACAGTTTTTTCTTGTCATTGGCCTCACACACTGTACATCACCATATGATTTTCCATGAACTATAATACATAGGGCTTAAGTACGGTCAAATTCATCAGCTCACAACAGTAAGTACTGTTCAAATTTTACAACAGTACAATATTCGCTGTTGTATTACTACTGTTACTATTACTTTTATTACTGTTTTTTTGTAACAATATTTGCTCAATTATGTATCTAAAAGTTTATGCAAATAAACATATACTCTACTCTACAATTGGGCGTAACAGCATATGACCCATTAGGAGTATTAGAACCCAAATTTTTTTGAGAGAAATTGAAAAAAATATCTGCGAGAACTTATTTGTTTTTCTTGTGGTCATCAAAGTCAACAAAGATTACTTTTTTATCCATCTATTATTAATGATGGCAAAAAAATTTTTTTTGCTAATAAGCTCAGTACAGTACCGGAGAAATTTCACAACAGGACTTGTAGTAGGTCCAGTCAGATACTATACAAATTTTACGGTGTACAAGTTTTAGGTGTCAAAAAGCATGGAAATAAAGGAAAATTTGCACCAAAATAGTTTAAGATAAAAAGAGGTTTGAGTTAGGGAGAATGTCAAACTCACCAGTTTATTCTAAACTGTTTTGAGGTCTGTAAAATAAATATTTATTAAAGAAAAAGAAACTTTGATGGGTTCTGTAGGATGGTGTACAAATTTGGTTCAGCTCATTATTCACACTTTAACCTCATATTGTTTTCCTTTTCTTTCTTCTCGGGACCCTTTTTTCAACCATCATTTTTAAAATTTTTCAACCGTTTTGAAACAATGGATGAATGGATATTCAGGAGAGACCCAGTCATGATCATTGCTGTATTGTATTGCCTAGAATAGTAAAAAAATCATAGTGAAATATTTCTTACAGTTTAACACAATTCTATGTTACACTTCTGCAAAAGGTCCACTCAAGCACAAAAAAAGATCCCAATAGAAAATGTTGCCAAAATGGCAGTTGCACATTTATCCAAAACAAACCTGACAAAAAACTTTCGAATATTTCAATTTATCCTCTGTTAAGTCAGGTAATAGAGCACTTATCCACTTTCTTTTCCCTTCTTTGAGCTGATACCTAGTTCATTTAAATCAAGATGATTTTTTAAGGTCAAAATACTTGGCATTCCATCAAAACTAACATTATCAAGCTCTCCCCAGCTGCCACAATTCATAACAGCACAGAAACTAATAATAATGATTCAAACTGAGTAAAAAACTGGAAAAAAAGTAAAAAAAAACAAAAGTAAATAAAAACATAACCTGACTTTTGAACAAAACATGGTCCCTTTTATTTGAGATTTACTGGCTTCAATTGATTTTTTTTAAGAAAAACGCATTTTTCCCATGTGTACAAAGGTTCAATACATAAAACAGCATCTTTGTTGTAAGTTAAATCGTTTCACTTTTTTTTTAAATTACGTTTTTGTTAACATTGCGGCTTATGGGAAAACGCTTTGTTTGTCCCATGGCGACCATCTTGGATCGAAAAACAGCTGATCGTGACAGTTCGTTAGACAAGCTAATACTTTGTCATATCCAAATTTTTGTATAGTGTTTTTTACGCCACAAATAGTTCAAACGCAGCCGCTAAAACGAACCAATGTCTATTCTAGGCACCATGATAGCAATCAACTATTTTCTTTTCAGTGTTGTTTTCGAAGAAAAAACTGACAAACGACGTCACGACTAAAAATAACACAACAGTAGGTGCTTCTATTGCATTAAAAACAAGTGAAAAATCAGGTAAAATGGCAGCTACTTTAAGGCCTAAAAGCCCCAAACCGAGTTTGGGGCCGAAGCCTGAAAAGGATGAATCGATTTGGGACAAATTTAGCACTATTGGACGGAAAAAACGGATAAAAGAAGGTAGGTAAAAATTAATTAAGATTTAGGAGAAATATCTAAAGCTGTTTTACTCTTGGAATGGCCTTATAAGGGCCTACACACCGAAATTTGTGTGTTGTGTAAACAAGGTGTGGTAGAAACAACAGTCCATGGTCAACTATTTATATACTTTCTTTGGCCACATAAAATGGAATCAAAACTGCAGCAATAACTTTTAGCAATTAATAGTAAGTTTATAATGATCAAAATTGTAATGAATGAATATGAAAACAAGTAAATCAAGTTTAAGCCATGGACAAATTGATTATTTCTTCTCTTCCTTTAAAGGCGAGAATCTTACAGAAAACATTTTAACCTGGTTTTTAATATCTTTTAAATGAAGAGAAGGAATAAAAAGTTGGTCCATGGCTGAATGTTGTTTATGAAAATTAAGACCAAATTTTTTGTTTTTATGTATGGGGTAATCTGAGGGGTGATCAGCTGCCCACAGTAGGTGTACAAATTTTGTCTACAGGACACTATACAGGACCCTAAAATACACTACAGGACCAAGATTTTATTTTAAAGTCCTGTATTATGGTGTACAAATTTGGCTCAGCTGATCACCTCTTGGGGTAATCAAATTCAATGACTTTGGAGGTTTCGAGTATTACTAGGAGAAACCTCATGGTAAAAAGATGTTTAAATTGGTACAAAACTTAAAATTGCAAGACATCTAAGTAAAATAAACTAATTTCCCATCCCGAAAACTTGTAAAGGTTGTTTCATGTCAAATCAATCAACAAAATTTAAAATTTTTTCATACAGATACTTATAGAAATACATTATTAACCGAGGGGTGAACAGCTAACCCAAAATGTGTACACTGATTGTGAAAATCCACAATTTTTTGCTAAGATTGTGAGGGATTGTGTAAAGATTGTGAGGGATTGTGGTAAGATTGTGAGGGACTGTGGTAAGATTGTGAGGAATTGTGAAGGATTGTGGTAAGATTGTGAGGGATTGTGACAGATTGTGGGTGATTGTGCGGGATTGTGTAAAGATTGTGAGGGATTGTGGCAAGATTGTGGAGTGCAACGGCGTAGCGCACCTGCGTACCTGAAGGGGGGGCCATCCCAAAAAAAAATGTGTTTGCTGATTGTTAAAATCCACAATCTTTTGCTAAGAATGTGAGGGATTGTGGTAAGATTGTGAGGGATTGTGAAGGATTGTGGGTGATTGGGAGGGATTGTGTGAAGGATTGTGAACAGATTGTGAGAAATGTGTACACCAATTGTGAGAGCTGTTCACCCCTCGTTATTAACCTTTTGACCAAAATGAATATGCTTACCAACTTTCAGGATGGAGAAATGATGATGTTAACAATATGAATAAGCAAGGAAATAAGTAGTTGAAGAAAGTAGAAAATGCTAAAATATAAAAAACAGACAATCAAAAAAAACAACTGCATTTGCCGAGGGGTAGGACACTCCAAAATTTGTACACCTCTTTCTGAAATACATGTATTTCACTTTTGTTTGTTATTTCAAACTTTCAAAGTATTTCAATGTATTTTATTTTAAAGTATTTTAAACACAATTTGTAAACCTACTTCAGTGGCAGTATTTTTGAAATCTCCCAGAGTGAGTACTCCCCGGGGAGTAACGAGTGAGCACTCCCTCGTTTCTCACTGTATTGCATAAATGCAGTATTCTTGGTTTTGGGAATACACGAAAAGTGATATGAAATGAGTGCACTGTTGCCAATTTTCAGATGACAGCACATGACAATTTTGACCAACAAAAAAGCAAAAAATTTTGACAGACAATTAACCAAATACAGTTATGTGTTGAAGGGATGTAACCCCAATTTTTATTTCCTTGATTTTTTGTTTGTGGACATGGATGGACAAAAAATGAGTTATATTAAATTTGCCCCAAGATTTTTTATTTAGTTTTTATTTAAATGTGACTTATTTTTTCTTAAATAATAGCTCTGTTCTTATGTTATGAAATCAAAATTTGTGTTAAATCTAACCGCGTTCAATTGAGCAAACGGTGTGTCAACCACCAGCATTTTGCAAAAAAAATGTCCCCACAAAAAAGTTGTTCTTTGAAAAAAAATGCTTTTTCAAAAAACTAATTTACAAAAAAAAACTAAAAATATTTTTTTTACAAAAATTATTTTTGAAAATAATACTTTCTTAAAAAGTAGTTTTTTCAAAAACTAATTTATAAAAAAAAAACAAAAATTTTGTTTTAATAATAATTTTTCAAAAAGCAATTTTAAAAAAAAAAATATTTAGCCCAAAAAGATTTAATGGTGGAGTTTATCAAGGAAAAGCCTGTAATGGAGGCCCAAAAATATACTTCAACATTTACAAAACACAGGGAAAAGACTTTAAAAAAACAAAACCCACATGTTACCAAAACAACATTTTCTAGGTTATCTCAGAGATTTTGACAAAAGTCACCACGTCGAGATCTCCCTGGTGAAAAGTCGGCAAAATGTCACACGTTTTTCGGGTGAGAATTTCAAGAATACGATTGGGGGAGAAACGCCCACTTTCGCTCGAATTTCGAGGAGTACTCGCTCGGGGAGATTTCAAGAATAACGACACAGGAGTGTCTCACCCCTCGGAATTTGCTAAATAAACTTAACGTTGTTATTTTTGTCTCTAAATATCTGTTTTGGATATTTATATTTAATCAATAAAATTACAATTTTCTACTGTTTTACCATATATTTTTTTTGTTAACATTTTTTTTCAACATGAACCCATTAAGTAATTCTCTATCCTGACATTTGGTGAATATCTTACTGAAATATTAAGCAAAAAAAATGGTCTTTTTTAAAAAATAATACCTTTTTAAGATAAGCTATACAGGGTGTCCCAGATAAAACTAACTACATGATGATTTCAGAAACGGTTAGAGATACAATTTTTGTTATATGAAAAAAAGGCTCGGTTAGAGATACAATTTTTGTTATATGAAAAAAAGGCTCCAAGCTCTATCAGATGCAGTATCGCAATTAAAAATATTTACAGGGGTTTACAAAATATTGAACTAAAAGTTATGTTTTTTGAAAAATTTAAATTTCTCCTCCATCTTGTATAATATGTGATGACAATGATGATTCATATGTGAGTGACCACTAGTGGGTCTATTGTTTTGTATTAACAACTACGGCCAATCTAATGATGTTAACAATTTTTTTCTAGGCCTTCTTTTTGTAACCATAGCAACACCCTGTATATCCGTGATAGTTTAGTTGAAAGGTATTTAAAACACCTTTAAAAAAATTATGATTTAATTTTAGTACAAGCTGTGCAGATTGAAGGCAAAGATGCTATTGATTCACCTGGTGCACCAACTGCCCCTGAATTTCCTCCAGAAGATTATAACTTGGGTATGTAATAAAAAAATACTTGAAAAATATATAAAAATTTTACAGATCTTGTGATGTATAGACCTGTTAAAAATTAACAACAGTGATGCAAACTATTTAAATTAAAAGAAAATATATCACATACAACAGCAAAAATAAATAAGACTCAATCTGAGTTAATAGGGTGAAATGGAGCTTGACCTCCTATGAAAAAAGGTTATAGGTGGTAAAAAGGTTATAAGCTACAATGCTTGTATGCCTGAACCTAAACTTTTCAGAAAAAAAAAGAAAAACCGGTTTTTGTGTTAGATTTTCATCCTCCACAATTTTTTCTTGTTTTTAAAATAACAATTTTTTCATTTTATTTTGATTTTCAAATGATTTTTACACAAAAACACTGGTGATCTTTTTTCGTTAAAATGTCTTTTTTTTAATGGTATAAAAAAAGTTCACCACCAAAAAGTGACACAGTCTCAGACGGGCGGCGGATAAAAGGTCGAAAGTACAAAAGATCGAAAAAATAAGGTCGAAAATACAAAAGGTCGAAAAAATAAGGTCGAAAATACAAAAGGTCGAAAGTACAAAAGGTCGAAAGTAAAAAAGGTTGAAAATACAAACGGCCGAAAATACAAAAGGTCGAAAGTTCAAAAGGTCGAAAGTATGAAAATCAAAGTTTGAAACCTAACCAAGTCGAATTGCCCGGCCCAGCCGAGGTAGTCCAGAGGTCGAGGATAGTTCATAGTTAACCCGGTTAGGTTACTAACCCAACCTGACCAGGTTAGGTTTATTTACTAAAAAAAAAACTCATCATTAAACACGCGTCGGTAGCAAGTATCTTTCATTGTTAAGCTCTGTTATAAACATTAAATTGAGCCTTGTAACGATCGAAATTTTTATTTATTTTTACACCAAAAAGTAGCTAAAAGTTTAAGTAACTAGTGTACATAAAGACAAGTACAAATTCCAACTAGGGCCCTATTTTTACAAACTTTAAGTTATACATAAATATCATCATTAGTGCACTACCCAATGAGTAAAACAGTGATAGATATCACCCGAGGTGACCTCAGATCAGTAACCGCTATCCGACTGAGCTTAAAAAAAAAAATTGATAAGCATAAATAAACTGTTGAACTTTTAATAATAAAATAATACTTTTTTAAGAGACAAAAGGTAAACTAATAGACACTTTAAATAAAGTTTTTTAATCGCATTAAACATGAGTACCTGTTCCAAATGCAGTGCTTCCGAAACAGACAGTTATGGTCATGTAAAATATGATAATTGTAGCAAACTTTTTTGCTTAAATTGTTCAAATCTCTCAGCGTCAGAACACAAAGGTCTGGCCGTGAAAAAAAGATCAGTGCATGCAGTGTACAGTTGTACAAATTGCTATACATCAAAACAGACTGGGGATTCACTGCAAGATGCTATTGTCGCAAAACTACGCCGAACACTTAGAGATGAAATATTACCTAAACTTACTGAAAACATTGGTCAAAAGCTCAACATAATTTCCATCGCTGTAAGTTCCCTGGAGGAAAAAGTCAAAACTATTTCTAATGAAAATAAATCAAATTCGGACATAGTTTCCTTTCCGGAAAGCATTAAAACTTACATCGCTGATAACATAAATAGCGGTATGGAAAATCTCAAGTCACAGGTATGTATAAGAGCTGACAAAATAGAGAAAATCTCAAAAGGAATTGATCTTAGTCAAAAACAGCTGACTAATTTTTCAACTAAACTAGAAGCTACATCAAATAAACTACTTGGTGAATTTGTAAACCTTACTTCCACAAATAAGGAGATGGTCAATTTATATACAAACCTTAATTCCACAAATAAGGAAATGATCAAACTATATTCAATAAATGACCCTAAAACTGAACTACAATCTCTAAAAATAGCTACAATGAACTACAGTTTAAATATAGTGCTTTGGAAGCGGAAATCTTATCACTAAAAACGGAAGTAGCAAAAATTAACCTTCCAAACTCCACCATCTCTCAAACACAAAATAAAGCAGTAGCAGCTCAAAGCTCTATTGCTTTTCAGAACCAAAATAGCCCAACACTCCGTGGAAGCCAAAATAAATTATCAGCTGCCATAATAAAACAAAAACTATCAATGTTTGTTAGCAGATTGGATCCGTCAACCACAGAGGGTACATTACAAGACCACTTAACAAGTTTATTTAGTAATAAGTATGAATTTACCATAACTCAGCAACAAGTTAAATCAGAGCAGTATAGCAGCTTTAAGATAGATATTGATCCTGTCTTACAAAATCAATTTATGGAACGGCAAAACTGGCCAGACGGTGTTGTGGTCAAGAAATTTCGGTTTTTTCGAGGAGAAGCTATGCCCCCCACTTCAACATACCGATTCCACAGAACACCATCCTATCACAGAAACTCCTACAGGAACTATTAAAATTAACAAAAAAAATGAACTCTCGATATTTGCTTTAAATATACAAAGTGTTAGAAACAAAATGGATGAACTAGAAGTACTGTTATCAGAGATGGACTTTCCAAAAATAGTTTGTCTAACGGAACACTGGCTAACAGAGTATGAACACTTGGAAATTGAGGGGTATGAAACAGCAGTTATTTATAACAGATCTACTATGAAAAATGGGGGTTCCGCTATACTTGTTAAAAATAGTCTTACTTTTGAAATTATAGATAGATTTAATAATTTAAACAGTGATAGAAATTTTGAAATGACATGTGTAAACTTAAAACCCTACAACATTTACATCTTAAGTATCTATAGATCACCTTTAGGGAATATTGAAATTTTTTACGAAAACTTAAATAAGATCCTCACCAACTTGCCCCCCAAGGCAAATATTGTTCTTACTGGTGATCTAAATATAAATCAATATCTTGAAACTTCCCAAATGTTGCAACTAAAATGTATATTTCTGGCAAATAATATAAAAATGCATGTAAATTCTTTCACTCGCATAACAAAAAATAGTGCAACCATGATCGAATACTTCTGCTCTAACTTTCTTTCTGAAACAGAAGTTGAAACAATTAACACTGATTTAAGTGATCATGATATTCTTGTCGCAAATATACAAATTTCGCTAAATGACACTACTGATAAGATTCCTGAGAAAATTCAATTTTTTTCTGAAAAAAACAAAGCAAAGTTCAGAAAGACATTGTCGACAATAGACTGGACGTCACTTTTGCATGTTCCTTTACATGAAAAATGTGCGTTTTTTCAACAGTCTGTAAACAATGTCGTAGAAACTTGCTATTCCTGGAAAAATAAACGAAACTTGCAATCTAAACAGTACATTACAAGTGCCATAAAAATGTCATGTCGAAACAAACGTTCTCTATCCTACATTGCCAAATTTACCAATAATTTAAGCTTCATTAATTACTTTAAAAAATATAAATCTATCCTAAAAGAAATTATTTTGAAAGCCAAATCTTTATTTTATAAAAACCAAATTGAAACAGCAAAAAATGACAAAAAAGAAACTTGGAACATAATAAATAAATTATCAGGTAGACAAAAAAAACAGCAAACAAAAAATATTGAACTTAAAGTGAATTCTGTTATCATTAAAGAACCACTAGCAGTGGCTGACAAATAAAATACTCATTTTTGCACCATAGCCGCCTCTGTTACAAAGAATATAAAAACAAAAATTGATCCTAATAACTTACTAAAAAAGAAAAGAATTAATGAAATAAATAGCTTTGTATTTTTGCCCACCTCGACTGAAGAGGTGATAAAAACAATAAAAGAACTAAAGAACAAAAACTCTCATGGTATAGATGGCTTATCTGTTAAAATTATTAAGGAATTTCCTGAAAACTGTTGCGAAGCTCTAAGTTACATCATAAATGAATCTTTTAATGAAGGCTACTTTCCAAACGACCTGAAAACTGCAATAGTGGTGCCTTTACCAAAAGGGGGAGACCTAACAGATCCGGCAAACTATAGGCCCATTTCCCTCTTACCGGTTATATCAAAGATTTTTGAAAAAATAGTAAAATCTAGAATGTTATCTTACTTTGAAAAAATCAAACTTCCTTCCAAAAAACAATTTGGCTTTCAAAAAACTTCCTAAATGAAGTTTACTCAAAATTGGATAAGTCTTTTGTAGCATCGGTGTTCTGTGATCTCGCAAAAGCCTTTGATTGTGTAGATCACAATACACTGCTGCAGAAAATGGAATTTTATGGCTTTCGTGGCAGGGTCTTGCAATGGTTTATGTCCTATCTTGTAAATTGAAGACAAATTACGACAGTAAGGGACAGAGGTGGGATAATTAGATCTTCTCTTGCTTCAATAACTTGCGGTGTACCTCAGGGATCTGTTCTGGGTCCCATTCTTTTTCTTCTCTTCCTTGATGACCTTTCAGATCTTCCTATTCAAGGTATTTTTACGTTTTTTGCAGATGACACTAGTATAACTTGGTCATCAAATAACAGAAAGGAGTTAGAGAGGATGATGAATGAGGACCTTGAGCAGATCAAAGGGTGGTTCGATGCTAATAAGTTGGCTCTAAATTTAAATAAAACTAAACATATGGTATTTCAAAACAGAACAAAACTAAATCTTCAAATAGAGGGCCAAGCTATCCAAAATGTTGAAGAATATAAATTTTTGGGTGTAACTGTTGATCATAAACTATCATGGGTGACACAATATAACAACACATTAAAAAAATTAGCATCAAGCCTTTATGCAATAAAAGTTACAAGGAAGACCCTAAATCAAGAATCTGCAATTGAGGTCTACCACTCTTTGTTTGAGTCACATGCACGATATTGCATTCCATTTTGGGGCTACTCTGCAAATTATAGAATGCAGCTAGTTTTTTCACTACAAAAAAGGGCAATTCGCCTCATAGCAAAGATCTCTAATTTAACATCCTGCCAATCATATTTTAAATCCTTAAAAATTCTTACATTTTTTGATCTTATTTTATATGAATCTCTAACATTGATTCACAGTTACACCCAGAAGGGATTCTTTCAAAAAAGATGTGAATTACATCAATATAATACAAGGACAAAAAATCACTTGCATACTGAAAGGCCACTGTCGGCACTTACCAGGAACTCCGTTTTTCATCTAGGAAAAACTATTTACAATAGACTACCAAATAATATAAAAGATTTAAATGTAAACAAATTTAATTTTGCTTTGAAAAATTATTTGCTAGAATCAGTACACTATTCACTAAAAGATATAACTGAATATATAAACCTTTTTTCCAACTTTACTATTTAAGAAAAAAAATAACATTATGTCTAAAATTATGGATTGTTGTAAAAAATTAGTTTTAAGTTTTTAGCTATAGGGAAAATATTGTACAGCTATAGGCTTTCTGCAATAAATAAATTTGATTTGACTACCCTGATCTCGTCAGGAAAGTTTTTTTTTGATATACTAACCTTACCAGGTCTGGTTGGGACAGTAACCTAACCTATCCTCGGCCCCGGGTCCACCTCGACTGGACCGGTCAATTCGTCTTGATACAGTAAATTGGTATTTTTAGTATTTTGTATTGTTGATCTTTTTTTGACCTTTTGTACTTTTGACCTTTTGTACTTTCGATCTTTTGTACTTTCGACCTTTTATGCTTTCGACCTTTTCTACTTTCGACCTTTTGTTTTTCGATCTTTTGTACTTTCGATCTTTTGTACTTTCCATCTTTTGTACTTTCGACCTTTTGTACTTGCGACCTTTTGTACTTTCGGCCTTTTGTACTTTCGATCTTTTATCCGCTGCCCGTCTCAGACACAGTGAAAATCAATCATAACAAAAACAAAATGGAATTTGATTTTAATTGTATTGCAGTAACTTAATTTCGCTATTATTTATAAACTGCTTAAATTCTGTTTTGTGACAAATTTTTCCAAAGTACAATAGTTTTTTTGAATTTTTTCGGAAAATTTTGGTTAATGTAAATAATATATTTTTTATGAATATTGTGGACCTTTTGATCACCTATAACTTTTAAATTTAACTTTTTTCAATATAGTTGAGTGGCCTGTGGTATCAAGGGCGGATCTAGGAACATTATTTGGGGGGGGATGGCATAATGAATAATGCATAAAACTATTTTGCACAGTGACTGTTGGTGCAAGCAAGAAATTTCCTAATTTTCATTTTCTTTTCCTTTTCTGCGCGTTTAAAATAGTTTAAATTTTCGCGCTCTAAAATATGCATATGGGGTTTCACGGCACCGGACACGTGGAAGAGAAGCAGCGCCGCGATAAGTGCGCAAAGAACCACCGTCACAACAAGACACTAGCAAAATCACGTTCCCGAAAAAAGTGAATTTGAGGTGAAAAAACTGGACGTTTAAACGTCGACTGGAGCTGCAAGAGAGTCCGAGGTAGGTGCCTTTTCATATAAAATTCCATATGTATCGTAACTTTCCATTTTCAATCGTCAATACCGACAGTTATTTTTAAATGTGCTTGTGAAGCCAATACCGGCGACCTATCGAAGGAAATTCCGTTATTTTTCAGCCCTTGCACGCACATTTAATGGTCCTTCGAGCCGGATTAATAGTTTTCCAAACTACCTAGACTCCTGTGGTTCAGCAATTTCCTACAAAAATTCCAAATTTCTATTTTCTATTTCAAATTTCAAAATTTATTTCAATTTCAATTTGAAACAGACCATATTGTTTGACGGTGCCCGTTGGTGATATGTTCCTTCAAAGTTGATCGAAGTGTTTATTACCGTTCAAAAATAGCTAGAGCCAATGCACATATTTCGTATAGTTTACTAGTTCATCAAAGAAAGTTGATCGCTTTGTTCATTACATTTTCAGTAAAAGTGGCGTCAATACGCCGAAAGTGAAAATTTTAAGGCGGTTCTTCCACCTACTTTTCTAATTATCGATTTTACAGGTGTCGCGTTAACGCGCAGGTGCAAGTGTCGCCGTCTTCGAATACCGTCGTTTGTTAAAAACTTTCAGACGGGACCGCTAGTCGTATGCACAGGGTGTGCGACTTGGAATCGAAAGGTGCGGGGTTCAATCCTTGGTGAGACATAAAAGTTTTTTTTAAAGGGATATGTTCAAATAATAACATACAGACAAACTTACAAACATTTCATTTCAAAATTTTCGAAAAAAGTTAATAAAATTAAAATAATAAAATTGTTTAATTTTGCTAAAATTCGGGTTATATTTTAAGCTATATTTTAAGCATTTTTTTGGGTAATTTTAAAAACAAATTAACTTTCAAAAACAAAAATGTCTACGCAAAAACAGAAAAAACTTTGCGACAAAAGGCTTTTGAGCTTCAACCAAATGGCGGAAGCTCACGAGGTAGCTTTGAAAGCGAAGTCGGATACAGCGTTTCACTTTTTGTTTAAATCCAGATATGAAGACGTCGAAGAATGTCATGCTCAATTCTATAATTTTCATAACCAAATTATTGGCTCTCTCGAAGAGTTTAAACTTTCATTTGACGAGCAGGACAAAACTAGAAAAGACTTTGACAACCTTTATTATGAATGTAAGGGTATTTACTACGACCTTTTTAGGGCCAACCCTGCCAATTACGTAAGCAACCCTAACCAACAAAATATTGTTCAGAGGTCAAATACAAGATCATTTCCACAACCACGGTTGCCAATTTTCAATGGTAATTATAAAGACTGGCAACACTGGTTTGACTTATTTAAAGTCATGGTACATCAAAATTCTGATTTAAGTGATATAGAGAAATTTCAACAATTGCGGAGTTCTGTTCTGAATGAAGCCCTTTCTCTAGTAAAAACCATTCCCCTCGCAGATAGCAATTATCACATTGCGTATGAAACCTTAGTAAAGAGGTATCAAAATAAACGAATTATTGCTACTACCGCTTTGAATGCTATTAACTTTCTTTCAACTAAATCCAGTTCTGGGAAAGAATTACGTTCCATGTTGGATACATTTTCTGAGAATCTAGCCATCTTAAATGAGCTTGGTTTTCCTACAAAAGAATGGGACTTTCTTACTTTTAACATGATGCTCTCAAAACTTGAAGTCAAGATGAGGACTGATTTCGAACTTTACTATAGTAGAGAGAAAAACAATTCAGAAATTCCGTCCTACACTGATCTTTACACGTTTATAGAAAATCATTGCGTTGCGCTCGAATCTGTAGTGCAAATGCCCAGTTTTAGTAGGCAAAATCAAACCCCTAGACAACCTCAAACTACGCGTAATTCTCAACAGCACAGTTTTCAGAGAAACAGTTTTAATAATTTTAATTCACCTTCTGCTTTCAATACAACTATTTCAAATCAAAGTTCAAATTCAAGAAATCAACAAAATACTTTACAAAATAGCAATCAACGCAGCAACCCTCAAATACAAAATAATCAGAACAGAACTTTTAATCCAAAAATAAAATGCTACCTATGTTCTTCGAATCACGCATTATCGAAATGTATCGAATTTCAAAACAAAAGTCCACAGGAAAGGATGGGTTATGTTCGGCAGGTGAATCTATGTCAAAATTGCTTACATTTTGCTCACCAGACCGTGAATTGCCCCTCCTCCTACAACTGCTTTACGTGTGGAGCTAGGCACCACAGTCTTCTTCACGTTCCACAATCAGTAGCGCCCTCTGTGAGTGTTGATTCTTATCCTCCAGAGAACGTTAATATTCCACTTTCCAATTCCAATAGCACCCCTATGTCAGGAAGCCATTCCACAAACTGTCATGCGACAATGATTTCCAAAAATTCCACTTTTCTACTTTCTACCGTTGTAGCTGACATGTTAGACTCAAGGGGACATTACCAACCAGTTCGTATCTTACTCGATTCTGCCTCAGAGGCAAACTTTATTTCAGAAAAATGTCTAAATCGTTTAGGTCTTTCAAAAAGCTTCTTTTCTACTTCTATTCAAGGCTTAAATCAAATGACATCTTCCAATACCAAAGGTAAGACGAAATGTCTTATCAAACCTCAAGGTCAAGCGGGACCTACCTTTGATTTTGAGGCTTTAGTACTTCCAAAACTTTGTACAGAGATTCCTTCTTGCGCTGTCGACTCGAGCAAGTGGAATCACATTCGCAATATCAAACTTTCTGATCAAAACTTCCATATACCAAGTTCCATTGATGTCCTAGTAGGTTGTGAACTTTTTCCGCATCTCTTACAAGAGGGAGTTATCCACGGAGAGCGTGGACAACCTAGTGCTTTTAATAGCATATTTGGCTATGTGCTGATTGGTAAAGTTGAAACTTCAAAGCAACAAAATCCACAATCACTCATAAGCTGTTACACTTCCATCGAACCATCTCTGGATATCTGCCTAGAGCGCTTCTGGGAGATAGAGCAGGTTCCACATAAGGTTCATCACAGTCCTGAGGATATTATGTGCGAAAAATTATTTTCACAATCAGTTTCACGCAACGAATCAGGTAGATTCGTCGTTCCATTACCTTTCATAAACTTAGAACCCCAGTTGGGTGACACCTATCCAATCGCTTTAAAACGTTTCAAGCTTCAGGAAGCTAGACTTCTCAAAGACTCAGCTAATTATCAAGCTTACAAAGATTTTATGCAAGATTATTTAGACACTGGTCACATGATACCTATTCCTACGCCTATATCTAAAGATGTCTTGGATAATTCCTACTTTATCCCTCATCACAGTGTCTGGAACACTGGGAAGATAAGAGTGGTCTTTGATGGGTCTCAACGTAGTCCCAGAGGTGTCTCACTCAACGAGACGTTGTGCGCAGGTCCTAAACTGCAAAATGATGTCCGTGAAATTCTACTTAATTTTCGAATTCATGCTGTAGCCTTTGTTACTGACATAGTAAAAATGTTCCGACAGATATTAATTATTCCTGAGCACACGCGTTATCAAAATATTCTATGGAGATTTTCTGAGGATGATCCTGTCCAAACCTACTCCTTAAGAACAGTTGTTTATGGACTTAAGTCATCACCTTACTTAGCTATTCGTACTATACAAGAACTAGCTAAACTTGAGTCTGAAAGGTATCCTAATGCTTCCAAGGTGCTTCTTAAAGACATTTACGTCGACGACGTGCTCACTGGGCAGGATTCTGTGGCCTCTGCCAAAGAACTTCAGTCGGAGTTAATCTCCCTGTTGCGCCTAGGAGGGTTTGAACTTAAAAAATGGGCGAGCAACAGTCCGGAACTTCTCTCCTCATTCTCAGAATCAGAAACACAAATGTCCATTCGTTTCGACAAATCCGAACCTAATTTTGTAAAAATATTAGGTCTCCAATGGAATCCTATCTCAGATTCGTTTACCTACTTGGTCGTACCAGAAGATAAACCATGCACCAAGCGAGGTATCTTATCTCAAATCATGAAAATTTTTGATCCCTTAGGTTTCTGTTCTCCCGTTTCTTTACTAGCTAAGCATCTCATGCAAGATCTGTGGAAGGAGAAGCTGGACTGGGATTCTCAGCCTCCTCCGCATATCGTAAATGTTTGGAATCAATTTCGAACCGAACTTCCAAATCTTTCAAATATTCATTTACCTAGACGCCTTTCCATTGATCAACCACGTAGCATTGAACTTCACGGCTTTTCAGACGCCTCTATGATAGGTTACGCAGCTACGGTCTATTTCAGAATGGAGTCAGTATCCGGAGAAATCCATACCTTTCTTGTAATGGCCAAATCTAAGGTCGCACCAGTGAAAACAGTCAGTCTTCCGCGACTGGAGCTTCTTGGTGCCACTTTACTTTGCGACCTAATTTCCTTTATTCGAAACACTTATTCAGATATTCTTAACTTCAACCAAATCTATGCATGGTGTGATTCCCAAGTGGTTCTATGCTGGTTGGCGGCTTCACCTCACAGGTTTAAAACGTTTGTGGCAAACCGTATCTGTCACATTCAAGAAACCATTTCTCCTACGGCCTGGAAATATATTCCATCAGCGCTAAATCCAGCCGACTGTGCTTCGCGCGGTCTTATGCCTAATCAACTTGTCAAACATGACTTGTATTGGGAAGGTCCTTGTTTTCTTAGGCTACCAAAAGAGAGCTGGCCTGATGATTTTCGCTGTCCAGACCCTCCGGAAAACGAGGTTATTCTGGAAGAACGAAAATCAGTATTTCAAACATGCACAGTTGAACCACACATGCTTGATACTTTTCTTTCTCGTTACTCTTCCCTAGAGAAAATTCAACGCATAATTTCCTATATTTTTCGCCTTACCGAAAAGAAATCTAAATATCCTAACGAAAATATTACCGAAGTAGAACTTCAACATTCTCTTATTGTTCTCGTTCGGCATGTTCAACGTTCCATCTTTGCTGATCTCATTTCACGTTTGAATGACGCAAAGCTACTTCCTAAACAATTTCGTAAACTTTCACTTTTTCTAGATACACAAGGCTGCTTAAGAGTGGGGGGTCGATTACCACATTCTTCCGAACTCTCTTATTCAGCAAAACACCCTTTACTTTTACCACGTTCTCACCGTCTTACTCAACTTGTCATTGAGTACACTCACAAAAGGTACTGTCATCCCGGTCAAAAAACGTTGCATTACCTCTTGAGACAACAATTTTGGATCCTTTCCCCTCGCTATGCAATCGAGAGCGTAACTTCTCATTGCATTTTATGCTATCGATTAAATCCTAAACCTTCCGTACAAATCATGGGCAACTTGCCTGCTCAACGCATCTCTCAAGTAAAGGCATTTTCACATGTTGCCATAGATTATTGTGGTCCCTTTCCAATTACAATGGGAAAGTACCGAGGTGCAAAGGTATCCAAAGGTTATATTCTTGTCTTAGTCTGCTCCGCAACAAAGGCAGTTCACCTAGAACTTACCTCCGATATTTCCACCCCTACCTTTCTTGCGGCTTTTAAGAGATTTGTGGCAAGAAGAGGAAGAATCTCTGACATTTACTCAGATTGTGGTAGCGCGTTCTTGGGAGCTGATCGTTTACTCAAACAGTACTCCCAGGAAGCATGTCACAGTCTAAAAATTACCTGGCATTTTTCAAGTCCTGGTAGTCCGCACCTAAACGGACTAGCCGAGGCAGGAGTTAAATCCACCAAGGCAAATTTGAAACGTGTAATAGGTGAGCAACGGTTAACCTATGAAGAATTTTTTACTTTTTTGTGTCAGGTCGAATCCATACTAAACAGCCGGCCTCTGTATGCCCAAAGTATGGATCCGAATGACTTTCTTCCACTGACCCCTGGTCATTTTCTTACCCTGGAACCGTTGAATTCCGTACCAGAGCCCGAATTTTCTGATTCCAAGTTGAACACCCTGTCCCGCTGGCAGCTGGTGCAAAGGCTCCAGTCCGATTTTTGGAAACGCTGGAACTTGGAGTACCTAAACACCTTGCAACAGCGTTCTAAATGGACAGAGGCTTCTAACAATATTAAACTAAATACTTTAGTCGTGGTAAAGAATGAACAAAAACCGCCATTGCAATGGGCTGTTGGGCGAATTGTCGACGTACACCCTGGCTCAGACGGTCATATTCGTGTTGTGACCGTTAAAACAGCTACAGGAACATATCGTCGACCAGTAGTGAAACTATGTCCTTTGCCTATGCCCGACGCATAAGGCAAAATTTTCTTTTTCTTTCTTAATTTTTTCTAAGTATTTTTTCTTTTCTTTTAATTTTAATTTACATGCATTATTTAATGCATATTTGGGTTAGTGTTAAATTGTATCGTTTAATTGCTAATAGGCGAATATTATTTATTTTTTTTTCCTTTCCTTTTCTTAACTAAGTAAAAACACACGTGTTTTGGCGGCCGGAAAATGTTGGTGCAAGCAAGAAATTTCCTAATTTTCATTTTCTTTTCCTTTTCTGCGCGTTTAAAATAGTTTAAATTTTCGCGCTCTAAAATATGCATATGGGGTTTCACGGCACCGGACACGTGGAAGAGAAGCAGCGCCGCGATAAGTGCGCAAAGAACCACCGTCACAACAAGACACTAGCAAAATCACGTTCCCGAAAAAAGTGAATTTGAGGTGAAAAAACTGGACGTTTAAACGTCGACTGGAGCTGCAAGAGAGTCCGAGGTAGGTGCCTTTTCATATAAAATTCCATATGTATCGTAACTTTCCATTTTCAATCGTCAATACCGACAGTTATTTTTAAATGTGCTTGTGAAGCCAATACCGGCGACCTATCGAAGGAAATTCCGTTATTTTTCAGCCCTTGCACGCACAGTGACCAGAAGGTGTATTCTGTTCTGGATCGATTGCTAATAGATCACTTAACTTTAAGTCAGCGGGTGTTTGCCTCTAATTTTAGTAGGAGGGCCGGTGTCACTTCATAAATCTAAGATGACAGATTTTTTTGTTTTTTTTTCACAAACTTTGGGTTATAACTTTTGCTTAATTAGTTTTACAGAAAAACTGTAAATAGGCTTTTTTGATTGCAGAGAGCATTAATTAATGAAGAATTAAGCTTTATGTAAAAATACTATATTTATATGTTATTGTTGTTGTTGTATACTATATGTTACTATATTTTTTAATATTAAAAAAAAATATATCTTTATTAGGTTATAAGATATAAAGCTCTTTCTTCACTATATTCATTGCTGTTCTTTTGCAAAAAAAACCACGTTTTTCCAATAGATGTTTCTCTTTATGCAAGTTTCTGAAAATAAAACTGTCTCACATCCAAAATTTTCGCTTCAGAGTAAAGTAAGTTGGTAGAATATAAATATGGTTTTTTGAATATAATTTTAAGGATCCACCTTTGGATAACATGCAGACTTTCTAAGTGATTGTCTGAAAGCGTGCCCCAGCCAACTATGCCATAAGTTAAATGGGAATTTACTAGTGAAAGGTAAAGAGTTCTTAGTGATTTTAGACTGAGGAATTCCCGCAAATGTTTAAACCTAGAAATCATGCATCGCAATCTCCTGATTAAGCAATCTATAATGTCGATTCCATCTCATGTGCGGATCTAGTAATATTCCCAAGTATTTGAAATATTCATTGGAAGAGACAAAGAGGTCAAAGTGGGAAGCTTGTCCTCGTAAACTGAAAATGGCAAAAACTTAGATTTTTCAAAATTAACTGTTAAGGTGTTTTGATCAAACCATTGTTTCATAACATGCAGATCCCTTTCTGCCACAGTCTTAACATCACCCCATGTATCCTTAACAAATACGACAACTCCATCATCTGCAAAATTTGACATTGAGCCTTCAATGTCAAGCTCTAGCAAATCATTTAAATAAATTGTAAATAAAAGTGGTCCACGCACAGTTCCTTGAGATTTAAAGCTTGTTAGAAAGACAAATTATTTGCCGTTCTATTGCGAACAATTCATAACCCATACAATTTTTCTCTAAAGTTGATGTGGCAAAAGTTAAAAGCAAAAGTTTGTAAAAAACATGGAAAAAATCGCAATATTGGATACCTGACGTCACACAGGCGCAAACAGCAAACACTTAAAATTGAGTGTTCTATAACCAATCGATTTGAGGTAATTTAAAACTTCCTTCTTCAATTTTTTTTCCGGGTAAAAAAAGTTACAAATTTTTTTTTGATTTTTAACAAAATTAATATCTTTCTTAGTTTTTAACAGTGGCGGTTTCTCCATAAGTGCACATGTGCACGTGCACTCCCAAATTTTACTCAAAAAAATATTAAACTTTGATCATTCCTTAATTTAATTCATAATTACATCAAACAACGCTTTTATTTACTGGAACCAAATTCTATGCACTCTAGATGTTATGTCGCATGCTAATTACGAAATATAAAAAGAGAGAACGACATGTCCCAATAGAGTTTTACAGTACATAGAATCTGAACTTTCCTTCGGCACAGCGCGTATACAAAAACCAGCCTCGATGCCGCCCGCACCCCCGTGATGACTCCTGCGTCCTCGGTTCGCGTTGCATGTTAGAGCAGATCACGGGCACTTTTAATTCGTGCGCTTAGTAGTTGTGTGTGCAACGATTACTTTTGCAAGTATCGAGTAGATACTGATACTTCCTATTCGAGTATCAGATATTTTGTATTCGGTGCTAAGTAATCATTATGTTATCGGTAAATCCAATAAATACTGAGTGTAGTTGAAATTTTAAGTACTAAGTATGCAACAAATAAAAATATTGATGTTTTACATGTTTGTAGTTTTTGAAGTGTAAACTTCTTTAGGAGCGTTTAGTCCCAGCAGAGCAGTATAATGCTAGACATAACACATCAACAGCTATTGAATCAAATAATCAAATCGGTCCAAATGATTACAAGTACTCCAAACTCGTTACTCATACGGCCGTTGCCGATATAATTGATACGAAAGTAACACTTCGACTTTCGATTTGAGTTGACGTCGAAGGATTCGATTACTTCGAATCCGTCCATGTATCAGATATTATTAAAGTATCGAGTAGATAGTATTTGCGCACCACTAGCGCTTAGACAACTTGGCATTATCGGTCGGGCGCGGGCGGTCTGTTTTGATTTCGACGATCTCGTAGTTACGACAATGGCAGAAGTTTCTAATTCTCATAGCATTAGCGTGCAATATTTAAAGACAATTTAATTTTCATCTTTGCCATTAGAAGAGAAAATAAACTAGGTGTGATAATTTATTATTTATTTATAAAAACAATAATAATAGGTAGGTAACTAATATCTAACTAAATATCTCATTTTTTAATTATTTGCTCTAAATTATATGATATAACGGCCCACTCGAAGGCCCAAAAAGTTAGCGTGGCACTCAAAAAAGATTTTCGCCTACGCCGCAATTTTAATTTTTTTTTTCTTTGTGTGCACCCCCAAAGCTTTTTATCACGCGCCGCCACTGGTTTTTAAGATATAAAGCTAAGTTCGTATTAGCAGTTTTTCTGTGAAACTAACTTAGCAAAGTTATAAGCCAAAGTTTGTAAAAAAACATTAAAAAAATGCGCCATCTTGGATTAATGACTTCACACAGGCCCGCCCACTTAAATTAGAGGCAATCCTGGTGACTTAAAATTGTGTGATCTATTACTAATCGATCTAAGATAGTTTTAAAAAATCTTCTACTAGCCCACGGGACACGATTTTTGACTATAAGCCTCTCAACTAATATTGTCTTCTATTTCCAGTAGTAGTTCTGATTTCGCTATTAATTAATGTTTTTTCTTCTAAAAGTTACCTATTTGCGCAGGTATAGTAGTCCTAGTCTATTGTGGTCCAGATAAATGTTTATGTTTTAGAGGACAATGAGGAAAGATGCCTTATTGACGTTAAAGCCTATGAAGACCAAAAGTTCAAAGACTTAATGTTTGTTCTAAAAGAATGGATCAATGACGAACTGGCGTCACAAAGAATCATAGTCCAAGAGCTCGCTGAAGATCTGTATGATGGCCAGGTTTTACAAAAGTTGTTTGAAAGATTAACTGGGGAAAATATGGACGCTCCTGAAGTCACCCAGAATGAAGAAGGACAGAAGCAGAAGTTAGCTGTGGTCCTGTCGCATTTTAATCATGTCTTGGGGATCCAGCGTCATAGTAAATGGAGTGTTGAGGCTATCCACTCAAAGAATATTGTATCGATTATTCATCTTTTGGTGGCACTGGCTCGCCATTTTAGGTAAAAATAATTTATAAATATGGCGAAAGATGAGCAAAAGGCAAAAAAATAACTGGCCTCGATTTTGGCGAAATTAGTTGTTTTCTCTGGGTTAAAATAGTGACACAAGTTTTACCTAGGAGTTTTTATAAAACCTTAGTTTGTGAATAATGCCCTATGTCCCATTTTATATAGGAATCTATAGGGTCAAGTAGTGTAAAACTGAGACACTTTTTAAAACATTTATATTTTTAAGATTTTGGACTCCTCTGTAGGACTTGAATTTTGTTTTATGATATAAGCGATAATCAAAAATATTGCAAACGTAAAAACATAGAAATTTGACCTATATTATGAGAAAAAAAACTAAAACTGTCTCATATTTTACCTTGACAAAGTTCAAAAATGAGACAGGTCGGGCGAAATGAGACAGTGATAAAATTCACGTATAAACAGTGGGATCGCCGTCTAAACCAAAAATAAGTAAAGTAAAACTTTTTGATTTTTTTTTACTTAAATACAACAAATAAGTACAAAAATATTTATTTATAGGAAAACCGATCTACGAATTCAAACGACAAAAATTTCGGTAACCTTTTTAAAAGTTTTATACCACAAATAAAGCTATGGGTTTTGTATTTTTTTTTGTAGGTCCACAAAGGTAATATGAGTCTCTATATTTCTGGCGCTCCTTTTCTGAATTACTTGTTTAAGACAAAAAACATTATCACTACAAGATCGGCCTGCACCTGTGGACCTACACAAAGCATATGATCGTTCGTTAATCGACTTTCAAAAGAATTCCTGATAACGAAAGGCTTAAGACAGGGATGTTGTATCTCTCCAACTCTTTTTAAAATATTTATCGCAGTAGCTCTAAAAAACTGGAAACGTAAAGTGCACGGCATGGGAATACAACTTAACGACCGATTTACCATATACACACTACAGTTTGCTGACGACCAAGTAATTGTAGCTAATGATAAGGAAGACATGGAGTATATGATGAGAAAGTTAATGGAAGAATACCAAAATTGGGGGTTAACAGTGATCATGGACAAGACACAGTACTTATGTATTGGAAACGAATCAAGTGAATTAGAACTAGAAAATGGACAAACAATATCTCCATGCAATGAGTATGTATACTTGGTTGTCACATTTGATAAGAGGAACAGACTGTAAAGAACTGGAAAAAAGAATAGTAAAAGCAAAAAAGGTTATTGTTATCTTAACAGTATTTTATGGAGCAGAGAGATAAAAAAGAATTTAAAATTTAACATATATGAAACAATGGTGAAAAGCACGCTGTTGTATGGAATTATTGTCGCGTAACAGAAAAATACAAAGCAAAAATGGAAAGTGTCGAAATGGATGCAATAAGAAGATCAATAAGAATATCTAGAACAGATCATATAAGAAATGAGATCATAAAAGAAAGAATGGGAATCAAGGGAAGCATAACGGATGACATCACTACAAGGCAACTGATATGGTACGGCCATGTACAACGGATGAGCGACGAAAGATTACCAAAGCAGGTCCTAGAATGGCAACCAATAGGGCGCAGAAAAAGAGGTCGTCCTAAACTGGAATGGCAACAGTCAATCCAAAGATCAATGAGTCAAAAAAACCTGACGGAAGATGACTGTCAGGATTGAAGGAGGTGGAAAATAGGCGTCGGACAACGTAGAAAAACGTTCTAAACCGACATAGTAGTAGTTTTGTAATTTTGATTATGAGCCTATTTTTTATCAAAAATAAATAAATTGTAGGTATATGAGGTCTTTACAACTGCTGCTATCAGTTTATAACAGAAAATCTATCGGAATTCAATTATTAGTATTTTTTATTTAAGTGTCTCATTTTTCAACGGGATTTTGGGTGTCTTAGTTTTACACCATTTAACCCTACATCTTTTTAAAACAAGAAAAAAAGTATTTAGAAAAAAACTATTAAACCCACATGAATTAGTGTTAGTTTTTATGTGTAATTGTAGACCCTAACATTTTTAAACTTGAAGCTTTTTCCTTATAGCAAGCAAATTGGATTTTTTAGAAAAAAAAAAGTTTCCACAACGGGGAGATTTCCCCCTCCCCACTAAAGAGACCTTACGACTCTTTCGTTTTTCATGTAAACTGTAACTTTGACTAGAAAATGTTATAGGACTTTCCTCATTAAACCTTTTCAAGCGGTCGACCGTTCAGTTATTAGTTCTCTTCGTTTAAATGCCAAAATTAAACAGAGAGGGTTTAACCAAGAATCGTCAAAAAATCATGCATTTTCATTGTTCTAATAACCGGTTATAACCCTGCGCCGGTGGTACAAAGAAAGAACAATGAAAATGCATGATTTTTGACGTTTCTTGGTTAAACGCTCTCTGTTTGATTCTCGCGTTTAAACGAAGAGAACTAATAAGCGAACTGTCTACCGCTTGAAAAGGTTCGGTTCGTTTCATTGGTTTCATTCCAATTCATTGACATTGACTGAGCCATTTTGGGTATCTACTTTTTAATTGTTACCTCTTGCAAATCGACTTTTGTCCGAAACAGCTGTCGAGGTTATAGGTTTTTGACAATAAAATTTTATTTGTAAAGGAGAGGGTTTTCTTTTTAATTGTAATATGATTGACCTTCACCCTAAAGAAATCCAAAGACATCAAATATGAATTCTGTTTTTAGGCCGCCAGTGCGTCTAACGGAAAATGTCGCTGTCAATGTATTTATTGTCAAAAAAGTCAACGGTCAGTTGACATACAATAAAGTCAGGGAAAATCTGACAACGGCGTATGATGATGTTGGTATGAGGTGCGAGAGAGACGCTTTTGATGCATTGTTTGACCACGCACCTGAAAAGTTGGCGATTGTCAAAAAGGTGAATTGAAAAAAAAAAGTTTTATATTAGTTACTTATACTGGCTGGCGATTTTAAATGGCCTTCAGCGGGTCAATATACAGCATGGTTAAATGCTATAGCATTTATGGGAAATTATTACTGTATGTAAGATAAGAACAAATGCATATGCATAAAATATGTAGTATGTAAAGGAAAAAGAATAGAAATTATACGGACATGTCGTCCTCTCTTTCTATATTTCAACGGTGCATAGAATTTGGTTCCGTAAAGCGCAGTAATGAATTATATACGAAGTAACTATATAGAGATCATAGCGCATCCACCATCCACTGCATCGTGGTTTGAACACGAATACAAACACATACATTCTGGGTATTAATTTCTAGTTATTATTCAAGTCTTTGGTGAATTTTTTTTGGCGTTTATTGATAATTTAAAATTTGGGAGTGGACATGCACATGTGAACTTATGGAGGAACTACACGTAGTTACGCCCATTGTTTCAGGATAGTCAGACCCACAGCCAATACCTGTCCTCCATGCGCCCCGGTAAAGTAGAGGGAGTTAATTAAGCTATTAATCTTTTCATTCGAGAGTTCGTAAAAAAAATTGAACAAGGGTAGTTTTACATAAAATATTGGAAATTTAGACGAGACTATGTAACATATAATAATCCTTTGTTTTCAAGCTCGTTCTTTTTTATAATATTTAATACCGTGTCTACCACAAACCAAAGTTTATGGCTTTCCCAGCGAAAGAAATAAGAGAGGGGTCTGTTTTAAAAGCAAATTCTTTTATATTGATTTAAGGTCTACCTAATGGATTAAATTCTTAAAAATACCACCGCTCTGTGCTAAACAGTATCCAAGCCTGTTATAAAATTCAGTTCGGACATTACTTAGCATTTCAGGTGTCACTGATTGTAGGGTGGTGATTATTTTTGCCTGAAGTTCATCCAAGGTGGTAGCTCTTAAATGGTCATTTGAATAAATTTGGCTTTTTGCATAGCCCTATAAAAAATACTCTGCCAATATATGGGTCCCTAAGCTCACACTAGGTACTATAGTTATAGTGTACGTGTGAGCTAATATAACTAAAAACGGAAATATATTTTATTTAACTCCAGACTCAATTACCTTTCGTTTGATACCACACAAGCCATGTTTTGACTTAATCTCTAATTTAAAATCTACCCCCACCCTTTTTTTAAAACTAAAATGTATTTTATTTAACTCCAGACTCAATTACCTTTCGTTTGATATCACACAAGACATATTTTCACATAAACTCTAATTTTTGAAATCTACCCCCACCCTTTTATTTGGCTTGTGATAGGTGGATTTTGTTCATTTTTAAATGGGATCGTCCCGACCCAAGACCCAGCTTAGGTACAAAATTTTATTAAAATCGGGCAAGCGGTTTTTGAGTTATGCGCGTTGGTCGTTACAGAAAGACATACAGACAGACAGACGGCGCAAGAAAAAAGTTTCAAAATCATCTGAAACGCAAAGATATATAAAATTTTTTGAAATCGGAGCAACTTTTTTTCTCGAAAAAAATTAGGATCACCATAGCTCACACTACTATAGTATAGTAGTAGTGTGAGCTAAAATTATTGGGTGCCAAATCTGGTGATCTCGGAGGCCAGCTGATAGTACCTGCTTGTACGAAGCCGCCTTGGAAACGTTTCATTTAAAAATAAGCTAGAATTTGCGTGAAAAACAAATACCCCCTTCTCACCTGTTTCGCTATAAACAAAGGAATGACGAAAAAATTCGTGAAGACGAGAGGTCACGATGTATTCCCCTACTTTCTCACTACCATCCCGAATACGGGTCTAAAATAATTTCACGACACCGCCCAAAATTTTCTCTTTTACTTCTCTCTTACACATATTAAGCAAAACAAGCAGTTGAATCCGATACCTTTTAACCATGTTGTGTAGGACAACCTCCTGTCTTGTAACTTATCTATCTATTTAGCCTTCTTCGATCCATCTTTGGATATAGGCCTCCCCCAATATCTTCCACTCTTCCCTGTCTGTCGCCGTGTTCATCCATCTAGTTCCCGAATGTTTCTTCAAATCGTCCGCTCATCTCATTTGTGGTCTTCCCCTACTTCTTTTATTTTCCCAAGGTCTCCAGTTTACAATACATTTGTTCCATTGATTGTCTTTCTGTCTGATATTATGACCGGCAAATTTCCATTTTAATTTTGCTACTTCTCCTCTGACATCCCTTACTTTTGTTTTATTTCTTATCCATTTATTCCTTTTTCTATCTGTTAGCTTTACATGTAACATTTGTCTTCCCATTGATCTTTGGGCTTTTGTTACCTTATCCATGTTTGATTTTGTAAGTGTCCAGGTCTGGGATCCATAGGTAAGGACAGGAAGGATACATTGGTTATACACTTTCGTTTTGAGGTACTGAGGATACTTTTTAAGCTATATAGCTTAGTTTACCGAATGCTGCCCAGGCCAATCTGACTCGTCTCTTGATTTCAGCTATTTGGTTTTCTTTTTTTAGTTTAATAATTTGTCCCAGATATATATATATATATATATATATATATATATATATATATTCGTCTACTTGCATGTTCTATTTTCTCTTGGTTTATTCTGATTGTGATATTTTCATCTGTGTTGGTTATGATTTTAGTTTTAGTGTAGTTCATACTCAAGCCTATATTTTTAGCTGCTGTATCCAGTTCTTCCAGCATTTTTATCAGTTCTTCTTTCTTATCTGTTATTAAGGCGATATCATCAGCATATCTTAGGTGGTTCAAGTATTGTCTGTTTACTTTGATGCCCATTTCTCCCCAATCTAAGTTTTTAAAAACATCTAGGGCCTGGTTAAATAGTTTAGGAGATATTGTATCACCCTGTCTGACACCTCTTCTTATTTGGATTGGCTTGGTTCCTTTGTGGATTTTGATTGATAATTGTAGCTTATATTGATTGAAAAATATTTATTTTTGTTTTATTATTTATATTTTGCTTTTAGTCGCTTGTAACATTTGTCAATAAACACCTAAACAAGATGAACTTCGAAGTGACAGAACTGGAAACCCAATTTCATGACGGAGTTTACTTGGTAATCTTGATGGGCCTACTGGAAGGGTTTTTCGTACCCCACCACGCTTTTCATTTAACCCCTCACGAATTTGAACAGAAGGTGCACAATGTCAGTTTTGCGTTCGAACTTATGGAGGAGGTGGGATTGAAGAGGCCAAAAGCCAGGCCAGAGGGTAAGTTTTTCTTTAAAAACTACACATTAGCTCAGGCAAATGGTACCCATTTGGTTCGGTTCGGTTCGGTTCAAACTGGAAATTTTTGGTCTCTTAAATATCTCTTATTTGCCAAGAGAAATTTTGTTGGAAAACTTCACATTCGTGTTCAGCACCCCAAATACTATAAAATCAAACACTAAAAATACTTTTGGGATACAGGTTGATAGAGATTTTCACAAAATCTCCTTTTTTTTTAATATACAGTAGCAGCCAAAAGTGGACAAAAAACCTAACATTGTATATAAATCTGGTCCTGTACCAAATATTAAAGAAGAATTGATACAGTTAAAAAATTCAGTCCAGTTCTCACCTCACGTGTTTCGGCGATTTTCGATACAAAATCATAGTGCCTTTTTGTCATATTTAAAAAAAAGCTAAAAAACTTTTTTCTGTGTAATTTTACGCAATAATGGCAGGTACCATAGCGACGTAAAAGTTATACATGTCCTGAAAATTTCACAACAATTTGAGAAATAATAGTCTACATATAAATTTTTAAAATTGGCAAAAATGATCTATTTTGGCAAAAATTTTGATATATTGGTCATTTTTAGCACCTTTAAAAGTTCATATCTAGACCATCTTTTCTACAATTGTTGTGAAATTTTTAGGACATATAACTTTTACGTCTCTTCTGAATGGTACTTGCCATTTTTGCATAAAATTGAACAAAAAAAAACTTTTGTTTAGCTTTTTTTTAAATTTACAAAAAGGAACTAAATGATTTTCTTTGGAAAATCGCCGAAACACGTAAACTGAGAACTAGACTGAATTTTAAATGTACCACTTGTTCTTTGATAGTTCGTTCAGGATCAGATTTATATACAATTTTAGGTGGTTTCTCCACTTTTGGCCGGTACTGTATGTGATACTAACCTCTTCCATCAATCCCTAAGCCCACAATCAGAGTGTTTAAGCTGCAAGAATATCAGAATGTTTAAGTTGCAAGAATGATACTACAGTAAAACTTTTTTGTTTTTAGATGTGGTTAATATGGATCTGAAATCAACACTACGTGTTCTTTACAACTTGTTCTTGAAGTACAAAAATGTTTCAAATTTTATCTAAAAAACTAACGGTTTAAGATTAGATAGTCAAGTGCCTTAAAACTGCCTTTAGAGTTAACGAAATTCACGTATATTAAAACAAAGCATTTTATTGAATGTTGTATATTTACTAAAAAAAAGAAACGTACGAGATGACTGTATTTTTGTGTAACATAGAGTTTATTTATACTGACGTACTAGCGTTTCCTAGTTTAATTTGTTAATTACACTGTGCAACTTTAAAGAAATTCAATTTCCCGGATATTTAAGCCCAAGTAGTAGTAGTGTAGGGTAGGCTCAAGGCCTGGCGACTATGCACATGAAGCGCCCTTTTCGCCAACCCCAGGAAGGGCTCTGGTCCAACGAATTTTTGCCGGGATCCTCCCCTGGCGAGTTCGTCCGCTTTCTCGTTTCCTGGGACTCACATGTGGCCTGGGACCCATACAAGCGCAACCTCTCCTACGCCGGCCAACTGCTGAAGTGCATCCGCACACTCCTGCACCAAACCCGCGGACATGGTGGGTTTGCACATTGCTTTCAGCGCAGCTTGACTGTCTGAACAGAAGCAGAGGCGTTTTCCTGTTTCGTTCCTAATTCTTTCCTCCCTTGTTACCGCCAGTATAGCGTAAACCTCCGCCTGGAAGACTGCTGCATTGGATCCCAGCGAGTAGCTTTTTCCAATACCCTTGCTTTCCACATACACTCCTGCACCGGTCGAATTCCGGTCTGTCAGCCTTGATCCGTCTGTATAGCAGACCGTGGCATCGCTAAGGAATTCAATCCCGTCCTCCTTTCATGTATCCCTTGGCGGTATGGTTACACGGTATCTCCTTTTCTCCCTTAACCGCTTCTCTGGCATCGCTAGCATATAACTATCGCTAGGATGTTTTTCGGAATTTTAAAAATGTAAGAATTCTTTCATATAAGGTATCGACCGTGTTGCATGTAATGTCCAAATTAAATCTTACTCCTCCTACTAAATGTTCGCCTGGTGGGTGCCAAAGGACTGGTCATGCGGTGGGTCGAGGAGGGATTTCGGGCATCAAGTGACTTCGAATCAGACTAAGTCGACTTTTATTACAGATTGTTTAAGATCTTGTCTCTTACATTTATTTTTTTTTGTTTAAGTTTTTTTCCCTCCCCGCGTTGTTTAAGGAGCCGGTCTATATTTTAGGGGTCGCACCTATGCGTCGTCTGTTGTAGGGGCCTTAAGACCAAACAGGGTTTTCAAATTTAAAGTCAGCAAATTTTCAGTAAATTTTATATTTTTTGTGTTCATTTTTCCCTCCCCGCGTCTTTTAAAGAGACGGTCCATATTTTGGGGGTCGCGCCTATGGGTCCTTCGTTGTGGGGACCCCAAGACAACAAAGAGTTTTGAAATTTAAAATCAGCAAATTGTCAGTAAATTAAGTAATTCCTAATAAAATAGGTTAGAGGTAATTTAGTCTTGACTCCTGGTATAAATATCCTGGAGTTTTTTTTTATGTTGTACAGTGTTGTTGTTAATACCTCTCTCATAATTGTATTATTTTTAATTTAAATATAGATTGTTATTTTGTGTATTATATTAATTAAAAAAAAAACACTTAACTTTAATAAACACATTGTTTGTCCTTCACAACACACTACCTAATTCCTTTAAAAAAAACTATTCAAAATACATGAGGAGCGTTCATGCAAAACCAGACATGTCACATTTTTACCAAAATCGATTTTTTGCAGATTTCTATTCTTTCGCATGGTTTCTAGGGTTGGCCTTAATAAAATTCTCGCAAAGTGAGACAAATCCTACAGTATTTGCCATTTAAATCCACCAAGTTCAACCAAAACAAGACATATCCACATGAAACCTATGAGTTTCAAGAGGAGGCCTGTGATTGCCTCGAAGACGACAAAGATTTGCAATATTTAAATATATCTTTGTTAAAATAAAATACAAAGTTAAATATATGATATTTGTTTTAACATATCCAAAGAAATCCAGACATATTTACCAATGCCTCAAACAAAACCAGACATATCCATTGTGGGTTCATGCAAATGAAGACATATCCAATTTTTTTGTCAAATATTTGCGAAAAACAAGGGTTTTTTTGTAAATATTTTTGTTTAATATGTTTAGAGGAGCCTTTCACATCAATCTATTTTTACCGTTTTTTCGTAAACCAAGTGACCTTTCACAGAAGAGTTTTTGCCCTTTTTCTTAGCTTTTTGGAAAATGGACATGTCTGCCTTTGAATGAACACTCCTTAGATGTCCTTTAAAGCTGGCATTTTTTTATACCTCATGTCCCACTGCAATTCTTTCATCGAGAAGTCGCCAGTGCGAGAGATAAGGTGGTATACAATTCAGAAGTATATGAAAAGAATAGCCAGTCCCCTACTCTTTGGAAATGAACCGACTCTCTTATACCTAATCGTCTGCCGTGCAAAGCAAAAACTTAGTAACTCGACTTACTCGAAAATTAGATTTTTATATCATTGAAATCGCCGTAAAAAACGGCACCAGCCAGTTTTTCTAGAATATGGCTATCTTGAAAAACAAGAAAGTTATATAGTTAGTATGTAGTTAAATAAACTATAGTTAGTATGTAGTTTAATAAACTTCAAACTCTATTTCCCAAAACACTAGTTTTTGACTTACTAGGTTTCTGCTTTGCACGGCAGTCGTGGTTCCTAGCAGTGGCGGCTGCTACAGGAAGGGCAACGGGGCAGTGCCCTCCCAAAACTAGACAACAAACGAAGTATTTTAAATTGATTTATTTAAAAAAGTTAAATATTTCCATGTCTAGTTCTTTTCTTTAGTCTGTGGTTAACAAAGGGCGATTAATAGGGTAAAATTTTTTAGCGTAAATAATTACAAGCCGGCAGTACCGCGCGGGACAAAATTTCAATTTCACCCGTTTTTTCCTGGTGTATGGGTGGGTGTTCAAGCGCGAGGCTGTGAGGAATGTTTGTTTTAGGTGACGTCGGCCATGTGCATCGTGCGAAAACGTTCGTTGCCCTTCTTACGCGTTGCCGGTTCTATCTTTAGTGAAGACGTATCAGTTTGTTTTGATTTGGGGTAGGTCAGTAGTTAAAAGCCTTGCCGGTAGCATGTCCACTGTTTGTTTTCAAAATGGAAATAAATACCGTCGATTATATGAACATCAGCTGGACCACCAGTGACTCAAAAGAATTCGCTATTAGTAAAATGCCAATGAACTTGGTAAGAAAATAACATAATCAAAAAACGTTAGTGACTTTGATGGGTTTGTCGCGTCTCTCTTTTGTAAAAATTTAAAACCGGTGCAAATCCATGCATGGCCCATAACTTGATGCGTTTTTTGAATTGGGGTGAGCACGCATAGGTGGAAACTAGGCCTAGAAGGTATCTCGACCCACTTTCCCTATTCAAGATATAGGGCATGGGCCGAGGGGTCATCAGCTTTCAACAGTACTGTACAAATTTCACAACAGTACCCGACAGTACCACGACAGGATCCAACAGTACTCGACAGTACCCAACAGTACTCGACAGTACCACGACAGGACCCAACAGTACTCGACAGTACCCAACAGTACTCGACAGTACACGACAGGACCCAACAGTACCCAACAGTACACGACAGGACCCAACAGTACCCGACAGTACACGACAGTACTCAACAGTACTCGACAGTACACGACAGGACCCAACAGTACTCGACAGTACACGACAGTACCCAACAGTACACGACAGTACGTAACAGTACTCAACAGTACACGATAGAATCCAACAGTACTCGACACAACCCTCTTACCCGAAACAGTGGCGTAGATGCGAAAAAGACAGGATGACCTTTTTTTTTTTTTTTTTGAGTGCGCGCTAAGGCCTTGTCGGCGTTCCCCAAACAGGATGACCTTTTTTGTTTTTGTGGGCGCACGATTTGTGAGCGCGGCGCGGGTCCCCAAAGATGATGACCTTTTTTTTTTTTTTTTTTGTTTTGGTCGCCAGTGTTTTGAGGATGCGCTAAGGCCCTGTCGGCCTTCCCCAGGATGACCTTTTTTTTTTTTGGTCGCAAGATTTGTGAGCGCGGCGCGGTTCCCCAAAGATGATGACTTTTTTTTGTTTTTTGCTCGCATGTTTTTTTTTTGCTCGCATGTTTTTTGAGGGCGCGCTTTGTCCCTGTCGGACCCCCCCAAGGCACGACGACAGTACTCAACAGGACCCAACAGTACTCGACAGTAGTACCCAACAGTACTCAACAGGACCCAACAGTACTCGTCAGGAACCGACAGGACCCAACAGTACTCGACAATACACGACAGTACCCAACAGTACTCGACAGTACACGACAGTACCCAACAGTACTCAACAGGACCCAACAGTACTCGTCAGGACCCAAGTCCTGTTGGACGCTGTACAAAATTTTTGGGTGCCGATGACCCCTCGGCATGGGCGCACCCAGGGCCCGGCCCCCCCCCCCCCCAAGCCTATTTTGTATATATTTTTCACATATTTCATAAATAAACACAAAAAATAGCATGAAATACGACATTATGAGGCCTCGCCCCCCCCCCCAAGACATATTCCTGGGTGCGTTACTGTATAGGGTATAAGCCTACTTCTCGAAGGTGCTACAAAAATTTCAAAATATTCAAAAATAAGTGTCCCTCTCGCAAACAAATCCAACGTGTTTCGAGTTTTTTTCAAATTTTTAGTAGTTTGCGAAAAATCCTGGGTGGTACGTTTTAATTAAGGGACACATTTGTAATAAATAAATAATAAAAAGCCTTTTTTAACGCAAGTTGCTAGCGGCCAAAACAATAGGGTAATAAATAAAACAAACCTAAAATATATGGTGCGATAAAAGTGGAATTGAAAGTTGAAATTTCTATTAAACAAGATTTTAAAAATTTTGCGTGAAAAGAAAGTTTAAAAAAAACTAACCGCCCTTTTTCAAGGGGCGTTTGATCTACTGCAGGAAATTTCAGTGGCTCCTTTTGTTTTGTAGCAGTAGACTAACCGCACAACCAGCAAAAAGTAAGGTTAAATTTTAACTATGACGACAAAATTGTAAACATTAGTTTTTCGTGAATTTTCTATTTTTAAAAACTTTTCATAGAATTTCGATATTTTGCCTATTTAATTATATTTAGCACACGTATTTTTTAATAATCAAATAAAAAAACTGCTGATAATGTCTTGTGTGACAGTTCTGGCACCAAATGGGCGAAGACAAACTGTAAAATGTACCCCAAATACAACTATTTTACAGGTAAAAGTATTCAGCATGATTAAGCTAAATATAAAGCTGCGTTAAAACTTTGACATGCCACTGCGAATGCTCAGTGGTTGTTCTTGGTTACTAGTCCTTTTCTTAAATCATTTGTATAAGTGAGAAGCATCATAATTACCAGAAAATACTATTTACCACTCTGCCACTACTTCAGTAACTATGTTCTCTTTTGGAGGATTAGGCATACAGTGGTGAGAGACCATTCAAAAGTGAGTCACAATAGACCCACTGGTGGTCACAGTGGAAGAGATGCAAGGCCATACATACATATGAATCATCAACTATGTTCTCAAGATAGTTACTGCAATATGGTGTAATGAAGCAATACAGGGGAAATATTTTCGTGTATTGTGTAGTATGTTGTTTCTCACTTATACCAACACAATAAAGAAAGGAGAGGTGTAGTAACCACAATTAGGCCTAAAATGCTCACAAAAAAAAAGGATATTGCTTCATCTTGATCTCCTGTCAAGGTGTGTGTTGTCTGCAAAATTATTGGATATTATTATTTATTATAGTAATATATTTTTCTGATAATCACATGAAAATTGCTGTGAAACCCCTGAAAATCACACAAAAAATGAAAATCCCTGTAAATTTTTTTGGGTAGTGAGTTTCCCCTCAACTAATCTTATCTAACCTATTCTGTGCTAAAAATATCCTCCTTTACTACATGTGTTAAAAATTATATTAACAAAAATTTTGGTTGTTTTTCTTGGAAATATGAATATACAGGTTGTCCCAAATTCAATGTTTCAAGAGAGACACAAAAGATTATTAAAGGTGAATACTGGATCTTGACATAGCAAGCTGTTTTGAAGGATTTTGGGGCCTATAACTTTTTTATTTGGTGTAAATAGCTTTTATAGTTTTTTTTAAATAAAAAATCCAACTGTGAGTAAAATGTTATCTGTCACATTTAGTTTTTTTAATTTTTTATTTTTAAACCCAGTAAACAAATATAAATATAAAATAAATGTTTCATTTCCTCAGTCATTCCAGAAAAAAAAAACAACTTTATGTAATATCTAAAAAACTAAAAGTGACAGACTTAATTAGACATTTATTATAAAAATATCTATTAAAAAACCTCCATAAACCTAGCAAGGCCCACCTCAATAAAAATTTAAAAAATGTATGCCAGAATTATGTGCTTTTTATGTGCTAATTTCATCCACTTGTTAAAATTTTTGTGCTCCTTTGGTTTCTACAGAAATTTAAAAAAATTATTGACTTTATATAAAGCTAGCAAGCCCATACAGAAATAATAAATATTTTTATAATATTTATATGCGAAAATTAAGTGCTTTTTATGTGCTCCTATTTGCTAAATAGAAAATTCCATTTACCAAGTTTTTAAGCTTTTTTTAACACGGATTTAAGTAGGTTTAAATCTTGGCTTGCTGTTATATCCAAATGCAGCTTTTTTCCTTTAAGCTTTTCTTGAAAATTGAGTGTCGCAAGTGAAGGTAAGTTTTTCTGACACCCCTTAATTTGATGTTTTTGAGGGGTTTTGGGTATCATTTATTACCTTCCTAGCCCTCACAGCAATGGCTAGAGAAGGTATTGTTTTCGACGAAAAAGTCAAAACAGTTTTTTTTGAGAAATGTGTTATTTGGGTGTATTTTGACCTACCCTAGCAGTATCGTCGTGATGTCTGTCTGTGTGTGTGTGTATGTAACTCTGTCCATAACACGATAGCTCCTAAACTGCCCAACCGATTTTCATGAAATTTTTAGGTAAAATAGTATTCGATACTGTAATGAGCTGATTAGATTAGTTGTTTGACAGTTAAAAAGTTTAAAAAATTCTAACTTTTTAACGAAGCGTCGCATCAATATGCGATTTTCGGAATATTGTATCGCGCATGTTTTTCAAAAATTTGTGTTATAACCAAAAACTTATGTGTTATAACCAAAAACTTGACCTTTTGTTTCAGAGATATTTACAAAAAACTGTTTTTAAGGTTCACACAGCATGGAGTTTACTTGCAGTGTGCCAATGGGTTAGGAAGGTATTAGATCGGTCAAGGATCCATTTTTTTTTAAATTTAATGTCAGCAACTTGTTTTTTCCTCTGGAGTATAAGAAAATTCAGTTTTTATTTAATTTCTTTTTAAGTCTTCAATAAAACTCTCTTGGGTTTTTTTTTATTTTCCACCAATAATTTTGAGATTTAGAAGTTCATTTATTGTTTTAATTTTGGATGTTGTGTTTGATTGAGCTGTATGTTATTTTAAGATCATTATTTGAAAACAGTGAATTAAAATTAAGGGGCACTTCCTGAAATAGGTGTACTAATTTTGTTTAAAATACTTTGAAATGCATTGAAATAATTTGAATTACATTGAAATACTTTAAAATACATTGAAATACTTTGAAATAGTTTTAAATAACAAAAAAAATTAAATACATGTATTACCCTTTGGCACTTCCTTTTTAACTTTTTCCTTGAACACGCCCCTTCTCCAATGTATAAAAATTATGAACCGAACCGAACTGTCTTACCAAGCCAGGAAAATAAAGATTTGTCTCTAAATTGTTATACTCATAGTCACAACTACAAATGTTTTTTCATTGACTATTTTAAATATAAGTTTACATACAATGCTGCAGTTGACGGGAAGTGCTTTAATGGGTATTTCTAAATAAATTTCTTATGTAATATCTTAAAAACTGAGAGTAACAGATGAAATTTAGTTTGAAAGTTGGATTATCTATAAAAAAATCTATAAAAAGACAATTTACAACAAATTGAAACTTTAATAAATAAAGAAGTTATAGGTCCCCCTATATCAAAATAAAACATTTAAGCTTCTCTTGAAAATTGCAAGGAAGGGTCAGCTTTTCTCTCTCTCCAAATTTCGAGTAACCTGCATTTAAGATACATGGTATATACTGAACTGACCTTAATTATGACTATCTATTATCTTTACAAACCTAAATTATAGATCCTGGAAGAAGTCTGCCGCAAACAGGGCTTGGCACCTGAAGAGTACAATGTCAAACACCATAATAAAGTGATTGACACTACAAACACTTTTCGATTCTCTGGACTGCCAAACAATGCTCAACTGGAATTGGCACCAGCACCAAGAAATAGAATTGAGTCCAATATCACTTTAGCTGTTAATTTGGAAGATGGTTCAAGGGTTACAGATACTTTTAGTCCTAATGACACTCTTTTAAACATTTTAAATAAGGTAAGCATGTCTCAAAACTACCACTCATAATTATTTCTAAAAACATAACCAAATTGAATGAAAAAAAAAACATATCCAAAAAACAATATTTTTAAGAAAAGAAAAAATACTACAGCCATATTGTAATTAAAGATGACGGAAGGTAAACTCGTTTTTATGTTGCCTAGAAAAAGAAATTATTCTTAGGCTGTTCTGGTTCCTGCTTAACTCAAAATGGTATCTTTCAATCAAATCAAAAATAATCTTTATTGTCAGAAAAAAAATTATTCATTTAACAAATCAGTAATATATACTAGGAATAAAAAAAATCTCTAATAATAATGTTAATAATCGATAATAAACAATGCCTAATATCTACTATTTTCCGACCATATCAACCATTCCATCATATTAAAAATTCGTACTAATGGCTGTGTGGTGATGCAGCCTTTATATTTTCCCAGACCTTATACTAGGTACTGTCATGTGAATACTATTTTTTACTACCATTCTAAATTTTTATCTGGGTTGGATTCTTTGCCTGATCTTAATTAGTTTATATTTTACTATTTTGTCCAAAAAAAATTATGTAATTAATTATGTAAAAATTATGTCTATATATAACTACAACATTAAGAAACGGTACTAGAACTCACAGAAAATATAACAAATTTCCCTGGTTGTCATTTTCTAAGGAATGGTTAATTTTACACTTCAATGAACCAAAAAAACAACATAACAATCGGATGGTAAAATTTGTAAAAAATATTAAGATAAAATGTTTAAAAAAGTCGATAAAATAGTTAAAATCATCCTAAAAGTTATATAAAAATAGTTTAAAATATCCACATTACAACAAAAACAAGATGCTACACTTCATTAAAATACTCGGCCTTATTCACCAGCATTTCCTTTACATTTTTTTTTGAAACTAGTAAAATCATCACTAGATTTTATGTTGTCAGGCAATTTGTTAAACATCTTAATGCTACGATAGATAATTGAGTTTCTTGTTAGAGTAAATTTAGGGATGGACAATGGAATATCTGTACTATTTCTAGTGTGATGTTCATGTAAAGCAGTATTACCCTTGTATTTCTTGAATATCATACACACAGTCTCAAGTATAAACAAAGATACCAATGTTAGAATTTTTTTTCCTGAAACAGCGGTTTGCAATGGTCTCTGAGTTTGGCCCCACACACATACCTCAGGCATCGTTTTTGTATAGTGAAAACCGAGCAAAGCAAATGTTGTGAACAGTTTCCCCAGAAAGCTATTCTGTAGCGCAAGTGTGATTCCACTACAGCAAAATATACTATTTTAGCCATATCAAAGCCTAGGTCAGAATATGTTTTCCTCACTGCATATCCTCCTCTCAATATTTTTTTATTTAAATTGACAATATGTTCTGTGAATTTCTCATCGATAAACATTCCAAGAAATTTTATATTTTGCGTTTGTTCAATTTTTTGGCTGCTCATATTAAGGTCGTCAAAATTCATCTTAAAACCCACTATTTTTGTCTTGTCAATATTAAGGCACAAGTAATTTGCATCACACCATTTTTTAATTTTTTCTATGTCACTACGCACAATTTGTTTTAATATATTTTCATCTTTGTGATACCATAAAATTGTTGTGTCATCTGCAAATATAGTTAAAATGCCTTTAATATCTAGTAAGTTTAAATCATTTATGTACAGTAGAAACAGAATTGCTTCAAGAACTGAGCTTTGTGGAACCCCTGTATTGATTTCCATTGTAGATGAAAATGTTGTGCCATTCTTAACCCTTTGATGACGCCCGGATAAATATGACCTAAAAAATGATTCTGATAAGCCCCTAAAACCATATATTTTCATTTTATTTAAAAGCAAGTTATGATTGACACAGTCAAATGCTTTAGAAAAGTCGCAAAAGACTGCTGATGCTACTTCTTTGTGGTTAAGTTTAAGGTAGAGGCTCTCTAAGAACGAAAAAACAGCAGCATTTGTATTTTTAGATTACTGGAATCCAAATGGATTTTTACTAAGTATATTGTGTTTCTCAATAAATTCCATCATTTTTATAGTGTGTTTAAAAGAGAAATTGGTCTAAAATTAGATGGGTCTGTTAACGATCCTAATTTATATATAGGAATAACCAAAGCAGTTTTTAATATATCAGGAAATATCAGGAAATTTACCAATTAAGAAACTTTTATTTATAGAATTGGCCAGTGTTTCTAATGCCTCATCATCTAGGTTTTGATAAACTTTTTTTGACATTTCATCCAATCCTGCAGAGTTTGTTTTAATTTCTCCAATTACCGTTTTTATTTCCGTTTTATCAGTGCTAGTCAAAATAAAAGTTTCTTCCACATGTACCTGTGCTTTCTACTGTACAGTCTGATTTAGTGTCTGAAGTTAATCGAAATCGATAATAAACTTTTTGAGATATGACTTTTCAACCTCAATTTGTCTTTAACCGATTTTAATGACACAATAAGTGTTTTTGCCTTGATAAATTTAACTTTTTAGATATAAACAAAATTTTCCTTTAAATTTAGAATGAAAACTAAGACCAAAATTGTATGTTTGTAATCTTTTCGTTTTTAACGTTTTTTTTTTTACTGAAACAAAAAGTATTGAGTTTTTGTTTAAATAAAATCGGTTTAGAAATCAGAACGCAGGACAAAAAAGGTAAATGATTGAAACATTATATCTCAAAAAGTACAAAACCCATTTCGACGAAAATACCTTCTTTTGTTAGGAAAGATACCGGCTTGTCAATAGCGTAATAATATTTCATTATATTGAAAGGGATATTGCGAGGACATAGTCAAAAGACCAAAAGAAAAAGTGAGTTTGTGGGCGAATCCTAAATAGAGGGATATTAGTAGCTCATATACTACCCGGAAGTTTCGGCCTTGTTGGGCAATCTTTGGTACGGGCGTAACCAGTGTTAAATAGGACGATGAATGGTGATGATCATGTCTGAAAAAGGAAATATGAAACGTAGACATTTACTGAAAACAGACCAACAACAAAAAAAATGGTTTTCGAAGAAAGTGGTTTTGAACAATGTTCCAAAGAAATCAAATAAATTTTTTAAAACTTTCCTCGAAACATTCAGAATATACAAATGATCTTGATTTGTTTTAAGGTTTGTCCACAATGCCTGACCGCTGGCAAACATCCGATTGTCATCTACACCAGACGGGAAATATACGGAAAAGAACTAGAAAACTGTACGTTAAGAAGTTTAGGATTAACGGGTGGCAGAGCCATGATTAGGGTGCTTAATCGAGACCCAGAATTGTTAAAACAGCAAGCTAACGTTTCTGCACCACTGCCTTCCAAACCTGTTGAAGAGAAACCTTATATTAGGAAGTTTCAGCCTTTGGAAGATAATAAGGAGACTTTGGTGCCATCTCAAGGTAAAATGATAAAAACGTATGTTTTTTCAAGCAAAATATTCTTGAAATTTGTTGAAGTATAAAGAAAAAAAAACAGAAAACTGTACATTAAGAAGTTTAGGATTAACGGGTGATAGAGTTATGATAAGGGTGCTTAATAGAGACCCAGAATTGTTAAAACAGCAAGCTAACGTTTTTGCACCGCTGCCTTCCAAACCTGAAGAGAAACCTTATATTAGAAAATTTCAGCCTTTTCAGAAGATATTAAGGAGAGTTCGATGCCATCTCAAGGTAAAATGATGAAAACATATTTTTTTTTTCAAGCAACGCGAAATTTGTTGAAATAGATGGTTAGCCAAATTATGCACTTTATGGGGGGATGTTAGGATTCTTCCGGGTGAAAACAAACCTGTATCTTGATACATCAAACCATTTTCAAGATACAACGGCTTTTTAAAATTTTGCATTTTAATAATTTTTTGATGGAAAAGAACTAGAAAATGCACAAGAATTACGATTAACGGGTTAAAACAACAAGCTAATGTTTCTGCACCACTGCCTTCCAAACATGTTAAAGAAAAATCGTATATTAAAAAGTTTCAGCTTTTGGAAGATAATAAGGAGAGTTCGTTGCCATCTCAAGGTAAAATAATAAAAACTGAGCTTTTTTTCTAAAGCAAAATAATAGCGAAATTTATTGGTTAATGATACTTGTAGGGGAAGTTACAAGCTGTTTTTAAGATACAGCGGCTGCACTGTCTTTCAAATCAGTTGAAGAGAAACCTTATACAGGGTGTTCGGCACATGAACCGTCAAAATTTTTTGGGATATTGTTGAGGTCATTCGCTACCTTTTCAACTTTGGAACTTGGGTCCTAAGAGTCACGGCTAAAGAGATTAATTTCTGGAAAAGTACCATTTTTTTTTATAATACTGTAATCTTATGCTACTTTAACTAATTAATAGATTTGTTAAAATTTATGTTACAAAGGGACATACGAGGTTTTTATTGAAGAACATTAGTGAATTTTGTGAAAGAAAATCAATTTCAAAATTAAAAATTAAACAAAGTATCAACACTTGAGAACTTTATTTCCTTTCAAAAACTTCTCTAGTTGATTACCTTTCTAACGGTATGCTGCACATGGATTAAAAAAAAACAATTCTGCTTTAATAATATGGATATTCCTTGAGACGGGCAATAATCGTTCGGACTTGATAAGAAAAACAATTTGATGTTTATGATCGTTTCGAACAAAATTTATAAATAAAGAACACAATATATTATTGTTAAAAGTTTAACTTTTGTTTAAGTAGGTAAACGATCATAAACATCAAATTGTTTTTCTTACCAATTCCGAACGAGTCTCGCCCTTCTGACGGAATATCCGTATTTTAAATCAGAAATGTTTTTTTATCAATGTGTAGTATACCGTTAGAAAGGTAACTAAGGAAGTTTTTAAAAGAAAATGAAGTTCTCAATTGTCGTACTTTTTTTGATTTTTAATTTTGAAATTGATTTTCTTTCACAAAATCACTATTGTTCTTCAATAAAAAACCTCGTATGTCCCTTTGGTACATCAATTTTAACAAATCTATTAATTAGTTGAAGAAGCATAAGATTACAGAATTATAAAAAAAATGGTGCTTTTCCACACATAATAATAAAAAGCTTACGAGGGTTTAAAGGTGGGATATTGGGTAATTTAAGAATTTTTTTTTTAAATTCATATCTCTTTAGCCGTGACTCTTAGGACCCAAGTTCCAAGGTTGAAAAGGTAGCAAATGACCCCAACAATATCCCAAAAAATTCTGACGGTTCATGTGATGAACACCCTGTATATTATATTATAAAGTTTCAGCCTTAGAATATAATAGTGAGAGTTCACTGCCAGTTTAAGGTAGAATGATAAAAACTTTTAAGGCAACATATCAGTAAAATGGGCATGCTCTTTTTTTGATGTACAGGGTGTTCCAAAGTTGATGTTATTGGGGGTTTATCAGGTATATCTGTGGGAGAAAAAAAACAGACATCTCGATTTTCAAGAGATGAAAAGGTGAAAACCGTATTATGATTAAGCAAGGTATTTTAGTGATATAACGGTATTTTGAAAAGTCTGCATTTTGGGAGGGGGATAAAGGTTTTTTGAAAAGTCTGCATTTTGGGAGGAAGCCTATAACTTTTTTGTTTATAAAAATTTAATTTTGTTCTAAATTGATTTTTTATAGTTTTTAATATAAAGCATCCATCAACTGTTAAACTAAATGTTATGTAACTTCTCTAATTTTTTGGGTTTTACACAAAGTTGGTATTTTTTTATGGGAAAGACACTATTTTTATTCGATATTCGAAATCCGTGTCAAATTTCCTTTAAAATAATGTATTACGCTCAATATTTTATGTTGTTTTATTATTTCTTTATATTTTGAGTATTTTTTTTTTACTTCTTTACAATCAGTAAATTAAGAAATTAATAAAAAGGGTAGGTAATAAAAAGAAAATATAAAAAGTTATTAAAAAAATAAAATCAGTCACATGTCAGTTTAAATAAAATACGTTGATTTCGAAAATCGGATAAAAATTAGTTTATTCGATTAAAAAGACCGATTGTTGATGTATCTCAAAAACTAAAAACGAAAGATTTTCAAAATACCAAAGTGCAATTATACACGGTTTATTCAAAACCTTAAACAATATTTCTTCTCGGCCGGGAATCAAACCCTGAACCTCTGCTGTACGCGGCGCCCTATCAATTAGGCCACCGAATTGATGAAGTAGTATATTATTATAGTTATATTATAAAAATTTTTAGAGCAAAGAAAATCTCCGCCGCCCACCAACGAAGGCCAACAGCAAAATCCTGAACCAAATCCTTCAATCGAAGACCAAAACCAAATACAACCCAAATCTGAAATGGAATTCAAACCCCAGAAGAATGTCAAAAACACGACTGTGGACCTTTTGAAACTTGCCAAAGAGAAAAGAAAATGCGCAGACCAGCCGCAGTTTAAAGAAGAAAAGAGGAGAAGTTTGGAAAGAGAAGAAAAATTATCTTATGCAAAGTCTGACGCTATGGAAATTGATTGCGATAACGATGAAAAAAAATTCGTTTCTCAAAAGAGCATCGAAGAGGAGTTTGTGTTTGTAAGTAGAATATTATTAATAAAAGTACATTTTGACTTATGGTATCCAGAGGGGAATGGGACAATTCGCCGCAGCCGATTTGCCGCGGAACAATTCGCCGTCCGCCGATTTGCCCCGGGGACAATTCGCCGCGAGATTTTTTGTTTTATGATATTACCATTGGCAATTCTTCAAACATTTTTATTTAGCTTGACTTCATTATAATATATTTGTTTATTAGTTTGGTTATAACTTTTTTCAAACTTTTCCAACTGGGTATTTGAAGGTTAGTATACACTTCAACATTTTTTTTATTAAAAAAATAAATAAAATGGTGGATCCAAAATAGCGGATTTTTCCATTTATAAACCAATATGCATCAAATTCGGAACTTTGAGATCTTTCAGATCGCTGATTATAATTTCTAACTTAAACTTTAAAAAAATCAAAATGGCGGTTCAAAAATGGCGGATTTTCCCATGTATAAACCGATTTGCATCAAACTCGGAACTTTGAGATTTTTCAGGTCGCTTATTATTATATCTAACTTAAACTTCGAAAAAATCAAAATGGCGGACTTTTCAATTTTTTAACCGATATGCCCCAAACTTGAACCTATGCGGTGCTGAAGGTCAATCAATACATATTTTGACTCAAAATTAAAACAATCTGCATGGCGCATTACAAAATTAAAATAATGACACAATTATTCAAAATCCGGTTTAGTTTAGTTATAATTTAAAAGATTTTAGTACATCTTATGATTTAAAAAGAAGAGAAAAGTTTGTAGCCCGATGAGAGGAATGGCTAAAATTCGTCGAGGAAAAAGACACGAGAATAATACGTTATTTTTCGCACTTTTTTTATAGTCATAATCAATTATTATAGGTACTAACTATGCGACATATAGGTACTCTACAGTGACTATGACATGATTGACAGGCACTTTTAGAATCGGTTACTCTAGGCAAACATGCTTAGAATGTATACATTCAAATTGTTTACCTTTTATCCCTAATATAAAACTTTTTCTCCCGATTTTTACTTTTCATCCCGGGGATAAAAAGTTAGCCTTAAATGCGGGATAAGAAGTGCACTTTTTATTGCTAAGTGCAAAAACAAGGTTTAAAAAAAATACCACAAATTAGGAAAACCTAATTGCTTAACCTTAGAGCAAAAGTGTAAGTCCAAAATTTCCATTTTTCGGGTTTTTGACTCAGCTTGAGTAAAATTTCGCAATTTTTCTACTGATCTAACAAAGAACAGGGTGTGTCCGTATATCTCAACCATTCTGCTGCGCTTATTATAAGAAATAGGAATGCAAAAGTTGTAGGGTAGGGTTTATCCTAAACTGCCAGAAAATTTTATATATAAAAAACAAAAACATGCTATATATTAAACTGAAAGCAAATAGATCTCTCTTTTTCAATTCAAATATATATAATTTGTTGAAATTTGGTTCAGCCGTTGTTGCAATAATTGGCGTTTTTAAGAATTATGGGAAAATTCTTATTGTTGTTGTATCATAAACAAAAAATGACGAAAATAGAAAAGCATTTAGTTCCTATCACTTCTACACAAAAACAATATTACTTTTTGCTCTCCTCCTGTAAAATTAATGTTTTGTAAGGCACAGATTTTAATGGATGTTAAGGTTTGAAAGGTAGACTCTAAAACTTTTAAAAAACTACCCTGACTTCTATTTTGTTATTTATGAAAAATAAACAGGTATGTATTTTAAAGAAAAATATTATATTTACAAATATTAGTCAATTTATAAAAGCATATTCTTAACAAAAATTTATCAAATTCTTAGGTCTATTTCTTCTCGAAAAAAAATTAAACCTTGAAAAAAAACATATTTAGCTGTAATAGTTAATATTTAAGAAAAAAATTTATCACATTGTTAAAAAATCCTTGTTTTTAAAAAACTTAACTTAAAATTAGACAAAAATGTTTATATTTTACTTGATATGTTTACCATGTTTGGTTGTCTTGTTGACCAAGATTAGGATTATTTTATCTTATTTATTCTTATTATTTCTAATAATACAATTTCATTAACCTTCTTTACTTTTAGTAATTTTTGAAATCTAAAAAACTATATAAGATATAAATAAGTTTAAAACATTGTTTTTTTAATTTATTTAGACGTAATTATGATGCCATTAAAACATACTTATTCGAGTTCTTAATCTTGATCTTGGTAGTCACCTAAATTGGTTCGGTCTTTTATTCCTACCAGGTACTACCCCTTTTAAGAAGGGATTCTTTGTAAACATTAAGCCTTATCTTATGTAGTTATGCTAATTAATCATAAAATTTAAAATGCTAAGCTTTTTAAAAAATGGCATAGTAGCCATATAACGTTGCTTTGCCATATGATTTTTTAGCATAATATGTTTGACATAACCACAGAAGTTGGGTATGTCAGTACAAGTAAGGAAAAATTAGCCTCGCCACTTAAAAAACATTCATTTTATTAATTTCTGTGACACTTTTCACTCTAATATTCGGTAGTTGGTTCGTCTTGATAATGTTGTTATTAGAATTAACCGCCAATGGATACTTTGCTTGAGAATTGGTGTTAGGTATATTTTTAGAAGATGAATCTGTCCAGTTATCAAAAACGTGTTTCTCTGTCCCAGGTGTGCACAAAGCTAACTCTGCTTCATGTTTCATTGTTAAAGACACCTCATAAATGTTGAAATTATTTTCAGTGTCTATAGGTTTATGATTATTTGAAGGAACTGTGTGAATTTCAAAATTCTTGGATATTGATACTCCATTTCTAAAAATTTCATTTTGTGTTTTATTAAAAATCGGGTTATTTTCTTTTTCTACATCAAGTTTTGGCTTTGTGTATCCCATGAAATGTGTTTCAGTTTTTTTACCTGTAGGGTTATCTTCACTACTACAAAGCATTGCTTTAATTTTATTAAATGAAAAAAAATCAGAAGCATTCAACTGAAGAGGCCCAAGTCTCAAAGTTTTCTCATCCTTTTCTTTCTTGGCAGCTATGTCCTTGAAATCTAATTTTCGTTTAATGACACATTTATTGTTGATATGATCTTCTTTTGTTTTTAGGGATCTAAAGCGTTTTTTACAAAATGGACAAACCGTATGTTTCTTTGTCATATGAGTTTTTAGCATATAATTGGAATATTCAACAGAACCACAAAGGTTGCAAACAAAAATCGTGTGCGTTTTCGCTTCATTGCTTACCATGAGTGGTGATCCTACTGTTTCAGGGGTAGACATTTCTGCTGTCTTAGATATACCTTCAACGCTTGTTTCTTCCTGAACATCGCGTAGTATAATCATTTTACTTCCATGTTTGGAAAACTTAGTATCAGGTGATGAACTACGTTTTCTACTATTACTAGGACTAATAGAGCCGCCGCTGCCTGAAAATTGTTTTAAATGTTTTTCTAGAAAGGACATTATACTTTCTTCCCTTTCAGATATGTCGTCCACTGGTTTATTAACAAATGTCAAAACATCCCTACTGTACTGGTTTGTATCTAAACTTTTCTTCTTAAAATAAGTTTCGACTTCACCCGTATAAAGTGATACTATAGGCGAAATGTTCAGTCCAAGAATTCGTTTGGGTAATTTTAACGTTGGGTTATCTTTCAAAATTTCTTTGACACTGGGATGAAATTTAGGCTGATTATTTGGTTCTTTTTTATTGGATTTTGCTTGTATTTTAGATTTCTCTTTGGATAATTCAGATGATTTTTTATTTACGATTTTGCACGTAGATGTAGATTCTTTTTTCTTCTGATCTTTTCTTAAGGTATTTGGAATCTTACTTCTTTTTGCTGAAATTTGCAGAAATTTCTCTTCTAGAAGTGGCTTAGTTTGGTCGCATAATCCTTCTGGCGCCTTTTGACACATCATGTCAGTGGGTTCGATCTGGAAAAAAAAATAAAGGCATTTTAGATATTATAAAAATAGAACCCCAATAATTAAGTGAGAACTAAAAGTATATTATGGTGTTATGCTGCTACAACTTTTTCATAATGACTTTGAATTATTTGGTCTCTACAAAACTCCAACAAATGTCTATTTCTATAAAGCTCTGACATAATGTAATCATTTTAGGGAATATTTGTGTCTTTGTTTTAAGGTAATTTAAGATTGGATTACTTGAAGTGTTTTTTTCGTCGCCGCCGTTTAAAAAAAATTAGAAGCGTATCGTTCTTAGTAAATGTTCCAAATGTTTTTAGGGATCTAAAGCGTTTTTTACAAAATGGACAAACCGTATGTTTCTTTGTCATATGATTTTTTAGCATAATTGGAATATTCAACAGAACCACAAAAATCGTGTGCATTTTCGCTTCATTGCTTACCATGAGTGGTGATCCTACTGTTTCAGGGGTAGACTAGTTTTTTTTTGATGGTCACGTTACGACACAGCAGATTGTCTTTAAAATATTGAAGTTGGAATGACGGTTCATGAATATTTGATTTTTTTTTAAATAAAGCCGGTTTTGAGATTGTTTTTACTATATTCTTTCCGAACAATTTTTTTTAAATCTATAGTAATCCTAAATTTTTCAGAGCCGCTTCACAGATGACAAAGTCAAATACATCTCAAATATAACAGATTTTAACCTTTTAATCATGTTGCTTCCTTACAAAACTTTGGTGGAATATCGGAATGGTGTCTGAGAATATTTCACTGAAATTTCACAGAAATCTGTAGTGTCATTTTGAAAATATCATAAAAAACCGTCTGATTTCCCATAGGATCCAATGTAAAATTCAGCCCCCGGAGAACAGCTGATTTTTTCAGGCTCGTGGCCTCTATTTTTGTGTTGGCCTTGATTTATATTTCGATAATACTGTGCGGGCCAAAACATTTTGTTATTTTTCTATTTTGTAATAACTTTTTAGGCTTTTACAGATTAAAAAAACCCTTGTTCGCTACAAAAAGATCAATTTAATAAAATTAAAAACATATCCGGACATATTGTTTTTTAAGATAGCGAACGAGTTTTAAAGTAAGGTTTGTTTATTTTTATGTTATCGATAAAAATATTCATGGTTACACTATAAACATACCGGTAAACTATATAATAACTATTAAAATCGGTAAAGCACTGTTTGAGATACGACTATCAAATCAAAACTCCTCATTAGCCTGAATATCATAATTCGCTAAATGCTCCTTGGCATTTCTGCCTTAAATTGTACAGAATTAGAGAGAATTATCATATCTCAAAAAATGACGAAAAGATTTTGAATAGTTAAAACTTTTTAAATTAGTCAATAAACCGGTTTGTTTACAGTGCAACACTTTATTTATTTCGTTTTTCGATTCGAATTTCGAACATAAAAAGAAACTAAAATAAATAATTTTGTCCATCTTGAAAAGCTACCTATTGTTTGTTTCCTTAAAATTTGTTAGATGCCTAAAAAACTGTTTAACAAAGTGCAGAATTTTTTGGCCCACCTGGCTTTTATTAGGGACTTATTAGCCTAGCTTTAATAGTTTTGCAGTATTTTGACAGCTTTTCATTGGAATATGCAAGCTGATCTTTGTTTACTAAAAGTAACCGGAATAAATCTTGAATCTTTAATTGAAGATAAAAGAACAACTTATTTTTAAATTAAAATTATTTTAAATTTTTTTTAAAAACTGTCAGCCTGCAATGAAAATCTGTCCAAATTCAGCCTGACACTATTACTGCCCTTATTCCAATAGGGACTTATTGCAATAAAGCCAGCCAGTAATAGTGCCAGGCACTACTTCCATTAAAAAGTAGACAGTTGATCTTTTAAAATTGACATACCGAAGTCGAATTTATAAATCTAGTCGTTTATTTTTCAATAATAATGGCGGCACTATTAATTCTGGCTCTTATAATACACAAAGGCCTAATTTTGAAAGAAGACAGCTGTTTTTATAATGTGGAACTGTCAGAATAGTGCCCGGCACAATTACTGCCTGGCTTTATTGCAATAAGTCCCTAATTGTTATGAATGTCTTACCTTAACTTTTGTTGTGACAGGAGTCTTCTTAACCAATGCTGGATGCACGTCACTTTCGTTGACATTGTTCCAGTACACATTGGACTGTGGCTTTTCGTAAAGTCCATACTCCATCGTAGCACTTAACTTAACGATAGTGAATAGAGAGAGTAACAAACTTGCACGATAACTAAATCACTCGAATGCCGAACTGTCACTAATAGAGGCTACTAGTGGAATGGTTTAAGCACAGTGTCTACTCTGTGGCTTGAGCAAGAAACGCTCTATGGGTTGCAGGGAGGGAGGGGTTAATAATATACGCGAAGATTTATAATTAGGTCCTCGCAGCGTTGCCAACCTTACAAAGTCTGTCGTAGATACCGGGTGGGCCAAAAACACTTGCACTAAGTCTATTTGCTGGTGTTTTTACAGAGTTTTATGCATTTTCTGACTTTTGATTTTAGCTGCTTGGTAATTTAGGTAGCGAAAGAAAAATGGTGCCAGCAAACAAGTATAGCCGTCCATACAACTTGCTAATCTAAGTATAACACCTAGTTCTTTTGCCGAATGTCGAACTAGCTTTATTTTCAAATTAAGAAAAAACATAAAAAAGTTTCCTGTGCTCAGCCGGGGCTCAAACTCGGACCGTGTGGCTTTCTACACCAACACCTTACCAATTGAGCTAATAAACACATTAGTATATATATTTTTAAAAAACTGCTACTCATCGTTACTGATTTTTATATTTCTTCCTTAATTTTTTTTAAAAGTAATTTGTGAAAACTGCGTTACTTGTGCTTTTAAGATATACATACTATTTTTTTTTCTGAAAGTCTGATATTCATAGATATAAAAAAAATATTCTTAATCTATTAGTTAAGCAAGATTTCGGAAAATCTGCTTTTTAGGAGTTTTGTATATTATTTTTTGGTAAATGGTCAATTCTCCCTATTTCGACCTCGCTGAATCCGAAGATCCTGGTTGCCACCTCGACATGGATGGATGGGCAAGATGGCGCCGAAATTTTAAATTGTCGCTGTAAAGCCCCAATTGACACAGGTGTACTTCAAAATATATGTTTATATAACCCAAAAATAATATATTAGTGTTTTTTAAATTGCTGTAAAAACCTCCAAAAACCCCCCCAGACCCCCCAAAATCTGAAGGTTTTTTAAAATTTTCTTAAAAAATAAGTAATAATGTATAATATACTTTATTGTAGACAATAAAATTCCGTTTTTAACAAGATATTATTTAGTGGGCTTACAGTGATTACAAACTGTTCAGTGGTGTCCGTTAATTTTTTTTAAAATGTTGTATAACATGGTCTGATCGGTTTCATAATTAAAACTTTAGGGGTGCCCGTAAATAAAATCAATTTTAAAAAATCAGAAAATAAGCCATTTTTATTACAAGTTTTATCTAATTTTCTCAGAAACTAAGCCTAATATGAAAAAATATATAATATACTTTATTGTAGACAGTAAAATTCCTTTTTCAACAATGTGAAACTCGGTGGGGTTTGACGTATAATAAACTCTCCAGCGGAGTCCGTATATGGGGGTGATTTAAAAAAATCATAAAAAGGACATGTTTTTCACAGGTTTTATTCGATTTTCTGAAAAACCAAGCTTTTTATCAAAAAATGTGTTCTATACTTCGTCGTAGACAATAAAATTTATTTTAAAACGCTGTTACAAAGTGGAAGTTATTCCATAGTTACCGCTCCAGTGGTGTCCTTAATTTAAAGTAATTATTTAAAATCAACAAACTAATCAATTTTTTTACAAGTTTTATCCAATTTTCTTCAAAACTAAGCTTCTTACGAAAATATAAGTTATTTACTTTGGGGTAGATAATAAAGTTTCCTTTTAAACGGTGTATCACAAAATGTGAAATTTTTGCCTAAAATTGCAGAGATTTAGAGAGATATCGCTTTCAAAAATTACCAAAAAAAAAATATTTTTGTCAAATTTTCTTAAAAACTAATATCAGTAGGAAGAATAAGGTAAAAAGTAATTTTTTTCCTAAGAAGCTTAAATTTTTTTTAAATAGATAAAATATGTAGCAAAAATTGATTATTTTTGTAATTTTAGTAGTAGTACGCCCCAGAAGACTTATGTGTGACATAAACCCCATATTAAAGGGTATCGTTTAAAAGAAAGTTTTATTGCCGACAATAAACTATACCACACATTTTTTCCCAAGAAGTGTAGTTTTTGAGAAAATTTTATAAAACCTATAATAAACATGTTTTTTTCTAAATAATCCCAATTTACAGCCGCCACTGAAGAATCTACTTCCTTCTTGTAACCTTATTAATCAATAATCGGAAAGGGAATTTTGTTTTCCACAAAAAACTGTTTTTTTGCAATTTTCGATAAAAAGGTTAGTTTTCGAGAAGGGAGTTGGGAGGGATTTCCTCCGTCCCTGTCGATATTTCGAGTTGGCAACCGGAATATTCGAATTCAGCGGGGACGAGTTAGGGGGAAATGGTCGGTTGCCACTTTCTACAAAAATACAAAGTACTTCTTCAAAAAAAATGCTTTTTACAAAGAACTCTTTCAAAAAATAACTTTTTGAAAAAAAATTTTTTTGCAAAAAATGTTTACAATACAATATCAGATAAAATTATAGCGTTAAAGAGAATTAAAATATTAGGAAAATAATTTTTTTGGTGCACCAGGTACATCAAATAAAATTTTCACCCGCTTATCTTTTTGTTGTATTTTATAATTTAAATTTAAGTTCAATAATTTTGTAATTTGGTTTAGTTTTATCACCCATAAAACGTATTTAATCCTTCTTAAGTAGAAGTCGGATTACCTACAAATAATTTGTTCCTCCTTATATTTACTACTGTAAGTCAGTTATTAGTCGGTATTAACCAAAACAGGGTTTTCCAACCAAAATAAAATAAATGGTTTTAAGAATTTAAAGACCTACAGGTACACACTTATAGGAAATAGAGTATTAAAAGGGACTCCGGACAAAAGGTCCAAATATCGAAAGTACAACGTCGAAAGTAGGAAAGGTCGAAATTACAAAAGATCAAAAATACAAAATATTGAAATTGCATATACAAAACCAATTAACCTAACCAAGTCGAAACGCCCTGTCCAGCCGAGGTTGCGGGTTTTTTTGAGTTCCTTGGTTTGGTGGTGATTTTAGGGGTAGTAAACAAGGTAGGCAGCAATTCTAGGTGGTTGGTGTGTTTATTTTTCAACCTCCACAATTAAAATAAATATACAAAAACAGATTTAGGACCATAATGTTTCATTTTATATTATAACTATTATTTACTTTTTTAATAAAATTAATAAATTAATAAAAAAAACTTAATTAAGGTACATTAACAATTTTAAAAAGGTAAAAGACAATTTCAAACACACAAATTCAGACGAACAACATTAAAAAAAAAACCAGAGGAGCTGATAATTTTATGCTTTAAAGAATTATAGGAAAATAGAATAAAACACATGAGAAAATAAAACACAATTTTAAAACTAGGTAAGAAGTTACAGTATAAAAAATTAATAAAACTACCACAAAAAATTTTGAAAACCAGCTTAGAAACCTATAATAAATGCCTAAAATGTCACCTAGGTTCAAAAAAAATGTGCTAATTACGTGAAAATTTTATAAAAAAAATTTGAATGTAAATATGTACTTATTTACCTACCTATTTGTATTTCTAATGACAATATATTTTTGCTAATGAAATGTGATAATAAAAAAATATATTAAAATTAAATATATAACCGAACCGCTTTTGGAGTACCCTTTCCCCCACTTTTATCCTTGAAAATAGTTTTTCAAAAAATGACTGGTTGAAAAAAAAATATATTTTTTGGAAAAAATGTTTACTATACATCAGATAAAATTAAAGCGTTAAAGTGAATTAAGATATTAGGAAAATAATTTTTTTGGTCCACCTGGTACATTAAAGAAAATTTTGGCCCGCTTATCTTTTTGTTGTATTTTATAATGTAAATTTAGGTTCAATATTTTGTAATTTTGTTTAGTTTTATCACCCTCAAAACGTATTTAATCCTCCTTAATTAGAAGAAGTAGGATTACCTTCCAATAATTTGTTCGTCCTTATCGTTACTACTGTGAGTAATTAGTCGGTATTAACCAAACAGGGTTTTTCAACCAAAATAAAACAAATGATTTTAAGAATTTAAAGACTCGAAGGAGGAAAGGAAATCGAGTATTAAAAAGGTCGAAATATCGAAAGTACAACATCGAAAGTACAAAAGGTCGAAATTACATAAGATCGAATATAAAAAGGTCGAAATTAAAAAAGATCAAAAATACACAAGGTCGAAAGTAGGAAAGGTCGAAATTACAAAACATCAAAAATACAAAATATTGAAATTGACCAAAATATGCATAGTTACAGTATGAAAAAAAATCTAATAAAACTACCACAAAATATTTTTAAAACCAGCTTAGAAGCCTATAATAAATGCCTAGGTACAGAAAAATAAAATGTGCTCATTATGTGAAAACTTTATAGATTTTTTTTTGTAAATTGTAAATTTTTGCCAATGAAGTGTGATAATAAAAAAATATATTAAAATTAAATATATAACCAAATCGCTTTTAGAGTACCATTTCCCCCACTTTTATCTTTGAGAGTAGTTTTTCAAAAAATTACTGGTTGAAAAAAATATAATTTTTGTAAAAAATGTTTACTATAAATCAGATAAAATTAAAGCGTTAAAGCAAATTAAGATATTAGGAAAATAATAATTTTTTTGGTCCACCTGGTACATTACATAAAATTTTGGCCCGCTTATCTTTTTGTTGTATTTTATAATGTAAATTTAAGTTCAATAATTTTGTAATTTGGTTTAGTTTTATCACCCTTAAAATGTATTTAAGCCTCCTTAATTAGAAGAAGTCGGATTACCTACAAATAATTTGTTCGTCCTTATATTTATTACTGTAAGTGAATAATTAGTGGGTATTAACGGAAACAGGGTTTTCCAACCAAAATAAAACAAATCGTTTTGAGAATTTAAAGACCTACAGGGTGACACACACAGGAAATCGAGTATTAAAACGGGCGCCGGACAAAAAGTCGAAATATGGAAAGTACAACGTTGCTCATGTTCATTATGTGAAAACTTTATTTAAAAAAAATTGGATATGTGCTTATTTACCTATTTGTATTTCTAATGACATTGTAAAGAGCAATATATTTTTGCTTATGAAGTGTGATAATAAAAAAACATATTAAAATTAAATATATAACCGAACCGCTATTGGGCTACTTTTATGCTTGAAAGTAGTTTTTCAAAAAATGACTAAAATATTTTTTTTGGCCCACCAGGGGGAAATGGTCGGTTGCCACTTTCCACATAAAAGTACAAAGTACTTCTTCAAAGAAATGCTGTTTACAAAGAACTCTTTTAAAATATTACTTTTTGAAAAAAATATTGTTTGGAAAAAATGTTTACAATACAATATCAGATAAAATTATAGCGTTAAAGAGAATTAAGATATTAGGAAAATAATTTTTTTGGTCCACCAGGAACATTAAATAAAATTTTGGCCTGCTTATCTTTTTGTTGTATTTTATAATGTAAATTTAGGTTCAATAATTTTGTTTAGTTTTATCACCCTCAAAACTAAATACTTTTTGAGGGTGATAAATCCTCTTTAATTAGAAGACGAAGAAGAATTACCTACAAATAATTTGTTCGTCCTTATATTTACCACTGTAAGTGAGTAATTAGTCGGTATTAACCGAAACAGGGTTTTCCAACCAAAATAAAACAAAAGGTTTTGAGAATTTAACGACCTACAGGGTGATACACTTATAGGAAATCCATTATTAAAAGGGGCGCCGGACAAAAGGTCGAAATATCGAAAGTACAAGATCGAAAGTCGAAAATGTTCGAAATATAATAGGTCGAAAGTAGAAAAGGTCGAAAATACAAAATATTGAAACTGAACAAAATAGGCATATAAAAAACTAATTAACCTAACCAAGTTTCCCTGTCCAGTCCAGGTTGTTGCGTGTTTTTAGGGTTCTTTGATTTGGTGGTACTTTTAGGGGTAGTGAACAAGGTAGGCAGCAATTTTAGGTGGTTGGTGTGTTTATTTTTCAACCTCCACAACTAAAATAAATATACAAAAATAGATTTAGGACCATGATGTTTCATTTTATACTATAACTATTATTTACTTTTTTAATAACCAACCAACCAAAGCATTAAAGCAACTTAGGATATTAGGAAAATAATTTTTTTGGTCCACCAGGTACATTAAATACAATTTTCGCCCGCTTATCTTTTTGTTGTATTTTATAATGTAAATTTAAGTTCAATAATTTTGTTATTTTGTTTAGTTTTATCACCTTAAAACGTATTTAATCCTCTTTAATTAGAAGAAGAACCTTCAAATAATTTATTTGTCCTTATATTTACTACTGTGAGTAATTAGTGGGTATTAACCAAACAGGGTTTTCCAATCAAAATAAAACAAATGGTTTTGAGAATTTAATGACTTACAGGAAATCGAGTATTAAAAGGGGCGCCGGACAAAAGGTCGAAATATCGAAAGTACAACGTCAAAAATTACAAAAGTTTGAAAGTACGAAAGGTCGAAATTACATAAGATCGAATATAAAAAGGTCAAAATTAAAGATCGAAAATACAAAAGGTCGAAAGTATGAAATTGATCAAAATATACATATACAAAAGCAATTAACCTAACCAAGTCGAACCGCCCTGTCTAGTCTAGGTTGGTCTAATAAAACTACCACAAAATATTTAGAAAACCAGATTAGAAACCTACAATATATGCCTAAATTGTGACCTACGTACTGGAAAACAAAATGTGCTCATTATGTAAAAACTTTTTAAAAAAATTTGGATATAAATACTTATTTACCTATCTATTTGTATTTATAATGACATTGTAAAAAGCATATATGTTTGCTAATAAAGTGTGTGTAAAAAATATATTAAAATTAAATATATAACCGAACCGCTTTTGTAGTACCCTTTCCCCCACTTTTACCCTTGACACAATTGAAAAAACTATAAATACTTATAATATTTAAAAAAATATAGCCATATCCCTTTTGAAATTAAAATTAGAGAATAATACAAAAACAAATTTTCCTAAAGACAAGGTCAGGCCTTTTTGAAACTGTAAAAGTTTAAATAAAACACACCACACGTTCTTAAATTGTTAAGTTCGAAATTTAGCAAAAAAACGATTCTCGGTTCACATTCATATAAAAAATTCGTAGACTTGCGATAAGCAGGACTTAACTTTTTTCTGGTGCCTCGCCTGTCGCAAAAAAATGCATGCTCAAATCTGCAAGGTTACAGGGTGAACAAAATATTTTTATAAAAAGAAAATAAGAGTGAGGAAAAAAGCTCGGACTCAGAGGTTATGCTATAAGGTGGACCAGGGGCCGAGGATAGTTGATAGTTAAACTGCTTAGGTTAGTGTCCTAACCTGACCCGTCTAGATTATTATACAAAAAAAAAACTATCCTGGTCTGGTCAGTTAAGTTTTTTACCTTCCTAGCCCGCGGAGCAATGGCTAGAAAAGGTATTATTTTCAACAAAAAAATAAAATTAAAAAAAAATGTATTGTAGTGACTATTACATTTTAATGTCGTTTAGCAGGGTACGCATTTTCCTTTTCTGTTTTTTTCCTCGAAAACGGTTGGAGATACAAAAAACTGCCACAAATCAAAAAGTCAGTGCTAACGAGGTCAAAGTCGGAGTTTGTTTTGTTTACAAAAAACATCGCGCGCGAGATACCTGTGTTGAGAATCTATATACAATGTGTATTATAAATAATATATCATGTTTAAAAGCAAAAAAAGTGTGAAACTTGTTTTAAAAATTAGCGAAAAGCCCAAACAAAATCAAGAAAAAATGGATAATGCCGAATTATTTCAGGATAGCCATGCTAGAACACAAAATGAAGAAGTTTTATATAGCGAATGGAAAAAATCCCAAAACGAAAAAAATTCACTTAGTGTACAAGTGGATTATCTCCGAAGTCAACTGGAAAGTATGCAAAGAAAATTTGCAGATTTAGAGACAAAAGTCACTAAAAAAGAAGAGTCTGACATGGACTACATTACTGATGAGGACGATCTGGCAAGAGAAACTGAGTGGATCAGACAAAAAGGAAAAGGTTGGAAAAAACGTCGAATGGATACTTCACTCTCACCACCACAACAAAGCTCGGGCACTGGAGAGCCCTCCAATAAAACACAAAATGAAGAACCCCCAACTAAGGTTAAAAAAGCTCCATTACCTCCACCGATTATGGTAAATGGCGTAAATAATTTTAATGATATTTATGAAAAGTTAAATATCATACAAGGAGTTAAAATAAAAGTTTTAAATAACGAAAATATTAAAATAAATGTACAAGACGCAGACAGCTATCGGCTGGTTACTAAAATGCTTAATGAAATAAAGCATCAATGGCACTCATACGAAAACAAACAAATAAGGCCAATTAGAGTAATAGCGAATAGGCTACACTTCTCATGTGACCCACAAAAAATTGTAGCTGATCTACAAAAAAAAGGTTTTAAGGCACTGGAGGCCAGCAACAAACTTAAATGGAGAACAAGACAACCTCTTAACATGTTTATGCTCACATTCAGCCACGATGAAGATATCAACAAAATTTTTGAAATTTCCAGTATCCTTGGGATTGAAGTGGAAATAAAAGCACTAAAAACCTCAAAGTTAGTCCCTCAATGCAAAAGATGCCAATCTTATGGACACACGCAAAAATATTGCGCTAAAGAACCACGTTGCGTAAAATGCACGGGGAAACATCTTACTGTAGAATGCCCCAAACCAAAAGAATCTGAGCCAAAATGCATCCACTGTGGAGGCAAGCATCCTGCTAACTACAGAGGATGCCTTGTTGCTAAGGAAATACAAAAATTGAAAAATAAACCTAAGAAACCGAATCTCATACCAAACGTGAGTACAAATAGACAAAACCAACAGACAAGAAACACAGTCACACAAAACTCTGTGACAAGGACATACAGCCAAGTAGCAGCAACAGCTACTATACCTGATATTAATATCAGTAGTCAAAATACTATGGAACAAACACTACAATTAATTTTGGAGAAATTGAACAAACTTGATGAGCGATTAACTAAACTAGAAAGTAGCAATAACGGAGCTACCAATATGCCTCAAAATGGTCAGTAATCTTAGAATCCTAGCTTGGAATGCCAATGGTCTCTTGCAACATCAGCAAGACTTGCAAGTTATTCTAGACATAGAAAAAATTGACGTCTGTCTTGTGTCAGAAACGCATTTCACTAACCAGTCTCACATTAAATTTAAAGGTTATAAAGTGTATCATACAACTCACCCTAGCAATACTGCACATGGGGGAAGTGCTGTAATAATTAAAGAAAATATATCACACTATGAGGAGATGGGATATAAAACCATAGAGATTCAAGCTACATTAGTAAGTGTAAAAACCAAAACATATACATTAGTCATAAGTGCTGTCTATATACCACCAAGGCACTTACTAAAGAAAAATCAATATCTTAATTTTCTCAGAAAATTAGGAAACCGTTTTATAATTGGAGGTGACTTTAATGCAAAAAATACCTACTGGGGATCTAGACTGACGAACTCTAAAGGAAAAGAACTTTTGCAAGCTATTAGTGAATATCAATGTGAGCCGATATCAACTGGTAAGCCCACATACTATCCAACAGATCCAGGAAAAATTCCAGATCTAATTGATTTTTTTATAGTAAAAAATATATCTTTAAGTTTTGTAGATATAGAAGAAAGTTTTGATTTACACTCAGATCATTCACCTATTATTCTAACTCTTAGTAAAAACATAATAAAGAAAGAAGCAAATATCTCACTAGTTAATAAACTGACTGACTGGATTAGTTTTAAACAAAGTCTGTCAGAAAAAATAAACCTATCAGTACCATTGCAAACGCCAGAACAAATCGATAAAGAAGTTGATTATTTTGTTACAAATATTCAACAAGCAGCTTGGGAAAACAGTCCAAAACCAAAGAGAATTTTTAAGGGAAAAAACTATCCAAAGGAAATTAGAGACCTTATATTGGAAAAAAGGAAACTAAGAAGAAAGTGGCAACAAAGCCGTGATCTTCGGGACAAAACAAATCTCAACAACATGACGCAGCGCATTAGGCGAGAAATTCTAGTAATAAAAAATGAATCTATTAACCATTTTCTTAATGAGCTTACAGATGATAAAAATACCGACTATTCCCTTTGGAAAGCAACCAAAGATTTTAAAAGACCAATTATCCAAATTCCACCCATACGAAAACCTAACAACCAGTGGGCAAGGAGTAACGAAGAAAAAGCAGATATTTTTGCAAGTCATTTAGAAAAAACATTTCAGCCCCACGAAGCACCAGATGAACACTTTCATTTAAATGAACCCCATCAAATCGAGGACCATATTAAGCTTACATCACCAAAAGAAATATTAACAGAAATCAAAAATATTAATTCGAAAAAAGCCCCAGGGTATGATCTTATTAACGGGGTAGTCATAAAACAACTCCCCAGAAAAGCTATCGTAAAACTATGCAACCTAATTAATGCGTCTTTTAGGCTTAGGTACGTACCTAAACTGTGGAAAGTTGCAGAAGTTATCATGATTCCAAAACCGGGAAAACCACTCCATGACGTGTCATCTTACAGGCCAATATCTTTGCTGCCAATTATATCCAAGCTCTATGAAAAATTATTGCTTAAAAGAATAAAACCCATCATAGAAAGACAAGAAATTATTCCATCTCATCAATTTGGTTTTCGAGACAAGCATTCCACGATAGATCAAGTACACAGAATTACTAATATAATAGAAAAAGCACTAGAAGAGGGAAACGTTTGTTCTGCAGTTTTTCTAGATGTAGCACAAGCATTTGACAAAGTGTGGCATGAAGGCCTTAATTTTAAACTAAAAAGGTTTCTGCCAAAACAGTATTCGGATATTTTGGAATCATACATATCTGATAGACATTTTAGAGTAAAACAGGAAGACTCATACTCAAATTTAAGAGAAATTCAAGCAGGCGTGCCCCAGGGTAGCGTACTAGGCCCTTATCTATACTTATTATTCACTTGTGATATCCCAAAGCCAGAAGATTGTCACTTAGCAACATTTGCCGATGATACTGGTTTATTGACGGTAGAAAAATCTATTGAAAAATGCATAGAGAAACTTCAGGATGCAGTCACCCAAATTCACAGTTGGACCACAAAGTGGCGAATAAAATTAAATGAAACCAAATCAATTCATGTTGATTTTACAAACAAAAATATAAATCACATACAAATAACAATTAACAACATTCCAGTACCATATTCGAATCAGGCAAAATATCTAGGTATGACACTTGATACCAAATTGCGCTGGAAAGCACATGTTAAGAAAAAAAAAGAAGAACTTGAGATAAGGTATAGAAAAATGAACTGGCTAATTGGAAGGAAGTCCAATTTAACAATTCATAATAAGTTACTGCTTTATAGACAAATACTGAAACCAGTATGGACATATGGTATTCAACTATGGGGTTGTGCTAAAGAGAGTAACATTCTAGTTGTACAGAGATTTCAAAATAAAGTATTAAGAAACATTGTGAATGCACCTTGGTACGTTCGAAATAGTGACCTTCATCGAGATCTAAAAATCGAAACTGTAGCAGAGACTATAAAAAAGTACGCAAAAAGCCATGAAGATAGACTCCATCGGCATGTGAATGTGGAAGCAATTCAGCTTCTAGACAATACTATGCTAGTTCGACGACTAAAAAGAGTGAAGCCGTTTGAGCTAGTAAACTAAGTGAATTACACATAAAACAAAATAATGCTATAAACACAACACAATTGTGAGTTACAGACTAAACAAAGCGGGGAGAACTGTTGAGTGAACCCTAAGTTTAAATCTGACTTTTCTAGTAAATTAAGTTAAAACAAAATTGCTAATTAGTCTTACTGACTAGATTGTAATAAAAAAAAAACACAGTGTGTTTGACAAATAAAAAAAAAAAAAAAAAAAAAAATCAAAAAGTTTTTGAATAAAACAAAGGTTCTATTTTATATTTTTGAATCTGCCATTGGCTTACTGTAAAAACGTTCTGGGGGAGAAGAGGGGCATGGCCCCTGCAAAAATATCACCTCGTAGTTTTTTCCTGACATTTGACATGGCTAAAGATGTATGCCTTGTAGCTAAATACCCGTTCCAAATTTGAGCTAAACAGCTCAAAAACTGCACGACCTATAAAGAAAAAACAAACGAAAAGTTGAAATGTTGACACCCTATATTTCGAAAACTAAGCATTTGCCGAACCATGTTTATTTTTTTTCTTAAAATCACTCAAAAACCATCCTCTGAACTTTGGCGACATACTTTATAAACACCCTGTAATTGTTTTTATATTCAAAACAATACTTTAAGAACAGAAATGGAACATTGATCTCTTTTTTTTTAGTGCGGGGTAAGAAACGGTATGCTGTTTTCCCTACAATCTGCTAATTCGGTGCCTTCTGAGGACTTACCCGATGATTTCTTTGAGTTAACGATAGATGATGCGAAAAAAATTCTAAGAGATGTCAAAAGAAAAAGATTTGAAATGGAAAACCAGCAGATGAAAACTTCGAGGTTAAGAGAACTGGACGACAATAAAAAGCAACTGAGGCAGTTAAATAAGTAAGCACCAGAGACAGGGAGTCCTTAACACAGGTGTCTGAATGAAGTATAGGTTATATAAAAATGTTTTCAAAAATTAATTGCACATTTTGAATATGGACTCTTTCCTGACTTCACTATATTCATATAATCCTAGCTGATCCTCTTCTCGAAATTTTATAATTTTTTTGCATTTTTCTAGTTAGTCTAGGCGCTGGCTCCTGTCACGTGTGACTTAATATGTACGCTCAGTTTGACTGCGGGGCTTTATTAAGCATCCATAGGAGTATAAAAAAAGATTGGTCATCTTTGAAAATGGCTGCCAAATTGATAGTTTTTTTGTTTAAGCGTATCTCCCTACCCAGCTGTACGATTTTAATTTTTTAAAGCTTGTGTTACTCCTTTTTTAAAGGCAAACAAATTTTGTCATAAACATTTTTTGATAAATTAAGTAGTTTTTGAGATTATTAGTATTTCCGCTCGCAAACGAATTAAAATATTACCCATGCTCATTTTATTGTAGCTACAATATTATTGTCATTTGTTTTTTTTTGTTACATAGAAGGCTTTAAAGCTTTCACAGAAAAGGATTTTACTCTTCATATTTTTAAAGTTCGATGGATGGCACCCGTAAAAACTGCCTTAAAGAGGGTGGTTTCTAAAACTGTTTACAAAATTATAGAAAAAGTGAATTTGCAGCGAAACGATGCATCCTAACGAAAAACGCTAAAAATAATTTTATATCACTTAGCATCCTAGCTTTGATAGTTATAGCTGTACACGCCAGCTAAAATATACAATTTTGTAAAAATTTCATGTTTTTACTCCAAAATCGATTTTTTTCTTAAAAATTGAAAGAGATATGACAATTCTTGTAATAACATTTTTTATAGGCAATAAAATGCTTAGTTTAAAACTGACAGGAGCCAGCACCTAGACCAAGTAGAAAAATGACAAAAAATTAATAAAATTTCGAGAAGAGGATCAGCTAGAATTTATATGAATATGGCTCTGAAGTCAGAAAAGAGTACATATTCAAAATGTGCAATTAGTTGTTGATGTTTTTGACGGGTTTTTGAGTATTATTTTTTTGTTATAGCAAGCCGTTTTTAAGGTACGGGAGATTTTCGAAAATTGTGCATTTAGGGAGGGGCCTTATAACGTTTTACCTTCCAAGTCCGCGCAGCCTGTTTTCGAGATTTTTTTTTTTAGTTGTATTTTTACCTGTCCTAGCAATATCGTCGTGACGTTTATCCGTGTGTGTGTGTGTGTGTATGTATGTCTGTCCGTAACACGATAGCTCCTAAACTTCTGAACCGATTTTCATGAAATTTTCAGGTAAAATAGTGTACAATACTGTAAAGAGTTGATTAGATTTTGGTCAAAATCCATTAATGCTAATGACAGTTTATTGACAGCTTAAAAATATTTAAAATATGCTAACTTCTTAACGGAGCATCACATGGACAATTTATATTATTACTAAAAACTCAGTAGGAGGTTCCGTTTCTGAGATATTTACAAAAACTGTTTCACTTGGTTCAAGTTCACTTGGAGTGTGCTAATAGTTAGGAAGGTATCAGATCCATCATGGATCCATTTATTTACTTATGAAAATGTCATTTTGGTGTAAACTGTTTTTTATAGTTTTTTTATTTAGAATCCAACTGTCAAATTGAATTTCATCTGTCACTTTTAGATTTTAAGATATTGTTAGAGATAATGACACTTCTGAGTTTATCATGACTAGGTAATACTTATATGAGTAGAAATAGGCATTAGTGTTTAACTCATATGTATATGGTTTTGTTAACTTTAGGATATTGCCACTAGAGGCAGTAGTCGTTTTCGAACAGCGCTTCTGACAGACCGCGTAAACGTCGTATTGTTTTTGTAACGCTATTTTACATTAATAAAACTGTTATTAATTACTCACGACCTGCTGAGTTATTTAATCGTACTCTGCTATAGATATTACATAAAATTGTTATTTCCTTATGGGATGACCCCTTTATTTCTCTATAATCTTTGTATTTTTACCTTCCTAGCCCGCGTAGCAATGGCTAGAGAAAGTATTAGTATCGACAAAAAAATTTTTTTTAGAGATAACGCCGAAAATATGTTATTAGGGTGTATTTTGACTTATCTTAGTAATATCGTCGTAATGTATGTGTGTGTGTATTATTTCTGTCCGATTTTCATAAAATTTTCAGGTAAAATAGTGTTCGACACTCTTACGAGCTGATTAGATTTTGGTCAAAATCCAATAACGCTAATAAAGTTTTTTAACAATTAAAATTTTTTAAAAATGCTAACTGTTTAACGGAGCCTCGTATGAATATGCGGTTTTCGGAATATGGTAGATTACATTACAGACAATAATTTGTGTTATAACCAAAGGAATTTATTTAGTTGAATGTTTAGGGCTTTAGTTTCTGAGATATTTACAAAATACTGTTTTCTAGGCTGACATGTCATGGCTGCGCTTGAAGTGTGCTAATAGACTAGCTAGGAAGGTATCAGATCCGTTATGGATCCATTTATTTATATTGTTTCTTTTGTTTTATATTTTAATTTGTTTACTGGGCTTAAAATATTTTAAAATGATAAATATAAGAAATTAATCAAAAATAAAGAGGCAATTAAAAAGTAAAAATAAAATAAATAAAATTTTTAAAAAATTCAAATACTAACGTATGATTTGTCTTTTTAAAGAAAATTTTACACTACCATTTGTAAAACGCCAGTGTAACCAAATCAAATGTCCCATTAACTTTTACGCCATTTTTTAAGCACTTGTCCAGACCTCAACATATCAAAATAATTCATAAATCGCCGCATTTTAGTGACAATGTGACAAATCATATTGGGACAATTTTTGATCATAATAAATCATAAAATCATTCCACAGTGTCAAATTTATTATTTTTGAAATTCCCCTTCAAACTGCTTACAAACAAGGAAGTTTTTACTGATAGTTATATCTCTCAGCAGAGCTCTTTATTTCATTTTGCTTGTTTTAGATATAAAAAAGCTGTAATAAGGGTTCAGCTACCGGACAGGACTGTCATTCAAGGCACATTCAAACCACTAGAGACTGTTAAAGATGTGATAGATTTCGTAAGAAGTTATTTGGAAGACCAAAATTTGGATTTTTATATCTGTAAGTAGAATTAGGGAAAATTAATAAATACGATGATGTTGAGAACTAGCAAAACTATTTGTTGGCACACAAGCACCTAGGGCCGAGAGTACCATAAGCTTAAAATACAAAAAATCACTTCTATTTTAAAGGTGGATGGATGGATTTATCAGACTCCATTCATTTTATTATACATGATGTGCCAGAACTAATGGTACATAGTAAAACTATAGATTTCTTGGATCAAGATTTTAAAATCGGTGTAACTTTTTTGTGCCTCTATTTATACCAGTTTTTATTTAAAATATGATTTTCCCCGCCATTTAGCAAAGTTTTAAAAAAAACATTTTCAAACTAGTCAGAACTTTACATTTTTAAATTTGTATTGGAGAACTTGGCTTTACTTTTATCTCAATTCTGTTTACGGAATACCATTTTCGCGTACTTGGCTTTTTTTACATGAAATGTTTTTGTTATTGATTGACAAAGAAATTTATGTTATGATTAAAGTACAAAGGATATTGTTCCGTTTTAGATTCGACCCCACCAAAAACTACTCTAAAACAAGAAAGCAATTTACTAGAATTAGGCTGTGTACCTGGTGCTCTGTTATATTTTGGAACTAATTTTGAAAACAAGGAAAATTTGTTGAAAAAGGAATACCAAAATGTCTTTACCACAAATAGTGTAGCTAGTTTGGCGGCTGCCAGAATAAGGTAGGTAAAACTAAATTAACTCGCTAAAATTGTATATTCTGTAATAACTATCAAAGCAAAGTGGGGGTTAACAGTGAACGTGGACAAGATACAATACTTATGTATTGGAAACGAATCAAGTGAGTTAGAACTAGACAATGAACAAACAATATCTCCATGCAATGAGTATGTATACTTGGGTGTCACATTTGATAAGACAGGAACAGACTGTAAAGAACTAGAAAAAAGAATAGTAAAAGCAAAAGCAAAAAAGGTAATTGGTTGTTTTAACAGTATTTTATGGAGCAGAGAGATAAAAAAGAATGTAAAATTTAACATATGAAACGATGGTGAAAAGCACGCTGCTGTATGGAATAGAGACTTGTCGCGTAACAGAAAAATACAAAGCAAAAATGGAAAGTGTCGAAATGGATGCAATAAGAAGATCAATGAGAATATCTAGAACAGATCATATAAGAAATGAGATCATAAAAGAAAGAATGGAAATCGAGGGAAGCATAACGGATGACATCACTAAAACACAACTGATATGGTACGGCCATGTACAACGGATGAACGACGAAAGATTACCAAAGCAGGTCCTAGAATGGCAACCAACAGGGCACAGAAAAAGAGGGCGTCCTAAACTGCGTCCTAAACTGGAATGGCAACAGTCAATCCAAAGATCAATGAGTCAAAAAAACCTGACGGAAGATGATTGTCAGGATCGAAGGAGGTGGCGAATAGGCGTCGGACAACGTAGAAAAACGTTCTAAACCGACATAGTAGTAGTACCAGTGGTCCTTTGAAAACTTCTCTCATATCTGTGACTTTAATCCAGTTCTCAGTGTACGTGTTTCGGAGATTTTACCTACAAAAATATGTACAGGAAACGCCACATAAAATGCATACAGCAGAAGTTAGCTACAGATATGGATTTTTAAGAATTTGTTGTTTGCATGGCTTATTGTAACTGACTGATTTTTGCAATAAAGGTTAATTTTTTTGACAAATAAATAACCTAATAAGGCCACTTCTCCTATAGTTATCTGAGTGTCTAACGGTTCTATAAGGCTACTAATTAATGTTAGGTACTAATAAAAAATTTGGGAAAATACAAAAAAATAATTTCTATCTTTTTATTTCAACAAAATAAAAAAATTTGTCAAATCAGACGCCGGTTGGTTGGTGCAAGGTACTGACTTAACCAAAATTAATGAGCTCCAGTCATATTATTAGCAAATTAAAGAAATATAACAAAAAACAATATTTAATAGCGTGTCATTGCATCATCGGCCTAGATAATACTTGCTAGTCTTGTAGGCATTGAATTCGCTAAATTTTTAAACAAATTTGGGTGTGCTTGCATGAAGTGTTCATATGCTTGTATAATAAGTTCCATAAGGTGGTCCGAGTTTCTAGAAGTAATATTCATTTTTGTTAATTGTAATAACCTGCGAAAATTATGACAATTGATGCTAGCAGCCATGTTGGATCCCTCACTTCCCTTTTAGTAACGTAGCGTTCATACCGTGTAAGTAATTAACGGCATTTTATTAATTAATGGTCGCGAGTATTCGCCCTAAAGATATCCCCAACTAAGGGATATTAAACTGGCGACGGCAGTGAAAAAAAAATTCGTCGCAATTGCGTGTTTTCATCATAAAAACTGCGAAAATAAAATTTCAAAAATTCGGCGAAATTCGTAACCTAAAAGATACCAAGCGTGCCGATTTTTAAAGACCTTGACACGTGATACTGTTTCCATGGTAACGACCATAGTGCAGACAATAAACAAAAACTCACGTGCTAAATAATCACGTGAACGTCAAAAGATACAACGGGCAAAAGTGCGGTTAAGTTTTCGTAAACAAGTAAACAAAAACAAATATTTTCGCGTTTTCGAAGTAAAAAACAAAAAATTATCGCAAAAGTGCGGAATACAGGAAAAATATACGCGAGGCAACCATTAAAATAAATAACTGAACGCATAAAATCAAACAAATAGCATAAATTAAAAATAAAATATTTAAAAAAATAAAAATAAATAAAATAAATTAAAATGTCTTGGATTGGAAGCATAACGGAGTTTTGTCCGGAAACCCAAGAATGGCTAGTTTATAACGAAAAATTAGAATCCTATTTGCAAGCAAACAAAATAACCGATGAAACGAAGTAAAAAACAAAAAATTATCGCAAAAGTGCGGAATACAGGAAAAATATACGCGAGGCAACCACTAAAATAAATAACTGAACGCATAAAATCAAACAAATAGCATAAATTAAAAATAAAATATTAAAAAATATAAAAATAAATAAAATTAAATTAAAATGTCTTGGATTGGAAGCATAACGGAGTTTTGTCCAGAAACCCAAGAATGGCTAGTTTATAACGAAAAATTAGAATCCTAATTGCAAGCAAACAAAATAACCGATGAAACCATAAAGGTAAATACATTACTAAGTTTAATAGGAACCAGTACTTATAAAACTTTAAGGGATTTAACATATCCAAAGCTGCCAAAAGAACAAAAGTATGATGAGCTAATTAATCTTTGGACTGTACAATATACTCCTATTGTGTCTGTATGGCTGGAACGTATAAAATTTTATGCTTCTCAGCAAATTGACAGTGAGTCTATAGCAGAGTGGTACGCTAAGGTCAAGAGTTTGGCAGTAACTTGTTCTTTCGGAAATGAGCTTAACAACATAGTAACAATAGGAATAAAATGAAAATGCAAGAAAATAATGGAAATTACTATGGAAAAAGGCAAAACACAAATCTAGAAAACCAAAGATTTCAAAATGAAAAGGAACAGTGTAGATTTTGTCAAAAGTTACATTTTGGGAGATGTAGATACGAAAATCACAAATGTAAAATTTGTGGTGGAGGAAATCACCCAGAGTTCTAATGGTAAAAAAAAATAACATAAGGAGACAAAACCTAATAGAAAATGTAGAAAATAATGAGAATGAAATAGACAATCAATACTTGGATATATTTCAAATTGACGACAGTTTAGGTGCTGATAATAAATTCCAAATGCTAGTGGAAATAGATAGAAAAAACATAAAATGTGCATAGATACAGGAGCAGCGGTAACAGCAGTAAGTTTGGATTTTTATAACCAAGGATTTAGTAAGTACCATTTGGAATCTGACAATATTATACTAAAAAGCTATACAAGGAATCTAATTACACCTATAGGGTATTTTAAATTATTTAATATTAAACTTAATTTCACGGAAATGCATAGCTTAGACAATGTAAAAAGCAGCATTATAAAAACATTCCCAAAGGTATTTACTAATAAGTAAGGCTGTTATAAATATGAAAAAATAGCACAAGAAACGAGAAAAGATACCTTGATGTATAGAATATCAGAATACATAGAAAAATGATGGCCTAAAAAATGCAGTGAAGAAGAAAGATATTTTTATCAAAAAAGAGAAGAACTTTACATAAAAAATGGATGCATTTTGTGGGGACATAGGGTGGTAATTCCGGAGGCACTAAGAAAAGAAATGTTAAAAGAACTGCATGAACCAAGCCATTTAGGCCTAACAAAAACGAAGTCTTTAGCAAGAGCGTATTTATGGTGGCCCGGAATTGATAGACAGCTAGAAGAAAAAATAAAATCATATGGCATGTTTAAAAAATAAAGATGATCCACACAAAAGTTGCACACCTTGGCCAGCAGCTGAAAAACCGTGGGAAAGAGTTCACGTAGATTTTGCGGAACTTAAACGTGGTCAACATTTTTTAATCATGGTAGACGCTTACAGCAAGTGGCCGATTATTTTTCCAATCAAATCTGCAACAAGCAAAGACGTAGAAAAGAAGTTCAGAGAAACGTTTGCGTTATATGGACTTGGAAATAAGTCCCACACGTTTTGGATTGGATTGGCATCGGGAGTTTTGGGTGGCCATGGCAAAAACTCTCTTGAAACCACTGTCGTGATATTTGGGCTGTGTGGACAGGGCAGTTGTCTTGCTGGTATACAAAACTATCTGAGTAAAGAATCCTGACTTGAGGAAGTATGACGTCTCTCATGATGGTAACATAAGCCTGAGCATTAAACCTAAGAAGTATTCTAAAAAGAGTCTCACATCCTCTTGCCGAAATCCACCCCCAAACATTCACAGAAAATCTTCCGGCTAGGTCTTCGTTTTTCGAAATATATTTTTCTGGGGAAGCGCGTTCTGGGTGGCCGATAAACTAAAATTTGTTTTAAATCACTACGTGATTTAAATAACTTCATCTGTGAAGACCATACGTTCCCAAAAATCTTAATTTTCCCGAGAATAAGTTAAAGCAAAAATTAGGCGGGCTTGTTTTTTTTTTCTGCATTTAAAAGACTTTTTTTCTTGGAACGTCTTATTCATCTTCGACTCGTTATAAGTGAACCAGGAAAATTTCGCAGACGTTGGAAAAAGGATATTTTTTGAAAAATTCTATTAGTTGCTGATCTTCTTGTAGTGTGCTGATTTTGGTCAAACGTCGACGTGTTGGCCAAAATTTGAGCTTTATAAAATTTGGAAATTTGTGGAGGCATTTGGGAACACTTGAACAAACAACAAAAACCGATAATGTGGTGTTTTTGGCAAATAATATAATCTTAATATGTAAAGCCTAAATTTTACCATGTTACATCGGCATATTCATTTTATGTGGCGCCTTGTGTTAGTAGATTAAATCAATAGGCTTGTTTTAAAGTAATCTTTTAAGACATTGTTGAAAACGGCCGTGAGTTCAGGAATGACTCATGTCTTTTTCAGATCTAACCCACTTTTAATAGCCTTCGTAGGCATAATCGAGCATATACCAGGTGTCCTCAAAAAATTTACACAAAACTGAGCCAAGACTCTTTTGAACACGTCGAGTAATTAACTTTTTAATAAAAAGTTACATTTTTTTCCCTTGCTGCGGGAAAGTGACAGAGGCACATGTGTCAAGTCTAAATTATGCAAACCTTTTTAAGGAATACGAATATGGTATAATTTGTATCTGTTTATTACAGAGTTTCGTCAAAAAATTCAATTTTTCGCGACATAACGGGTATTAATAATGTATCGTGGAGAGACCCACATCACTGCGTTTTAATCGGAACATCCTTTAATTATTATTATCATTTTAGGTACGAAAACACGCGGGATCAAAGTGACCAAGAATACTTAGAAATCGCGGACCAGGACCTGGACGCGAACAACGACATCAATGTCGGTGCCAGTACGAGTGGAGCGTATTCTCAAAGTAGCGCAGGATCTAACGAAATGGATACTGACGTCATACCGGAAAGAAAGATCGTTATGACAACAGAAAATGTCCCAAAATGGTTTAAACCTGTCTAGCGGGTATTTATTTATTTTTTAAATCTTTATTATTATCTAAAAAAAAACAAGTTTTTAGTCTATTTTTTATGTTTTTTGTTATTCAACAGCTGTTGCTTCAATAACATAGCTTTCTGTGATTTTGAATTTGGCTTTTGCATTATATCCTATTTTAATAAATAAAGCACTGTGACGGTTAAAAACCGAACCCTCACTTTTCTTCGTGTTTTAGGCTGAATAAAACATTTGCATGACGTATGTACAATATCTGTACAGGGTGATTTTTTATACTTGCAAAATTCCTGTAACTCGGTTATTGTTGGCAGTAGAAAGTTCAAACAAAAACTTGTCGATTTGGTAAATTATTGTCATTTCAAGCTGCTGCAACAGTTATTTTTGCTATCTTACCATATACAAAGTGCGTCAATGAAATGAGTTTTTTTTAATGCAACACTATATGTTTTTACATTTTTGGATTCATCTGTTCGTTCTTCGATTTTAAAATTATATATTATGTCTATGCTGCGATAAACATTTTCTGAGATAAAAATTAAAAATTTGTGTGTAAAATAGTAGCGCTTTCAAATGACCTATGACGTTAACAATTTATCAATTTTGATGGTTCGGTGATTTGAGATTTTCAAGATTATAATTTTTATGTTTGATTTAAATTTGAGATAATCCTTTGAATTTTGAAACTTTTGAAAGATTATCTTCAGTTGACGTATCCGCTTGCCTGGCGTTTTTTAAAACACATCGAAAGGTTTTTAATCTAAGATAACTGATAATGGTTGTGTTTAAGCGTAGAAAAATATGGGGCTGAGAGTGCAGTACTAATTATTATTATCAGTTACCTTAATTCATCCAAGACATACATCATTTGAAATCCAGCATGGCAGCAGATATTTTTAGAGGCCCTTTTCTTCTACAGATATTTGTGACGTAAGTGGTCTGTGTGCACTTTATGAATACACGACAGCCCTGATGTAATTTTTCCACAAGCTTCAAACTGATAACTGTTAGTTTATTTTTTATTCCTTCGAGTGGATTGGCTGACAATGCATAAAATATTTTTTAATTCGACAAAATTGACGTTCTACCAAAACAAAACCATTACCTTTTTTAAAAGTTTCCTTAAAAGTGCGGGTTTTTCACTAAGATTTGGTATAAAATGACCCAAATATGTAAGATCATCCAGGAATCTTTGAAATCTTGTTAGGTCAGTGGATCCTTTATTTTCATCTACCTAAAGGCCCTAACTGGTGGCCTGTTAGTATATATCCCATAAAAAAGCACTATTTCCTTATTACATCTTTTGTTATATTGATCAGCTGGGTAAAATACCTCGTTTCAGAGAGTCATAAGGTAGCCGAAGGAATGGTAGCGGCCATAGATAGTAAAAAAGCTTTATTAACCTTGAGCTCTCCTCGTCCAAAGGCACCTGCAGGAAACCCTAAGTAGTCCAGAATATTGAAGTATTTATGCTGAAGTCGAAATAGAACGAGCCCATGCATTTTCCATCGCTCTTGATCTTCTCTCCATAGTATCAGAGTGGGAGAAGCACACGCGACTGTTTGCGAAAACTACGGCCAATAAAGGTACCCAAAGGCTCACATACATAGTAATTATAACTAATTACCGAATCGGCAAAATATATAAAAGGTAAAATTCTATCATTTATCCCTAGATAAGGAATAACTTTATTAAATTTATCCAAAATCCAACACCTGTAAAAATAAAAAATGTGGTTTTATGCGAGGATTCAGATCCCTGGGGTCTATACCAAACCTTATTTTTTCCATGCTTCTCCAGTTTATCTAAGGCTTTTTTTTTTAATCCTATAATAACACCGCAATACCATCTCGCCAAGATTATTTGTGTATGGATTTAATTTAGTTTAAGTTCTTCTGACCTTTTTATAGTGAAAATTAATTTTATTGATAGATATGCATAAAGGCCAGTGTTAAATTGATCTTATGGCTAGACTAGCTTATTACGCTAGACTGCAGTCCTTGATTCTCCATCAGAAACTCCTTTGACATCAACAGTAAAACCCTCTGAACCAATCAGGGCCACAATATGTTTCTTATTTTAATGGAAATACTGTATTTTATTACATTTTTAAATTATATTCTATCGCTAAAATAAACCATCCTAAATAGTTTATGTACTGTGGATATAACGCATTAATTATCCACCTAGGTTTTATACACTCCTGCCAATAGGTTAATTCATTTGTATGACATTTGACACTTTTAATTGACCTTGCTTTAACATCTCTATTTTAACAAGCTGTATTATCATTACTTTAAACGAGTATTTTGTTTGTAATTTATTAATTTATTGAAATAAATAGCGTTTTTATTGTTGAAAAACTCTTTTATTCATTTAAAAACACATCTATGTTCTAGACAAACTTCCCCAACATTTAAAACGTATACGCAATGTAAAAAACTTAAGTTTAATCGTATTGTATAAAAACTATTTGTAAACATCGAAGGTCGACAAAAGCATTTAAGTATTGCTTCAAGAAATCTAAGAAGTTTTTTTATTTTTTCATGTTCATACTAAAAAGCAAAGCCTGGCTGCTTGTCGTCTTAAGTTTAGGAAAAATAAATGGCAACAAAGTTTTATATAGCATCAAAACTAGATGCCCTGGATACATTTGACAGAGATGGGCAATTTATATTGCCCTCTTTTTCTAGCATACTCCAGAGTGAAGACAATGAAAACAGGGAGGAAATACATTTTGTAAAACAAATTATAGGATCAAACACAAACACCCATACAAAGTACATTTTCCGAATTCTGGCAAAAGAAAAACCCGATAAAATTAATAGAGAAGATTCATTCTGCGATATGACCGTGGAAATGATAAAATAAGGTATAAAAAAATCCTTACAAAAATATCTTAGAATGTTTCTTTGTAGATACAAACCAAAAGGTAAAAATATATTTAACTAAAGGAACACATTATAAAAGCCCAAAATATACCAGGAAGATTAACGCAAAGAAGTAGAGAAATTAAAACAGAACCACCCAAGAGTTTATATGCTGAATCGGTAAGAGAAGTGAAAGAAGAAATCACTAAGGCAGACAACAACATTGAGATCAGAACCAAAACGAAAACTAAAGATAAAAACGTACATCTAAAAATAAAGAGGAGTCTTGAAAAGGCAGAAAAAGTTGGGGAAATAGCCGAAGGTAAAGAAATGGAAGTAAAGGTGGTCAAAAAAGACAAAGAAGGCAAAATATTAAATGTTAAGGAATTAGATGCTTCCACAAAAATAAGTGAAATTAAAGAAAGAAATTATACAGACAGACAAAACGACGTTTACTGTAAAATCCATAAAACCGGCACATGGACTAACTCAGAATGTCACACTAGGACACAGAAAAAAAAACTAATTGCAATGACCAGAATAAAAATAGAACAATTGAATTGTAGTTGGGTCATATAGGCAAATAATGCAAAGGTGCATAACAAAAGGGTCAGTGAGCGATGCGTTTAAAACGGACATAAGGCAAAATACTGCTTAAAAGAGAAGTATTGTTTTAACTACCAATTAAAAGGACACCAAAACGAAAACATTTGAAGATTATAATAATACTCTTGTTTCGATTTTTCGGAAATTATGATGTTTCTTATCCTGAAATAACGCTTAATTTTTCGACGAAACCACCAGCAGTATTCTAGCTTACAACCAAAATTTACAATGCACAAGCAAATAAATTCGTTCAGAATTTATATTGTTATTTTTATTATAAGTTGACGAGTTTATTATATATTTGGCAATTTGTTTTAATATTTAAGTTAAAACTTGCGGTTTTGCTATTGATCTCCTATCTTAAAAAGTCTGTATTTGCAAAACTGGCCCTGAATAACTAGCACTTACTTAAATTTATTTCTAATTTTATATCCATATTATTTTGGATCCAAGTGTACTCCCATGGGGCCCAACATATTGCTAGAAGGGCCCGCGTCACCAAGTTGCGATTTGTAACTCTCTAAAATATTTTTTAATGCGTTCATGTCGATATCGACTGGTTCGAAGTTTTCTATGTCATCAAACTGACTCTTTGCACTATTTTTAGTTTTACTCTTCTTTTCGAAACTTTGTCCTATCGTTGTTCCAGCCAATTCTCTGTCCATTTCAGCCATATATTGTTCCATTTTGTTTTTGGTGACTTCAGGTGCCTCGTCCTTGACGTAGCTGTCATTTTCATATTCTGACATATCAGAATCAGAGTCAAGATCCCAAGAATCATCTTCCGGTATCATGAAATTTAGGATATTCGTGACTGCACATGCAAAAGAGTTGGGATCAAAATTTACTTTGTTATTTACTTTTTTGTCATTTTCATTTTTAGTGTCATTAGCAAATGACACTTTTCCTTTCGTGGATTTTCGCCTAGGCGGTTTTATTGGAGATTCGCCATTTTCATTTTCCGGGAACTCTGCTCCTTCTAATCCCGAAACGTGGTTTAAAAAGTTGTTTACTTTTTCAACAAAACCACCAGCTTCAGTATTGTTATTGACAGTAAAAATTTTACGACCATATTTTTCTTGCAACATTTTGTCCAACTCGTCAGGACTAATATCTAACCATGAATCGTTGTCGTCTTTTGGTAAATTTTCTCCTTCTTTTTGAAGCTTTTCAAAGTTGGCGTCAACCAATTTTAAAAGTTCTAAAATTTCTTGTCCAATAGCTGGTGAATAATGCATTGAATCTCTATGGTTAATGTAATACTCTTTTGCCTTATTTAGAAGATAATTATAATCTTTAGAATGTTCCATCAATCCTCTAAAGTATCCCTTTTCTTTTAAACTATTTAAATAATGTTCCCAACTTCTATCACCTTCAATTTCAGCACTGGGTTTAGCTTGCGATAACAAAATTTCAAAACCGCAAGCTATTTTAATACCTAGAGATTGACATTTATATTCAACATCATTAATACTTGGTAAGTTCCATCCAGTTCTTTTATCGGGAACATATTTACTGTGTAACAGCATGGCATACAAACATTTTGTAAACTTAACCCTGGTTTTAACCCGCTGTTCGGGTGGAAAATACTTCATAGCACGACAAGCTTTTAAATCTACGGGATCTCGGTTGCAAAACGCCTGCACGGCAGGGGCTATAAGATTTGGTTTCTGCTTTAAAATGGCTGCCACTGCCGTGGGTACAAAAACTGTGGCATAGTGTAGGTTATCTTTAATATTGTCAGGATAATTGGATAACTTGTTTTTTATGGAGTTCTGGATTTCCTGAGATGCCAGATAATCGGTAGGATTATCCCAAATTTGTGATATGGATTCGGTAACTGTTATAGAAGGGTCTTCAAGATCCTTCGGGGGAAGAATGTGAATCTTGTCGTTATAAATGTAAACCTAAAATAAAATATTTATTTTAGAAAAGGGACAAATTCTATGTGTCGTTTTACGGATTTCTAAGATAGGGGGGGCAGCAAGCACTTTTTAAGCTACAGGGGGTTTTACATTTTTTATTCATGAAAATTTAGTTTTGTGTAAATTAGAGGGGTGATCAGCTGCCCACAGTAGGTGTACAAAAATTGTCTTGACAGGACTCCACAGGACGCTACAATACACTACAGGACCAAGAATTTATTTAAAAGTCCTGTAGGATGGTGTACAGCGTGTCTCATTTTCGATGTAATTAAATGGGAAACTCGGTTGTTATTAAACATATCGATTTTCTGATTGCACCATTTCATGCTCTTTTTTGGAAAAAATTGCATTTTTAATAATCACTTTTTATTTTGCTTATTTTGCAAGATATTTTTATTCTGTAGACACCTTTTTATGGCAAACAACTTTTTAGAAGAAAATAATGACGTCAGTTTTTTTAAATATTATTTAGTTTTTGAGATATGATATTTATCATAAAAAAATTAAATACGGACCTGGATTTTTTTTACTACTATTTTGATTTGTTTCATGCTATTATTATCTTAAAATGATAAAACTTACTTTTTTGATTTGGTTAAAAAAATACTTAACTTTTAAAAAAAATTTAGTCCGAACCTGGAAATTTCCAACGTAAATAGAAATTAAAAATGACAAAACACACTAGTTAAACGATGTTTAGTTTATTTGCTTTAAAACGTTAATTAAAAGATTTATAAATAAAGTAAAAAACGTTAAAAAGTTACACAAATAATATCATAGTAATTATTTAATGGTACAGTCGGGGACTTTTTAAGTTGCCGCCCTCGAAAATAAAAATAAATTCCTATTTGTGAAAAATTGTGAACCTTACCTCTGTCTGTATACATACATATTTAATAATTTGGCAGAAAAAAAATACAACAGCACTTTAAAATGTCCCTGACTGTACCACAGCAACTTATAAAATTTACTTCAACATGGAAAAACAAAAGCGTCGAATTGACATTGTCATTCTACTTGTCATTTTTGTGAATGGCTGGCTCACTCAAAATTATTCTAAAAAGTGGTTAGAAATCGACCATATCCATATTTTGAAAAATGTGATATGTTTGACTGCTTTATTCAAGCAACAAAATCCCAATATTTAACCGGCAGAAATATTTTTATTCAAAATGCATTAAGAAAAATTATTAAAACAGTTTGAACATTTATATCATTAAATAAACATTAGTTATTATTTTTTGTAATTCGTTATTTTTTTTGTATTTGTCGTAGACTTTGTTTCAAATAAATCTTTAAATTAACGTAAAACCATTTTAATTTGCTAAGTATCGTAACATTTAAACTAAAAAATTGTTCAACTAGCAATTTTTAATTTATATTTATGTTGGAAATGTCCAGGTTTGGACTATTTTTTTTAAATATACTTTTTTTTTTAACCTTAAATCAAAAAAATATTTAATTTTCATTATTTTGTGATAGTAATAGCATAAAACAAATCAAAATAGTTATTAAAAAAAATTAGGTCCGTATTTAATTTTTTTATGATAAATACCATATCTTAAAAACTAAACAATATTTTAAAAAACCCGACAACGTCATTATTTTCTTCTAAAAAAGTTGCCATGAAAAGGTTTCTACAGAATAAAAATATCTTGCAAAATAAGCGAGATATAAGAGATTATTAAAAATGCAATTTTTTCAAAAACTCCCTGTATTAAAAAGAGAGAAAGAAAAAGAGCACGGCAATCGGAAAATCGATATCTTTTTTAATAACCAAGTTTCTCATTTAATCGAAATGGGACACGCTGTACAAATTTGGTTCAGCTGATCACCCCTCGTGTAAATTGCTTTTTAAAAGTTTTTTACTAAAGAATCTAATTGTCAAATTAAGTGTCATCTGTCACTTTTACTTTTTAAGGGTATTCACAAAATTGCTATTTCTTTATGAAGTGACCCTTTGATTTCTTAAAATTCTTTAAAAATTTTTATATTGTTTGTTTTTGTTTTTTATATTAATTTGTTTACTCGGTTTAAAATATTCAAAAATACTCAAATTAAAAAATCAATTTAAAATAAAGAGGTAATTTAAAAATATAAAAAATTAATAAATATATAAGATATTAAGTGTGAAAAAGATGGTCATTCCATAAAAAAACACCCATTTAATGTAATATTTTTTATAAATAAAAACTGTATAGGCCCCCTCCCCAACTGCACACTTTTTAAATCAAGATTTTTCACCTTTCTTTAAGCTATGTATAATGTATTATTATGCAGGGTATTCCTAAATATAAAGTAGAAACGAAACGATTCCTTCACTTATTTTATAACTAAAAGTTTATATAAACATAGGTCTGCAAGCGCATTGTTATTGAGTTATAGAGGGTGTGAAAATTTTCCTCCCCCGAATTTTTTGCGGTGCGCCGTTTATTGCTTATAAATAACAAAATTAGAGAAATAAATCCTGTTTTGTTTAAACGGGCCCCCATAGTTTATCATAAAGGACAAATAAAAAATCGTCTATGATCATAAAGGAAAATTGCATAACATTTTGTTGAAAACGGAATTATTAATAACCGGACATTATCAAAAAGTCTTGATTCAAAACAAGACAAGAGCAAAATCAAAGTTCTGTTTAACGTCTTTTATCAAAACCAGACAAAAACAAAAAGGTCAAAATCATAAAACGGGGTCGGGCCTAGCTTGTGACGTCCACCTAAAGAAGAGTGGTTGTGATATTGCTATGCAATTAAAGCTTCCTTCACTGCAATTTTTTTACTGTCATGCCTAATAAAAACGCTGTATCTAAATAGGGATTGCTATACCACATACGGCATTTTCATTAAGCAAGGCCCATCCTTAAAAAACGTCAGGTGTTGGAACCTCGGTTAGGATTCATTTGCAATTAATTGACCAAGAGGTTCGGTTCGGTTCGGTTTGGTTTGGTTAGGTTTGGTTCGGTTAGGTTTGGTTTGGTTTGGTTTGGTTTGGTTTGGTTCGGTTAAGTTAGGTTCGGTTCGGTTAACACCGATTTCGACCCCTCAAAAAAAGGACAGGGGAGCTAATTAAAGGAAAAAACAGACATATTTATCTTTTTATGTCTTTTTGGGTTCAAAAACAACAATATTTATTGTTTCCGATTTAAATTTGCCGGCAAACTTCCTTGATACCCCGGATTTGTATAAGAGGAAGAGAGCCGGAACCAGTATACATAAAAAGAAAGAAGAGAGTTGCTCATGCTAGACCCGGGCTCTTTTTATAATTTTGTCCTTTTTGATTTTGTCCGGTTTTGATAAAAGACGTTAGGTATACTAAACTTGGATTTTGCTCTTATCTTGTTTTGACATATGACGCTTTTGTATAATGTTCGATTATTAATAATTCGGAATTTCGTTTTGGCTAGAGACCCTGTATGTATGACATATTATAAATAAAAAGAGACGCGACAAACTCTTCAAAGTCAAATTCATTTAAGTCAAAATTAAAGGATGAAAATATCGGTTCTCTATACTCTAGCGATGTTTAGAGAGAGACGCACCTTCTGTCCTTGTTAATTCATAAGCGTCGGAAAATAAAAATAAACGATTTTTAACAAAACCTATACAGGGGCTGCGAACAAACGTGTTTGTTTATATGTTGCATGATGATTGAGGTCACTCACGACGACTGACAATTTAAATTATTTTAGTGAAACGCCAATGAACTTGACAAGAAAATAACATAAACAAAAAATGTTAATTTCAGTGACTTTGATGGGTTTGTCGCGTCTCTCTTTTGTAAAAATATGTCATACCTACAGGGTCTCTAGTTTTGGCCATTAAAGAATTATACTATTTTCATTTATGATCTTGGACGATTTTGTTTTTGTCATTTATGACTATGGATAGGGATTCGTTTAAACATGCTTGTTTCATGGTTTTTTTTGTGCTTGATAACGGTTGCAGGTGCAAAAAAAAACTGCAAGAGACTAAAATGTTTATATGAAAAAACAATGAATCTATTTTGATTATTTAATAAAAACAGCGCTTTATCAAGATTCGGATATGGCAATGTTTTTAATTTTATAGGCTAGCCGATTATTACAACAAAGATAATTAATTGCACTAGTTTAACAAAAACTAATGAGTCAGCCAATGACAAGGCTATAAAATACCTTTTATAGTAATTTCATCATCAAACTAGACTATCAAAAGAAAGTATTTTGACCTCAATAATCTTTCCACACTATTATAGGTGCTATGACCTTATCAGACATCTATATTGATTTTTTCACCATAACATTTTTCTTAGTTCTGCAAGAATAAATCGAGCTTTTGTTTTATTTTACAAATAAATAATCTTTAAATTCCATATTCTTATATTACTATTAAATACTAGTTAACATAAATAGCCCAGGAAAATTAGACTTTTTCTGCGGAATTTGAGGTAACAAGCTAAATTTTTTCAGAAACCTTCGTTTTGATGTTCCAATAAAGTACAAAAAAAAATTTATATGCTTGAGATATTTAAGGTCAAAGGTTATGCAAATTTATTTTTGCGAAAATCCCGCCTACGATTCGTCTGACATGTTAAGATGTCATACGGAAAACAGTATTCTCTACAATAGTTCGGGGCCTAAGAGGGGAATTTTGGGGTTTGTCTGCATTTTCGCGTACCGTAATTTGGCACAGAGGTAGTAGACACCTAGAGATGCGATTTTAGAAGTGGTGCTCCGATGGAACCCAGTGCAGGGCCCAGATACAGGGGCGTACTTGAGGTGGGACAGAAAAAATGTATAAATTAAATATGAAACTCATTTCGCGTACAGTTTTTTTGTTGTTTTACCTTAGCTTGTAAATTCAAAAAATGTACAAAAATTAAAGTTGAGAAAACGGTTTTTTTAAGGGGGGGGGCAAAAGGAAGGAGGACAAATAGATAGAAATTAAGTCAATACGTCAAACTGTTCACATGATATGTCAAAAACTGACACCTTAAATGTACCTGTTCTGAGATCTACGCCAGAGAATATTAAAAACACCTAACCAAGCCTAACTTAATAAAATTTGATAAATTAAGTAAAAGTAAAGTTTCTAAAATTTTTTAATTTTAAAATACAGGGTGTTCAAAGTTAAGTCTTTAATATTAGAGCTACAGGGTCGGTTAAATAGACAAAGTTGTGGTATTTTTTCCTCTGATTATGATGGTGATGAACGAAAAGAAAATCAAATCACATCAAATTTTAAATGGGACACTCGGTATACAGTTAAGCCAATAGAAAGAAAATTTGGCTTTAAACAAAAGTTATTTTATGACCGTTTCTCTTAAAGTCAAAAATAACGAAGTTATTAACAACTTTCCTAATCATAGAGGATATCGAAAGCTGTCTTTGTTTAGAAAATCGTTAATATTTCTTGTATTTTTGCCTTTAGGAAAAAAAGTCCAAGGAGAACTTTTGTTTAAAATTAAATTTTCTATCGATTCAAGGTACTATGTAACGGGTTTATTTTTTTTTTAATTTTACTTTTTACTGTAACTCATGTACGCGTTTTTCGACTTTTCTTTTATTTCCAAAATTTTATGTCTTAGTGCAATTAAAATTTTTTCATGTTTAAGTGCACTTAAATGGTGCCAAAGAAAAAAATCTTATAAATTTTTACGTGTTTAATTTTTTTTATATATTGACAAAAGAAACACCCTGTATTTTCTTACCATTACAAAACTAAGTAACACAGTGCACACCATGTTAAAAAGACGTGCCTCTAGTTATAACAAGTAGTAAAATTAAGAAGCTATCTTAAACGGCATTACCGGTATAAACAAAAAATTGAGACTACTACTTTTTAAATGATTTTTTTAATATCACCCTGTATCTTATAACATATTACCAAATTACGCAAACTTAAATGTTTGTGTTATAGGCTGTGGTAAGTCGACAAATTGTGCCAATTTTCATTGCAAAATTCCTATTAACACAGTAGCTACAGTAGATAATGTAAAAAAAACAGTAAAAATGACAGTAAAGTAGTTGTGGCCTAGTATATATGTTTAGAAAATGGTAAGCTTAATACAGACATAGAGTCCGATAAGTGGTTAATAAAGGAGAATATTGTGATTTTAATGACATGTTTATTTGACATATGTAGAGAATTTTGAACTTTTAGCACTAAAATAAAAAATTGCGAAAAACTTTATTGTGTAGTTACTTTATAACACTCTGTACAAAAATTTTCATTTAACAAAATAAAATCTGTAATAGTGTTGTTGTAATGTGCTGACTTTGAGTTTTCTGTAGTGATTTGTAACGTCGTCGTAAGAAAAACTATTTAAAATGATCATAAAAATTTTACTTATTTTTAAAAATCCCCCTGTATTTTTAACAGTTCAACCTAGTTTTTTTCTTTCTATAACATATACATAAGGGCTAAGTATCTTTTATTCGGTATATATTTTTTTACAATATCGTATTATGTCTAACAAAGCCACACACATTTCCATGTTTTTAGATTTTTTAATTTTAGAATTAGTACATAAAACCACCCTGTACTCCGACAGTGTATATGTCATACCCGTCCAGCAATTTTTGTTTCAAAGAGAAACAAATTAGTTACATTATTTTAGCTAAAAAAACATAAAGATAGTTACTTTTATTATTTTTTATAAGGCTTGGGTTTTTAAAGATATTTACAGTATCGTTACTTTTCGGACATCCTGTATACACACTGTAAGTCTTCTAGGATTGTATTGGTTTTGCCGTTTTATCCATAAAGTCTCTATTATTATTTAACGAGGTGTGGATTTCAAGGATTTATGGGATGGGTTTAACCATATTGAGTTGCAGGCCTTTTAACCTTTTTTCTTATAGGCTTGCTTTATTAAAACATTTTAATCAATACATTATCTGTGTTAAAAAGCAACTTATTTGGGAAAATCTTGGCTACTATTTAGAAACCTTAATATAAAAGAGAATTAGTTCTGTTTTTTTTTAATTATTATTTTTGAGGAACGTTGGACTAACTAAACCAAGCATACAATTTGTAGAACAATTTTACCATTTACTTTTAAACACACTTTTTAAGCCTCATAAATAAATTGCCGATTACCAATCACTTTTTTTCATCGTGTTATTTTGATATGTTTGGGGGCATGTTTAGTATCATATAATCTTTAGATTAGGCAAAATATTATTTGACTTAGTTTTCAACAGCCACGAAATTGACATATCGCGCCTAAGCATTCTGTAGGAATCACTTTCAGGCAGAGGAAAAAATCTCCGCAAAATGAAGGTACATATTTACGAAAATTAAGCCTAATTCCAATCACTATAAAAAAATGACCAGTGAACTGTGGACTAGAAAGGGGATGTGACTTTTTAGTCCATGTTAGATAAAAAAACAAGAAGGGGATAGAAAGATGATGCCCATCAAAACGAATCTGTAAAATTCAAGAATGTTCAGTAGTGTAAATGTTATTAAAAGACCTTCTTAACAAGGTGATGCTTGACCCATGTTCTTTATTAAAATTTGAGGGGAGCATCATCCCCAAAAAAAAATAGAAAACGTTAGTCAACTGACACCTTGTTAAAAAGGCATTACCAGTACTGTAACTTTTTTTTAAACTCAATTAATTCATTTTAGAGATATTTAGGTTTACAATTGGAACAGTGAATATTTTAAAAACAGATTGTCGAATTTTCACAATAAAAAATTACCAATACCCAAAGTCAATTGAGAGCCCTTGCACTTCGCCCTCATCCAGAAAATACAGAGAAAATATGTTATATGTTCTCTGTCCTTATTTACAATTCTTAAGAGTTGAGTTGACCATGACCATATATCTCTGAATTTAAAAAAGTATATATTTTAATTAATGATATTTGAGGTGTAAAGTTTTTAAGTGAATACAATGATATGTATCACAAAAATCCTAAAAAAGTTTTTTTTTATTTCACTTGTTTTTATTTTTAATATACAACCGGTAGATTATTATTGAACACTTATACAAACTTAATTTTCAGGTGGAGGGCATTACTGGAAAAGGAGCCGATAGCCATTTGTCTACAAAGAACCAACCGGTTGGATCCGTTTAAATAAAAGTCACGAAACCGTTTTGTCGGCTTGTCGTTTGGGTCGATAGTCAACAGAGGGAGCTAGAGTGCTTGTGTCGCCTGGATCTTTTACCAGCATCTAAATATATAAAAACTTATAATGCAAAATTTAGGTTTTGGCGCTTGGCTCCTTTTCCAGTAATGCTCTCCAGGTATTTCTTTACTTTTTGATATCCACCTAAATATCTGTAAAAACTGTTTACACGGGGTGATTAATCAAAACAAATGCATCCAGGATGTTTTGGATGAGGATTGGTGTACAGTGTACAATGAAAAGAACACAAATGAAGCAACAAACTTATTTATTGAAACTTTAAAAAAACATATAAAAACAACACAAAAACTTTTAAAAAACCACGCAAGGAAATTAAAAGGAAAAATTGGATAACACAGGGTCTTATCAAATCGGCAAATCATAAAAACTATCTTTTTCAAAAAATGAAATTGGATCCATCGCAAGAAAATATCACAATTTTTAAAAAATATAGAAATAAATTAAACGACCTTATAAAGGAATCAAAAAACGTTTTCTATAACGAACAAATTAATAAAAATCAAAACAATTCATCTTCCCTTTGGAAAGTTGTAAAAAATATTACTGGATCAAACAAAAAACAAGAAATTAAACAAGTAAAGAGTAATAACCAATATATCACAGATAATAAAGAAATATCCGACCTATATTGCGAATTTTTTTAATCAATTGGCGAAAAATTAGCACTTAAAATAAAATCAAAGAACTTACCAAAAACTAAGAAAAGAAAATCAAAACATAAATTTATTCTAACAAATGCGAATCCTGAGGAAATTCAAAAAGGCAATCATGAGCTTACAAAACAACAAAGCACCTGGTCAAGATGGCTTGAGATCAGAATTTTTAAAATTAACCTGTAATTCAATAAAGCACCCACTTTCTTTTAATTTCTTATAAATAAGTCTTTTAACGAGGGCGTTTTTCCAAAATGTTTAAAAGAAGCAATTATAAAACCACTATTTAAAAATGGCGATAAAAAAGAAATCACAAATTACAGACCAATTTCAATTTCACTGATATCAAATATAGCAAAAATTTTTGAAAAAGTAATAAAAGAAAAAATGATTAATTCCTTAAATAAATTAAAATTATTATCAAATAATCAATTTGGGTTTCAAAAACAAAAATCCACTGAAGATGCCTTAGCGAAATTAGTAGCAAATATGAATAAATCAATAAGTACAAAAAAATCATCGCTTTGTGTTTTTATAGATCTAACAAAAGCATTTGATACCGTCGATCATGAGTGTCTTTTGGATACCTTGGATTCGCTCGAATTTCAAGGGGTCTTTTACCAATTACTTAAAAGTTATCTTACCGGACGAGTTCAACAAGTCAAAATTGACGAAACTTTAAGTGAACAAAAAACAATTAGGTATGGCGTTCCACAAGGAACTGTACTTGGACCAATCCTCTTTATAATATATATTAATGAATTATTTTCTCTTAGACTAACTTGTTGCGGATGATACTGCAATTTTTTATGAAGCGAATTCTTGGAACGAACTAAAAGATAAAGCGGAGAAAGACTTAAACAATATTTAAATGGTTTGAAACAAATCTCCTAACTGTTAATGAAGAAAAAACTAACTTTGTTGCCTTCACATCATATTCTTCAAACTTACCTACCTATAATGCACTCTCTATGAAACTTCACAATAACTCAGAGACCTTAACAATAAAAAGCAAAAGTGAAATTAATTACCTAGCAATTTTTTTGGACAACCACCTGAGATTTGACAAGCACATAATCTATGTCACAAAAAAAATTAGGTCTACGTTAAGCAAATTCAAGTACTTATCGAAAATTCTTAGCACGCGTCAATTGGAAATCCTATAGCATGCATTGGTAGAAACGCATATAAGATATGGTTTAATAGTATGGGGAGGATCAGCGAATTACTTAAAAGAAAAGGTAGAAAAAACTCAGAAATGGATTTTAAAAGTGATTTTCCAGAAGCCTCGATTATTTCCAACAGAGCAACTTTATGAGTTATGCAAAAAAATGTGTTTAAATCAACTTTTCTGCCTATCACTATTAACTAGACAATTTAAAAACAAAGAAACTCTACAAATACTTAATCATGAATACGACACCCGGCAAAAAAACAAATACGTGGTTCCAGAAAGCAAAAAAACTATATCATTAAGATGTCACACATATCTCTGCCCAAAAATATACAATAATCTACCTGTTGCGATCAGACAAATCAACTCCTATAACTCCTTTAAAAAAAAAGTGCAAAAAATGGATTATGACAATAGATAGACAAACTTTAAATAATTTTCTTAGCCCACAAAATAATCATCTTATTCATATATAAATAACAAAGGTACTTAAAAATTTTTTAAATAAAAAACGGTAGATTGTAATTTTAAAGTTTTTATACAAAAACCTTAAATAAATTTTGTGAGTGTCTTTTTATGTTTTTATTATGTATTTATATTATTACGTTAAGTTACAAGGTATTGTTTATTTACCAAATTCTAAATATGAGGTAAACTACAGAAACACCCACCCACAAGGTTCACCTTTAGTGGGTTTCTTCTTTTATTTGCCTCAAAAAAAAAAGGGAAAAGTTATAAAGAATATTGGATGTTGTTACATTGTATCTTTAATTTTGGCAAATAAAATATGTATTATTATTATATTTATTATTATTATTTATTCAAAAGTAATCCTTTCAGTGGCGTAATCCTTCCACAAAAATAAGGAAATAAGTTACTACTACTTACCATAAAATACTTTCTCGGAGAGCTGCGTCCCTTTTAAAAGGACACCTTAAGGCGATTTTTCCCTAGAACCTTAAAAATCTTTATAATAATATTGTAAACATTGGTGTAGTGTATAAGAATTTGATGGTAAACAAGATTTTCAATTCACAATTTTATTCAGTGGCGTCACATGTCACGAATAATTCGACAAAGCATATGGTTTACGAGAAAATCGACTTTGAATACTTTCTGAATTGTGTTAATTGATGAATATTTTATTGAACAATTTAGGGAAACTTTTCAAAATATTTACCATTAGCGTCACAATAAGCTGAAAATCTTTTGATTAGATTATGATGCACACATAGTAGAATTCGTCTTTAAGGTGTCCTATTCAAAGGGGTGTAGCTCCCTGAGGAAACATTTTCAGACCCAAATAATAGGCACTTTTTGCCTTATTTTGAAGCAAGAATTACGGCCCCAAAAGGATGCCTCTTATTTTTGAATCACCCTGTAGAAATTTTTATAAAACGGTTATAAAATCTAACAAAAGATGCAAATGTCTAGCTGCTGTAGATTGCTAATGAAGCATTGGCAAATGACCTATGTTTAGATAAACTTTTTGTCTTTGTATACAGAGTAATACTATGAAGTTTGCTCCCAAAAGTTTCTTTACTTCCTTTATACATATATCAATCTTTAACAACTTACCCTATTTTGGCATGTATCTGGACTAGCCCAATTCGGCAAAAAATTAGCACTTTCAATCATTAAAAATTCTCCATCTGCATCATAGATTTTACCAATACTGCCACCGATTTCCTTGGTTATTTCCATAAGAAGGAATACCATAAACCATTCATCTTCAATGTTGTCTCCATAATGGGATACTCCATGAAGGTGAGGAGGAAGGTTCTCTGAGAAGTAAAATTGTTATTGTTAATTCTACAAGAACTCCCATTTACTGTTAAATATCGATAAAGGCATTTTTAAAAAAATTAGGTAATGGACACTACATTTTGTAAGAGTTTTTCCAAAATATACATGATGACGCACCAAAAACATACCAGAGGCCATTTCTAGTATTTAAAGTTAAAAAATCCTGAGGCGCATCGCAAGTTTGGTTGGTTTAATTTTGTATGACACAGGGAACATTAACACCAGTATTTACTGAAGGGTCTAAAATGCTAAAGTCCCTAAAACTTGGTCTGTATTTTGGTTCAAGGTTTAACTAATTTTTTTGCCTTGAATGTTATAGTTTTTAATATTTATCTGAGGGCAGCCAAGTTCGCGAAAGACTGCTGTACCATCTTTTCTTGAAACTTTTCAGCCCATATTTGACCTATCTAAAACTCTACTATAACACTCAAACTTTGCACAGTCATAAATCTTCAACCAATCAATCATCAATCAATCAACAACCGCTTTAAGTTTTGTGGACCATAAAGTAATAAAGTAGTTACCAAATTTCAAAAAACGTCGAAATTGCCACTCACTCTATAGATCATCAAAATTCTGCTGTACTTTCAGACACGTTACCAAGCTAAAATTTGGCAGACTGATAGAAATTATGACCAAACCCTTGGAAAAAATCAAAAAACCCCAAAATTTTAATTTGCTTTCCTCCCCTATAAAAGTAAAGTTATGTAAAAGACACTTTGAGAGTTGAGCTTAAGGCTGATAGGAACTATAATAAAACTATTTAAAAAAATGAAAAAACCCCAAAATTTTAATTAACTTCCCTCCCCTATAAATGTAAAGTTATGTAAAAGTATTGCCCACTTCCAGAAACGCTAGAGAGCTGAGCTTTGGAAGACTGATAGAAACTATGATAAAACTATAGAAAAAAATTAGAAACACCAAAATTTTAATTTACTTCCCTCCCTATAAATGTACAGTTGTGTAAAAGTAACATTACCCACTGCCAGGAATGCTAGAGCGCTGAGCTTTAGAAGGCATTGCAAAAGTTTTGAACAATATTCCACATATTTAACTAGGTACTTTAAAACTTAAATGTTATCCAAATCCTTTCAAAAAGGAGTGAAATCATAACAAAAACATTTAAAACATGTAAAAAAAAGCAGTCAAGTACACGAAAATGGTATTCTGTAAAAAGAATTGAGATAAAAGTAAAACCAAGTTCTCCAATACAAATTTCAAAATAAAAGGTTCTGACTAGTTTGGAAATGTTTTTCTAAACTTGGCTATTACAGCCAAACTTCTTTATGTTCAATTTAGCACATATATAACCAAAAACTTCATAAGAGCTTTAGTTTCTGAGATATTTACAAAAACTGTTTTAATGGCTTCACTTGGAGTGTGCTAATAGGCTAGCTAGATCCATTTATTTTTTTTAATGGTTAACTTTGAGAAAATATATATTTAAATACATTAAATTATACTTCTCGGGGCCTTCTACATAACGATATAAAGGACAAGTCTGCCGTCCTAAGCATAACCCCCGTATTTGAAAAAAATCCAAAAATGTGATTGTTGGTTAAGACAAATTATAATAATATACTCTATTGTTTATACTAATGTAACAAATCGTAAAACTATAAAAAGTATTTAAAAAGTCACTTAAAATTTTATTTTTTCCATAAGGCACTATGTATTTTCAAACATTCAAACGCGATTTACTCCATTTCATATAAAATTAAAATACAGAGGTTACGCTTAGGACGGCAGAAGTGTTTACAATAACACCGAGACAGGCCGCCAAAATCACTTCAGTTCTGAGTTTTGGCATTTAAACCTTTTATTTATTTCTTACAAACACTAACCTTTAGGCCAACTTTGGATATCATTTTTAATATGCTGTAGGGCAACCAATTAGAATATAATAAAATGTTTTGAAACAATCTAAGAGCAGAAATGTTAACTTTTTTTGACAACATTTTTAAATTTTTTGAAAAATTACAAGTTTTGATTATTTTTTCCTTTGGGACTATTACATCTACTGTACTAACTGTAATATTTTCAGGTTAGTATAAGAGCTCCGTAGCTTCTTTGTGGCACAGTATCAACCAAATTACTTTTTTTAAATTTTTGGTAAAAATTTTCCTACATACCCAAAAAGTACAGTTTTTTATTTTCTTAAATGGTTAACTTTGTAAAAACATATATTATAGTGTAATAAATAAACCTCTCGGGGCCTTCTAAATAACGATATAAAAGTTAAAGAACAAGTGTTTATAATAACGCGAGAGTGCCAAAGTCACTTCAGTTTTGAGGTTTGACGTTTAAAACTTATTTCTTACAAACACTAACCTTTACATCAACTTTGGATCTAATTTTTAATATTTTGTAGGGCAAGCAATTAGAATATATTAATCATTTTGACCTAAATCCAATAGCAAAAAAGTTGAAATTTTTTAAAATTTTTTGAAAATTGACAAGTTTTGATTCTATTTTCCTTGAAAAATATTACATCTACAACTGTAATATTTTCAGGTTAGTATCAGGGACTCTGTACTTCTTTGTGGCACAGTACTTATCAACCAATTTTTTAAAATTTTTGGTTTTTTAATAATTAATTTTCTAGACCAAAAAGTGAAGTTTTTTTTAATTTTGCTAAATGGTTAACTTTGTAAAAATATATATTATAATACATTAAATTAAACCTCTCAAGGCCTTCTACATAATGAGATAAAAGTTAAAGGACAAGTGTTTATAATAACACCTAGACAGGCCATCAATTATTAGTATAAGGGATTCAGCTTAGGTAACTTCTTTTTGGCACAATATCAACCAAATTTTTCTTTTTCATTTTTAATGAAAACTTTGTAGTTTTTTAACTTTGCTACAACATACATATTAAACAGTGCCACACTGAGGCTTATATATATTTTTTTATGAAATATGTGGAAAATACCTACAAAAATCTTGTTTGTCTTGTTAACAAAGAAGTTTCCAAAAATCTAGCTGTTTACCAACTTAAAATAGCCATACAAAAAACTGAATTAAAACTCACCTCTCTCGCCTTCAATATGGCTTAAATGGTTACTTAAGCTCGTCCTCATGAAGAACTTAAATGCATCTTTATGCCACATGTAGTTTTTTGCATATTTTTCCACAATTTTCTCCACTTTAGCCAGGATCGAATTCAGATGTTGTTCCTGTTGCTTCTCGTCGGTGACGTCTATTTGTGGAAAAAGAAAATATTCGACGAAATCGTCTTCACGGACTGATTCTAATATATTCCTTTTTGAATCCATTTTATTTAGAAAAAAAAATAATAAACCTAAGAGAGAATCTTTTTACATGAAAGCACAAATGAAAATAAAAACAAAACCAAAACAAAACCCTTGAATAGACTCGCAGCCACCTTTCAATTTCATTGAACTGAACCGGTCGGTTGTTAGTTCAAACACTCTTGAAGGTATTCCTGCTGGGGGCTATTCATAAATTAAATGATGTTAGCGAGGAAGACGTTTATCTTAGCGAATTTTTTATGACTATGGTTTATATCTTTTGTCATAAATAGGCATAATTGCAGACATTGTGTAAAAAGAATTGGTGATATATATGGTACCAAGTGCAGTTTGTCCCATTAAAATCAGTTGTATAGTTCAAAAGTTATCTTGAAAAAAAAATTGTCTCGTTTTTTTTGGCCCACCCGGAATATATATATATATATATATATATATATATATATATATATATATATATACAGGGTGTTAATAAAGTATGTAGCCAAACTTCAAGGGGCGATTCCTGGAGTCATTTTAGGAAGAAAAGTTCAAATAAGCATAGGTCCGAAAATGCATATCCAGCAAGATACAGGGTGTTAAACTTTGAAAAAAAAAATTGTTTTTTGTAAATATCTTCAACATCTTTCGCTTGATTTCATTGAAAATTGGCAGAGATATTTCTAGTATAAAGGGCCTACTTTGGCTCTAAAGAAGTTGCAATTAGCAAGTCCAGTGGCGTACCAGGGATGACCTTAGCAAATACTTTGTTAAAAAAAAGTGTACGCCAATGACTTTTTTGACATTTTTGTATTTTTGTCGTATTGTCCAACTAAAAATACATCTTTTATGTCTTTTGTCTTATTTTTATTACTTGCTCGGTTTTCCAGATAAAAAAATAAAAAGCATTTTATTTGGAAAAAACATTTTACGGTTAAAAAAAATACTAAGTCTTTTCTGGGTAATTTTTGTTTACAAAATTTAGGGGAAATTGGGAACTAGCATTTTGTTAAGGTGCAAAAGTCCAAATTAAAATAAATTTATTAAGTCCAGCGGCGTCTAGGTGCACACCTTAACCAATAATAATAAAAATTAATTGTACGGCAGTAATTTTTTTACCATTCTTATAAGTTTTCAGACAGCACAACTAAAAATACGACTTTTTAGAAAAAATGGAATGTCGTGGAATGAAAGAAAAACAAAACTGTCAAAATTTGATAATTCCCATGGTAACAATCAACAATATCGAAAATTTGACAAAGTCCCATTACAACGATAAACAATATCGTATAAGTACGTTTCATTTTTTTACGTGCTAATTAAATCTGTTAATTAATTGATTAATTAACTCTAAAAGTTACGTATGCTAGAGAATGGTGCAATTTACAAACGCAGAAATGGCAGAAATGCATTTTGTTTATGGGATGGCCCAAGGTAATGCAAGAGAGGCAAGACGTATTTATGCAGAGAGACATCCCAACCGAATTCTACCACACAGACAAACATTTGTAAGAATACATGAACGGTTATGCGAGTCAGGTACGTTTGAGAGGAGGGATGCTGTAGGGAGGCCTGCAGTACTTAGAACGGTGGAGCAAGCAGAAGCGGTATTGCATGAAATTGAACAAAATCCTGGTACAAGTACGAGAAAAATTGCACGTCAATTAGACATAAATCACGTAACTGTATGGCAAATTTTACGAGATTACCAGCTGTACCCTTACCATCTACAGCGTGTTCAAGCTCTGCTACCTAATGATTTCGCCCAGCGTTTAAACTATTGCACTTGGTTTCTTCAACAACAAGAGGCATCTTCCAGGTTTTTAAGTCAAATATTATTTACGGATGAAGCCTGTTTTTCAAGAAATGCGATTATGAACTTTCATAACAATCATGTCTGGTGTGACGAAAACCCTCATACAGTAATTGAAGATAATTTTCAACATCAGTTCTGAGTAAATGTGTGGGTTGGTATTGTAAATGACAACCTTATCGGGCCCCATTTTTTGCCAATGCGATTAAATGGTGACCACTACCATTTTTTTTTTGAATTTGAGCTACCAGAGCTTTTAGAAAATGTCCCTTTGGCAGTAAGAGCAGGAATGTGGTTCATGCATGATGGTGCCCCGCCTCATTTTAGCATTGTCGCACGTCAGTTTTTGAATGAACATTACGAAGGACATTGGATTGGTCGAGCGGGTCCACAGTCATGGCCACCAAGATCACCAGACCTAAATCCCTTAGTTTTTTTCCTCTGGAGACATTTAAAATCTTTGGTTTACCAAACTCCACTCAACAATGAGGAAGAATTAAGACAAAGGATAGTTAATTCTTGTTATCAAATAAGGCAAACACCGGGAATATTTTAGCGTGTTCGACAATCAATGGTAAGAAGACTTCATTCTTGTATTGAAGTTAATGGAGGACACTTTCAGCAAATTCTGTAGTATAACCTGTTTGATTATGAATTGTAAATGCTTCGTCAAATTCTAAATAAAAATTTTAGAGAAATCACTTTTAAAAGAGTGTTATACCACCGTGAAATTTGTTTTGTAATAAAATGCTTTTTATTTTTTATCTCGAAAACAGAGCAAGTAGTGAAAAAAATACAAGAGACCTAAAAGATGTACTTTGAATTGGACAATACGCCAAAAATACAAAAAAGTCATTGGCGTACACTTTTTTTTAACAAAGTATTTTCCAAGGTCATCCCTGGTACGCCACTGGACTTGCTAATTGCAACTTCTTTAGAGCCAAAGTAGGCCCTTTATACTAGAAATATCTCTGCCAATTTTCAATGAAATCAAGCGAAAGATGTTGAAGATATTTACAAAAAACAATTTTTTTTTTCCAAATTTTAACACCCTGTATCTTGCTGGATATGCATTTTCGGACCTATGCTTATTTGAACTTTTCTACCTAAAATGACTCCAGGAATCGCCCCCTGAAGTTTGGCTACATACTTTATTAACACCCTATATATATATATATATATATATATATATATATATAAATATATATAGATATATATATAAATATATCGGAGAGATCCATGGACCGGTCTCTTCTAGGGACCGTGCCGTGGTCGGTAATGACTAATTAACAATTACCAGAAGAAGGTCATTAAACCGTAGATTCCGGTAATTACTGTGTTTCTGGCAACACTGGTACAATTCCTAACTGTAGTTCAATCGCACAATTTAAGTCAGCTGACCGTGTCATATTTTTGTGCTCAAACAAAGTTCGAAGTAAAATTTTATGGCGTAATTTTTCAGGTAAAAGCCCATTTTAATTATATTCTTGGTTTGCTATTTTTTTATTTATGTAGGTGTATATAAAATAAAAACTAATACAGGTAGGTCTATGATTTGAGGATGAAAATTATCTATTTATAGATCTAATGGCGCATTTATTTTATGAATAGGTATAACTCTGATTTATAAAGTGCCATTCACCGTTGGCGTTGACGGTTCACAGTTCGTAGACCGCATTTTAGCATTTATAGGCTGCCGTCGTCTGTTCGCAACTGTTTGGTAGGAATAACCTCAAAAATTTATTTTTTTTACTTGTCTGACTTTGCTTTTGTCATAAAGAAAAGAAACAAAAAAAGAAACCAACTTTCAACGACGAAAGATACAGATGAATGATCCTCAACTTTTGTGAATGGCAAGGTAGAACTGTAGCGAAATAAACTAAATAGCAAGGAATAAATTGGAAGTAAATTTGTTTGTTTCAGGGTGGGATAAAAATATTTTATTGAGAATTCTTTTGAGAAAGTTAGTGTGCCACTTGTGGTCCACTGATACTGTTTTGGTGCTGTTAGAAAATTGCCACAGTACAGTTTCATTGACAGTATTGACAAGTGTTGCCAGGTAGTGACATGGCATTGACATAGTATGGACATGGTATTGACAGGTGTTTTGTACATCAATTGACAAGGTGAGAACCCCCCTGTTTAGTACCTACTATAAAAAATATTGTCATGTGGTAGGGTCAAAATCAGCCAAGATGGCAAAAAAATTGACACTACTCACCTACCAGATCATTTAGAGGACTTTCCTTTGTGACAAGGACATCTGTTCTTGGATCAGGAAGGTAAAAAGAGCAGGGATAAATTTTAAAGGTGCTTTTTCTTGATCTGGAGGAATGTCATGATTTTTGCCAGTTTAAACTTTATTGGGTTCTATAATATGTTTTTGCAAAAACACTATAAATATTTTGTTTTTCTTCTATGTAAAAATGAATAAAATGATGTTTGTTTTGATTTTATGTTTTAATTCAGGCCATCAAAATTTTGTATACTTGACTTAAAAAAATCAACTTGATGTTTTTGAGGATTTTCAGATATTTCTGGGAGAGATAGAAAGAAAACTGATCCCTCATTTGTGAGGCTCAAATTTTAAAAATAAAAAAGTTATAGGCCACCTCCCAAAATGCAGCAGAGCCTTTCAAGTGGGGTCAGTGTTTTCTCTCCCTTAGAAATATCTGCCAAAAACATCAAATTTGTACAGGTTTCAATTGAAATTCAGTATTTTTGGGAGTTTCAGGTATTTCTAGTGGGGATAGAAAAAAATTGACCTCTGCTTGCTAGACTTGATTTTCAAGAGAATCCTAAAGGTAAAAACCACATTTTGATATAGCAAACCTTTTTTTAAACAAATTGAATTTTTTCTGACACTTTTGGTCTTTGGAATATTACAATAAATTTTTATTTTGTTGTGGAACAACTCCTTTATATTATTTGTATTTTTTTATATTGATTGTTGATTTTTTATATTTTAATTTATTTGCTAGGTTGAAAATAGGTTCACAATGATATAAATTGTAGAATTTAATAAAAAATGATTAGGTAATTTAAAAATAAAATATTGAAAATCTAACAAATCATTTTAAAGAAAATTTTACTCTGATTAAAAAAAAACTAAAAGTAACAGATAAAATTCAATTTGACAGGTTCAAGGTTCCTTATTAAAAAGCAATTTACACCAAAATTAAATTTTCGTAAATAAAAAAGGTATAGCCCCCATCCCAAAATGCAGTTTTTTCAAAAACTTAAAAATCTAAGAATCTAAGACAGTGCAGGCCCAGTGTACAGACAAGCTTTGTTTGCCTATGTCTACTCTTTATGCCGCGGGGTGAAAACGTCCATTGGTTGTCATGACAATATTGCATGCTTTCGCAGGGCAAAGAATCAGGTGCTGAACCTGAGTAAATTATTGAAATAGTGTCTGGTTACCGGCGTCGGGCTGGTTTAAGTTCGGTTACTGTGTACTATGCAGTGTGTGTTTTACTGAAAAAACCGTTTTCGAGGTGGAACGACGACGACAAAAAATACTTTTTGATCTCTGAAAAGCTGTCCCCTATACTGCCGTCCTTAGTAAGACCCACCTATCTACGTTTTCACTTATTTCGAGAAAAGCAAGTTTAAAGTTTAAATGCTTGCCAAAAGTTACATAGTAATATATTTTTGTTGTTGGTAAATGTTGATGGGTTTCTAGTAGCAATATATAAGTAATAAAACAAAAAAAAAGTTACAAATTATTACCTATTTAAAGCCATTTTTGATTTTTTTCCAGATAGGTGGGTCTTACTTAGGACGGCAGTATATTGAACGTAAATAAACCGGCGAAGGTTAAAGATAAAGTGTACATTCAACATTTTAAAGAATCATGGTACAAAAATTTCAAGGACAGACAAATTTGCCCCAGATACAAGCAGTAAAATTTAAAATAAATCGCAATAAGGCGCTGACTGACGTAGCACGGCACCCCGACACAAAATAGGATTCTCGAATGTACCACCATCTAATCTAATCGTGTCAACTTACACATTATTATCCGGTTATTTACCGTCTCTTTTTAAATTAATGTATTAGTAAGGGCCCCTACTACTCTTAACAATCATGATATCAATAAACAAACAGTGGTCTACTCGTTTTATTTACTAAACTCACACATTCAGCTATGTACTCTCTCTTTTTAACTCAAATTAGTGGGACAGGCGCACCCAATCTAAAACAGTCTTGAGATTAGTTTGCAAATAGAAGTATTTATAAGATGTCATTTTGACAATCAATGTCAATCGACTTTCTTCCATCAGCACACAGTGGGCTAGCGGATCTGATTTTTCGCCAAAAAGGGTTAAATTAAATACATACTGAGACTTCTGAACATCTTTACTAAAATAGACTAGCTGGTCCAGTAGGCCTTGAAAAAACTATTATTTGATTGACACACAAAAGTGTCATGTTTCCTTTCAACAGAACGCGTTAAAGTACCATATTTGCATGGCGATTTGATCCAGATTTAAAGCCATTTTGCGACAATATTTTATGTTGTATAAAATTCTCATAAAATAAATCTTGTAGAGGGAGGTAAGTATATTTTATCCCTGTACATTTTGATTTCAATTTTGATGTATAGATAGGTATGGTAATGGTTTTTGCTTGGGATTTCTGAAATTCTATAAAAATATAGCTTTCTTATAAATGGACAAAATTTTTGCTTCAGTCATCAACCGTTTTATGAAATTTTTATTTTCTTAAAGAGTACATATCTTTCAAAAATTATATTTTAAACTCTGCTGCCACAAGTTGCACATATGAAAGATAGTATTAATTTACTAAAAAGGAATTTCTTCGAGAAAAAGTTATATACAGCCAGTCTTAACAAAAGGGCTTGTTTATTATTTTTAAAACACTTGCACTTAAGCTAACTTAAACAAATAAAACTAAACAAATTATATATTAATAAAAAATACAAAAAATGTAAAGAATATTCAAAAAATAAAAAAATTTTAAATGTTCAAAAATCAAATAAAAAGAAGGTCACTCCATAGAAAACACAAACTAAAAAATCTCAAAAACCAAAAATTAAATAAATTAATTATTCTTTGTTTGAAACTCGTAGACAATGATTGTGTAGAAATAAAATTTCGGACTTCCATTGTCTTTATTTATTTTAAAAACACGACGTTTCGGTTAGTAAGTATCTCTAACCGTTATCAAGTGTAAACTAAACAATCTAGTCTCTAGGCTACTACTTATACTACTTGGTGTGCAGTCAGGTGTGACGGCCCGCCCCCTTTTTAATCGTAAGACGCCTGTTTTCCTTAAGGAGTGGTTTCCATATGTTTGGTATGTCCGTGCTTGGTTGACTGAAAACTTCTTTATTCTGCATTATAAACGCAGCTTCAATAAACTTTCGTTTTCGCCAATGCGACTCCTTATGTAAAACTTTAGCTTCTGACCACTGAATCCTGTGATCATTTGACCATGCATGATCTGCTAAACCAGATTTTTCAATATCCCCTAATTGGGTACTTTTTAGATGTTCATTTACTCTAACCTGAAGAGGGCGTTTCGTTTCACCTACATATGATTTACCACACTCACACGGGATTTGGTAAATACATTCCTTGTTATTTGAGGGATTGTCTGGTTTTGTTTTAGTTACAAAACTTCTTATCGTATTTCTCGAAGAAAATACTGTTTTTATATTATAGTGTTTAGCTATTCGTCTTATGTTTTCTGAAATCCCTTGAACATATGGAATGTTAATAACACCTAACGGATTATTATTTTGAGAATTTGGTACATTTAGTTTGTTTTTAATTTTAAATATCGTTGAGTTTATTAATTTCTCGGAATAACCATTCTGTTGTAAGTCCTTTTTAATGTTTTTAATTTCTGTGGTTAATTCTTCATTATTACTACAAATATTTACGGCTCTTAAATACAAACTTCTTATAACTCCTTGTTTTGTTGCAACAGAATGATTAGACTTAAAATTTAGGTACTGTCCCGTGTGTGTAGGTTTCCTATATACAGTGGTTTGAATGTTTCTGTCTAATCGTTTGACAAGAACATCCAAAAAAGGTAAGGCCGAATCTTTTTCAATTTCCATGGTGCACTTGATTGTTGGTCGAATACCGTTTAAATGGTGTAGAAAATTTTGTAGTTCGTCATCATTTTCCGGCCATATAATAAATGTGTCATCCATGTATCGTAGCCATAGTTTTGGTTTGACTCTTGCTGTGTTGATCGCATGGTCCTCGAACCACTCCATGTAGATGTTTGCTACCACTGGCGAAAAAGATGAACCCATTGGGAGTCCATCATTTTGCGCGTAAAATTTATCTTTCACTTGAAAGTAAGAGTTACGGAGACAGAGCTCCAAAAGATCCATCACCCCCTCCACCGATAGCGTTGTTCTCTCGTCATCATTTTCCGGCCATATAATAAATGTGTCATCCATGTATCGTAGCCATAGTTTTGGTTTGACTCTTGCTGTGTTGATCGCATGGTCCTCGAACCACTCCATGTAGATGTTTGCTACCACTGGCGAAAGAGATGAACCCATTGGGAGTCCATCATTTTGCGCGTAAAATTTATCTTTCACTTGAAAGTAAGAGTTACGGAGACAGAGCTCCAAAAAATCCATCACCCCCTCCACCGATAGCGTTGTTCTCTCATGAAGTGTATCATCAGTTTGTAATTTGTTTTTGATGATACTGAGTGACTCATTTATTGGCACGTTGGTGTAGAGACTTTCTACATCAAAACTTACAAATCTATCGCCGGGATCTAATTCGATACCTTTTAAAACAATCTATTCAGAGGCTACGAGAAGACCAAACTTAAAGTGATAAAGGAAGAAGAACACATTTCATTTTTGTGCGAGGCGCGCGACAGTGGTGTCATTCCGGTTGGTTTTCGCCTAAAAGCCAACTTTCCGGGAGTGAGAACGAAGAAGATCTTAGAGAGGACCAGCCAAGCACTAATCCGATCCCAAATCAGTTACCATCGATGGAGAAAAGCCAACTTCAACACCGACATGGAGGAGCGTTTTGACGAAATTAGACGACACACATGGGAGGAAGACTACGAACCGATACTGAGTAAAATTGACAGTACGTGCAACAGAGAACGACAGAAGATAAGATCAACTCACCGAGAAAAACTTAAGAAACTACAGACACGTACTCAAGATAGAACAGGCTCAACAACACCAAGCACTATAGTGAACATCTCCAAAAGGACTCTGAGCACCAACGAAGAATTGGTACTCAGTAAGGGACTTAAGTTCGCCATTGCACCGGCACAGACACCGACACTGGAAATTATTGCGGCAATAGAGACCGTTAGTCTACCTCAACCCGAAGCTGATGAGTTTCGCCATAAAGTAAGAACCACGTTGGACAGAAAGAAGCAACAAAAGACAAACATCACCAGTCAAGAACAACGGGCAATCAAGAACCTGCAGGCAGACAAATCAATCAAGATTCTACCGGCCGACAAAGGAAACGCGACGGTGATCATGGATGTCGAGACTTACGACAAAAAGATCCAAGAAGTTCTGGAGAAAGGAGACTACAAGCAACTACCCAAAGATCCAACCACCACCATAGAAGGACGCATCTACAGGACTTTGAAGAAGTACGCTGAAAATATCTCCGACGCTGTTAGATCCCGCCTGACTCCACACCACAGTAAGGCACCACATTTTTATGGATTACCAAAGATCCATAAAAAGGATATACCACTGCGACCAATTACCAGCTCCAGGGACTCACCGACCAGCACTTTGTCGAGGTTTTTGTTGGACATAATTCAACCACTACAGGGTAAGTCCGAATCTTTTGTCAAAAACTCGGAACATTTTGTCGAGGTTTTAAAAGGTATCGAATTAGATCCCGGCGATAGATTTGTAAGTTTTGATGTAGAAAGTCTCTACACCAACGTGCCAATAAATGAGTCACTCAGTATCATCAAAAACAAATTACAAACTGATGATACACTTCATGAGAGAACAACGCTATCGGTGGAGGGGGTGATGGATCTTTTGGAGCTCTGTCTCCGTAACTCTTACTTTCAAGTGAAAGATAAATTTTACGCGCAAAATGATGGACTCCCAATGGGTTCATCTCTTTCGCCAGTGGTAGCAAACATCTACATGGAGTGGTTCGAGGACCATGCGATCAACACAGCAAGAGTCAAACCAAAACTATGGCTACGATACATGGATGACACATTTATTATATGGCCGGAAAATGATGACGAACTACAAAATTTTCTACACCATTTAAACGGTATTCGACCAACAATCAAGTGCACCATGGAAATTGAAAAAGATTCGGCCTTACCTTTTTTGGATGTTCTTGTCAAACGATTAGACAGAAACATTCAAACCACTGTATATAGGAAACCTACACACACGGGACAGTACCTAAATTTTAAGTCTAATCATTCTGTTGCAACAAAACAAGGAGTTATAAGAAGTTTGTATTTAAGAGCCGTAAATATTTGTAGTAATAATGAAGAATTAACCACAGAAATTAAAAACATTAAAAAGGACTTACAACAGAATGGTTATTCCGAGAAATTAATAAACTCAACGATATTTAAAATTAAAAACAAACTAAATGTACCAAATTCTCAAAATAATAATCCGTTAGGTGTTATTAACATTCCATATGTTCAAGGGATTTCAGAAAACATAAGACGAATAGCTAAACACTATAATATAAAAACAGTATTTTCTTCGGGAAATACGATAAGAAGTTTTGTAACTAAAACAAAACCAGACAATCCCTCAAATAACAAGGAATGTATTTACCAAATCCCGTGTGAGTGTGGTAAATCATATGTAGGTGAAACGAAACGCCCTCTTCAGGTTAGAGTAAATGAACATCTAAAAAGTACCCAATTAGGGGATATTGAAAAATCTGGTTTAGCAGATCATGCATGGTCAAATGATCACAGGATTCAGTGGTCAGAAGCTAAAGTTTTACATAAGGAGTCGCATTGGCGAAAACGAAAGTTTATTGAAGCTGCGTTTATAATGCAGAATAAAGAAGTTTTCAGTCAACCAAGCACGGACATACCAAACATATGGAAACCACTCCTTAAGGAAAACAGGCGTCTTACGATTAAAAAGGGGGCGGGCCGTCACACCTGACTGCACACCAAGTAGTATAAGTAGTAGCCTAGAGACTAGATTGTTTAGTTTACACTTGATAACGGTTAGAGATACTTACTAACCGAAACGTCGTGTTTTTAAAATAAATAAAGACAATGGAAGTCCGAAATTTTATTTCTAAATTAATTATTATTATTGAAACTTTTCATCCTTTCCAATGCAGCTTTGTTTCGCATTACACGATGCGCTCAATTTAACCTTAAACAACCCCAAGTACCAAGTTTGACACAAATCGGTTTATAGAGTAGAGTAGAGTTCCAAATTTAATACATATCGGTTCATAAATGTAAACGTGCTCCATTTCGGATCCGCCATGATATTTTTTTTTTAGGTTTGAGTTAGAAATCTTAATTATCAGCTTTATACACTCCAAAGTTCCAATTTTGATACATAACGGTTCATAAATAGAAAACTCTGCCCTTTTGGTTCTGCCAAGTAATTTTTTTTTGAGTTTAAGTTCATAATTATAATCAGCGACTTTAGACACGCCAAAGTTCTAAATTTGATACCTCTTGGTAAATGAGTTTTTTTTTAAATTTTAAGTCAAAAATAATATTTAGCGACTATTAACACTCCAAAGTTCTAAATTTCATACTTATTGGTTCATAAATAGGAAACTTCGCCATTTTGGATCCGCATTTTGATTGATAATTACTTTTTTCTCATTTTAAATCAAAATAATATTGTTACAAAACCTATTTTCCTAATTTTGGTCAAAAATTAGGTCCGGGGGCCCATTGTGCAGCTCTATGAGTTGGACAGCAATAAAAAATTAGCTGTGCTTTAAAAAGAGATGCAAATGAGTTGTTCCAAAATTACAATATATGTCGGGGCGCAGTTTTTTAGTGATGTCACGACTCAGCGCCTAATTGCATCATCGTGAACCTACTACCTACCTGATTTCGTTAATGTTGCTGAATTTAGGTGAGTTCTTTATAGAATAGGTATTTTCATTATTAGCATATTTTTATTTTTTATATGTGATGTACATATGTGTTTTGTATGGGAGGGTAATGCTGTGTCACCAATTGCGAAACGCACGAGCCGCCACTGAGGTCAGTTTTAATCTATCTCCCCTAGAAATACCTGAAAGACGCGAAAACAGCCAATTTGGGACACCCTGTATATTTCGCAGCCCTCTTGTGTAAATTAATTCCTTCTTTTTCCAAACTATAATAATAAATTTGATAAACCTCTCTTTAAAATTTTTCACGTAAAAATATTTTCCCTCTCACTACTATAACAATAAAAATGGTTTAAAATTTTGAGGCGTCATTTAACCCCTATTTTATAAAGCTTATATAGACAGGATAAATAAATTAAAAACACAGAAAAATACAAAATGTAATACATAAATCAATATCTAGCAACAAAATTGTATATATATTCCTAAGAAAACATTCCTCAAAAATCCTGATTTTTCACGTTTGTTTTTGAATGTTCCCTATTGTGTAAAGTTTTATGTATTGACACTAATGACAACCTTTCTGAAACGTTTTTTTATACCCAATCCACAAGATTTCGGATAAAACGATGTTCCTCAAACATTTATCAATATGTACTTTTAATTTCAGAACACTCCAAAAACTAATCAGATTGAAGCATATTTAAAACCTCAAAATATAATTCGCCGCCTCGGAAAAAGCGGAAGTAGATTTTCCTCGAAAACGCAACGAAAATGTCGGTACGCGCCCTCGGTACCCGGCTGTTCAAACATGGTACCGCCCTCATCAAGCATATTAGCAAACGAAATACCCATGCCAACACCACCATTGCTCGAGAAGTGAAGACCCGAAGCAACAACACAGCTCGACAAATTTCAAGTGGAAATCAACAGTTTCAGAACCAGGTAATTTTGCCAAAAGGTGTATAGAGGGTTCCTACAGTGAGATCTAGAATAAGAATGTTCATAAGTCTAACAGAAAGCTGCCAGTTCTTTACTACACTTGCTTTAGAAGTAATGGCGTTACTTATGCAGTAAAGGTATTCTTAATCTGCTGGTGCCTTCTTTCATTCAAGATAACCAAATTGTTGCCACATTAATTCGACGCAGAAGCGTGTGAAAGTACAACATCAGAAAAAACAGAATTTGGATTATGTTACCAACACCCTCTACTTTTTCTGTTATGGCAACCACGCCCTATGCCCGTCGCTTTTTTTCTTATGTCATTTTCTCTCTGTCTATACTCTAACACACGGCTTTCTGGCACCCTAAATCGAACTTTGGGAGCCCGGTATACCGGGGGTGGTGAATAAAACAAATCTGCATTTACGCGAAAATTTATCTTTAATTTCAATATGAGGCCTTCATATACATAATATTCCAATACTCAGGGTAATTGCCAATACATGATACAAACATAAGTCCTCGCGGGCCTTCAGAAAATATGTCCTGACTGGTTGCTTTCAAACAAATATGCATATTATTTCCATATATGTAGTTCATATTTTTCCAATACCCACGGTACCTTATGATGCATGATAAAAACATATTTGAAATAACAATATCAGAGGACATAAATCTATCCTTTTTGCGATCCTTAAGATAAAATGTCCTCATTGTTTATGCTTTTACACATGCATGTTATTTTATTCGTGTATTCATCAAGTCAAATCATCCGCTCACAGTTGACAAAAACTCTATCTATGTAAATTTGCTATCTATACATTTTTCGTATCTTTATTCTGAATGTTTGCATGAAAAGCTAATCATCATGTAAATGGATGACAGGGAGTATTGAAATATTACGTATATATGGAGGCCTTTGTCATATTATTTTTACAGAATGGGGAATAAACGCCAACAGCAGTATTTACTAAACAGGCAAATCGTTTTTGTGGGTGTTGAAAAGATCGAATTCTGATGAGTTGACTTTGAGAGAAATAATCCAACGGTATGCGATTTGCCAAATTTTGTGGTTGTGGTAGCGTTCCCATGATATGCTTCGGTTTGCAGACACATTTGTGTTTGCGTGTTTGGAAAACCCGCTATTTAGTCTCATCAGTGTCGCTAACGATTCAATGAAATGCAAATAAATAAACCAATTGTTTTGGGTGCAAATGCTCTCCAATGAAACTTGACAAACTCTCACAAACACCGTTGCAACACTTTGCACGCGCGTTACCTTGAATTAAAATGTCATCAAAATTAACCTTTAATTCAAATGTCATCAAAATAAGCTGTTGTTCCGTCTAAATCGTTTACAAGTTGATCAATAATATCGTGAAATTCATTTGTTGCCGTTTTAATTCCAAAATTGTTAGTTTAGCCAGGTATGTTCCTTTTGTGTAGGTATTGCCTGAATCTTTGCACTTTCTGCATCAACCGGTACGTGTAGGTATGCTTTATATATATCCAGAGTAGAAAAATATTGACCATTTCCCATTTTATTAAAAATATCTTCTATTCTGGGAATTGGTATCTGTTGTCTTGAAGTTGTTGATTACCAGTGACTTTATAATTAGTGTATAATCTGATTTGTCCATTACTTTTGGGTACAATAACAAGTGGTGATAATAAATTTCTCGAATTTAATTTGATATAAAATAAACTATAGAATAATCGGAAAAACTGCTTTAAACAAAAAACAATGATTTAAGAAAAATCTGCTTTAAAATTACCCTGACCTGACCTTACTAAAAGCACGGCTCTATTTTGATTAGGTAATTTATTAAGTTATCTATTATTATAATTTTTTAAATGGCGGTTTCCACCGTTTTAAAACAAGACATTTAGGATGCTTCGTGATAAATATAAAACTAATCTAAAATCACTAAACTTTTTCTGTAAATTGGTACTAAACAGAAAAGAATCATACCACAGATAAACCTTTCTTGGACAAGACAGACGCGCGTATTTTCACTAAAATTATAATGCTAAGAAGAAGGCCAAACAAGTACCTACTAGTAGTAGTAATATATTTTATTTAGCATTTTGCTACTATGTACAAAATATTTATAACTAAACTAAACTTTGTTGTTTTTTCAAAAGGTAACATTTTAAAGATTTTTTAAATAAAGATATAGATGTTTTTGATTTTATTTAATTTTTTAATTGAATAAATTCTAAAAGCCCTTTATAAAAAATTTAATTAGATTTTAAATTAGATCTGCAATTATCAACGTAAAAATTTGAATTATTTCAAATATTAATGTTGTTCAAAGTTTATAGCAATAAATGATTTTAAATTTTCTGGGAGTAAATTATGTTGAATTTTATAGATAAAAATACAATCTAAATAAAATGTAAAAATTTTTACATTCAACCATTCCAATTTTGATAACATAAGACTAACTAAGATTTTTGTATATTTATTTGCATTTAAAATTATCCTCATTGCTTTGTTTTGTAAAATCTGTAATTTTTCGAAAACGCGTTGATTTGCCGTATATAAAATTGTGGAACAATAAATAAAGTGTGGTAATATAGTTGTATTATATATAACTCTTTTTGACAATGTACTTAAATTTTCACTAGCTATTTTTAAATAACCTATTTTACTAGCAATTTTGTATCATTTTTTCATGCTGTTGGTGGAAATTTAATTTTGAGTCTATTATAATACCAAGATATTTAAATGAATTAATTATGTTCAGTTTACTTTAAATGATTATTAAACATTTTGTCTTATCTGTATTTAATTTTAACTTATTTACTTTTAACTAATTGTCAATAATTTCAAGTTCTGAATTCATAATTTTTGCAGCTTCAGAAAGTGTGTTTTCATTGTCATCTGCAAAAAGTTGTATAAAGCATTGCGATAAGTTGAAAGTTCAACTAATAATTTTTGTCTATCAATTGTCTCAAATACTCGTTTAAAGTCTAAAAATGTAGCAAGTACAAATTCGTTTTCTTCATGGCTCGGGCTCCCAAAACCCACGGAACATTGCTGGCTACGTCACTCAACTTGAGGTCCTCTGATTTGCGTATATCTACCGACAAGATTCGTGAATGTGCACACGCAAACCGATCCAAATGTCAGATTCACATGGCAGCATGTGGTATAGTAAATCGCATACTATGTTTGCCAAATCGCATACCGTTGCATTGCGGCTTAATACTAGCTGGGCTAAAGGAAATTATCCCCGTTTAAAACTCTAGGTCATCTCCAAAAACTTCGTATTCCGAAATGTTGGATTCCAAATCACCCAGCAAGCTCGTAAACTCCTTGTCGAATCCACCAAGAAGCTAACCAGCGATTTCGCCGCCGATCTACGAAAAAGGGCAACAAACAGGATTTTATATGGCAACACCGGACCTATTCTGGGTTTGGTTGGCATCACAGTAGCATCGGGATCGAGCATTTTGACAAAAGAGGAAGAGCTAGAAGGCGTCTGTATGGAAATCAGAGAATGTATGACAAAATTTCAGTGGTATTATTACCAAGGTGAAACGGAAAACAGTCTTTCGGAGAAAGTTGTAAATTTGGATCTTTTCAACATTGGAAAACCGATAGCAAAAGGTGCAAATGCTGTTGTTTACTCAGCAAAATTTAAAGAAAACAATGATGAAAGACCTAAAAAAGAAGACAATTTTCCATTGGCAATAAAAATGATGTTTAACTATGATATTCAATCAAACGCTATGGCAATCTTAAAAGCAATGTATAAAGAAACAGTCCCAGCGAGGTTGTATTACAACTCGCACGGCATTAAAGATTGGGAGTTCGATTTTTTGGAGCGTAGCAGACACCTTCCACCCCATCCAAACATTGTAAATATTCTGTCGGTGTTTACTGACCATATCCCAGAATTAGAAGAGTGCAGAGAGTTATATCCGGCAGCCTTGCCCAGAAGAATTGATCCAAATGGCGAAGGTCGGAATATGTCGCTATTTTTGTTGATGAAAAGATATCATCATAGTTTACAAGACTATTTGGCTACCAATGACTTAAACACGCATAAGTCTATGTTTTTATTTACTCAGTTGTTAGAAGGAATCGCTCATATGGTTTCAAATAATATTGCTCACAGAGATTTGAAAAGTGATAACATTCTATTAGATCTAACTGAGCCAGACTCTCCGAATTTGGTTATCGCTGATTTTGGTTGTTGTCTGGCAGATAAAAATTCAAATCTTGTTGTCAACTATAATAACTATGACACAGATAAAGGTGGCAACGCTGCCTTGATGGCTCCCGAGATTATCAACCAAAAACCAGGCACTTTTAATGTGTTGAATTTTTCCAAATCAGATTTGTGGACTGCGGGAACCCTAGCTTACGAGATATTTGGCGCAAGCAATCCTTTTTATAACAAAAGCGATTTGAAATTGCGTAATACGCACTATAAGGAAGAGGATCTACCAAATTTGCCTGGTCATGTACCTTTGATAATCCAAAACCTGGTGAAAAACCTTCTCAAAAGAAATCCCAGCGAACGATTAGAGCCTGAGGTCGCCGCGACTATTTGCCAGTTATTTTTGTGGGCACCAAGCGTTTGGCTTAATAAATATTCTGAAAAATTACCATCCAGTCAAGATATTTTAGAATGGTTGTTAAATCTAACCGCTAAGGTATTGTGCGAAGGCAGAGCCAAAAAAGTTGGTTCAGGTTATTCAGAATATTTATTGGTTTCAAGCTTTCTGTGTAGAACCAAGATTGCACAGATCAGGAATGCCCTGTTTTGGATTCAAAATAATAATTAAAAGGTATTTAATTTTCATTTAAATGGTGTGATGATATTTTTGGTTTTTTTTTTAAATCAGTACTCACGCATCATTTGCACATACTTGAAAAATATGTATATTAAAAAATAATAAATACTATGCGTTAAAATACCTCGTATAATTTCCTTTTTAACACAAGGTTGTTAAATTTAATAAGTATGTAGTAATGTTTTGGGTTTGTTAATTTTTTTAGGTACTTTTTCAAAGCTATTTTTTTTATCAAGAGATACCACTAAAGTTTGCAAGATGATTTAGCTACCAATGACTTAAGCACACATAAGTCTACGTTTTTATTTACTCAGTTGTTAGAAGAAATCGCCCATATATTCAAATAATATTGCGCACAGAGATTTGAATTGTGATAACATTCTATTGGATCTTACTGAGCCAGACTCTCCGAATTTAGTTATCGCTGATTTTGGTTGTCTGGCAGATAAAAATTCAAATCTTGTTGTCAACTATAATAACTATAACACAGATAAAGGTGGCAACGCTGCCTTGATGGCTCCCGAGATTATCAACCAAAAACCAGGCACTTTTAGTGTGTTGAATTTTTCAAAATCAGATTTGTGGACTGCAGAAACACTAGCTTACAAAATATTTGGCGCAAGCAATCCTTTTTATAACAAAAGCGATTTGAAATTGCGTAATACGCACTAAAAGGAAGAAGATCTTCCAAATTTGCCTGGTCATGTACCTTTGATAATCCAAAACCTGGTGAAAAACCTTCTCAAGAGAAATCCCAGCGAACGATTAGAGCCTGAGGTCGCCGCGACTATTTGCCAGTTATTTTTGTGGGCACCAAGCATTTGGCTTAATAAATATTCTGAAAAATTACTATCCAGCCGATATTTTAGAATGGTTGTTAAATCTAACCGCTAAAGTATTGTGCGAAGGCAGAGCCAACAAAGTTGGTTCGGGTTATTCAGAATATTTATTGGTTTCGAGCTTTCTGTGTAGAGCCAAGATTGCACAGATCAGGGATGCCCTGTTTTTGCTTCAAAATAATAATTAAAAGCTATTTAATTTTCATTTAAATGGTTTGATGATATTTTTGTTTTTTTTTTTAAATCATTACTCACGCATTAGCACATACTTGAGAAATATGTATGTATATTAAAAAATAATAAGTACAATGAGTATAATATCGTATAATTTCCTTTTTAACACAAGGTTGTTAAATTTAATAAGTATGTAGTAATGTTTTGGGTCTGTTAATTTTGTGGGTTCTTCATCTAAGCTATTTTTTTTTATAAAACTCATATGGTTTCAAATAATATTGCTCACAAAGATTTGAAAAGTGATAACATTCTATTGGATGTAACTAAGCCAAACTATCCAAATTTAATTATCGCTGATTTTGGTTGTTGTCTGGTAGATAAAAATTCAAATCTTGTTGTCAACTATAATAACTATGACACAGATAAAGGTGGCAACGCTGCCTTGATGGCTCCCGAGATTATCAACCAAAAACCAGGCACTTTTAGTGTGTTGAATTTTTCAAAATCAGATTTGTGGACTGCAGGAACTCTAGCTTACAAAATATTTGGGGCAAGCAATCCTTTTTATAACAAAAGCGATTTGAAATTGCGTAATACGCACTAAAAGGAAGATCTTCCAAATTTGCCTGGTCATGTACCTTTGATAATCCAAAACCTGGTAAAAAACCTTCTCAAGAGAAATCCCAGCGAACGATTAGAGCCTGAGGTCGCCGCGACTATTTGCCAGTTATTTTTGTGGGCACCAAGCGTTTGGCTTAATAAATATTCTGAAAAATTACTATCCTGCCGATATTTTAGAATGGTTGTTAAATCTAACCGCTAAAGTATTGTGCGAAGGCAGAGCCAACAAAGTTGGTTCAGGTTATTCAGAATATTTATTGGTTTCGAGCTTTCTGTGTAGAGCCAAGATTGCACAGATCAGGGATGCCCTGTTTTTGATTCAAAATAATAATTAAAAGCTATTTAATTTTCATTTAAATGGTTTGATGATATTTTTGTTTTTTTTAAAATCATTACTCACGCATTAGCACATACTTGAGAAATATGTATGTATATTAAAAAATAATAAATACAATGAGTATAATATCGTATAATTTCCTTTTTAACACAAGGTTGTTAAATTTAATAAGTATGTAGTAATGTTTTGGGTCTGTTAATTTTGTGGGTTCTTCATCTAAGCTATTTTTTTTGATAAAACTCATATGGTTTCAAATAATATTGCTCACAAAGATTTGAAAAGTGATAACATTCTATTGGATGTAACTAAGCCAAACTATCCAAATTTAATTATCGTTGATTTTGGTTGTTGTCTGGTAGATAAAAATTCAGATCTTGTTTTCAGCTGTTATAACTATGACATAGATAAAGGTAGCAATGCTGCCTTGATGGCTCCTGAGATTATCAACCAAAAACCAGGCACTTTTAGGGTGTTGAATTTTTCAAAATCAGATTTGTGGACTGCAGAAACACTAGCTTACGACATATTTGGCGCAAGCAATCCTTTTTATAACAAAAGCGATTTGAAATTGCGTAACACACTATAGGGAAGAGAAGCTACCAAATTTACCTAATGATGTACCTTTGATAATTCAAAACCTGGTAAAAAACCTTCTAAAAGGAAACCCGAGCGAACGATTAGACCCTGAGGTCCCCGCGACTATTTGCCAGTTATTTTTGTGAGCACCAAGCGTTTGGATTAATAAATATTCAGAAAAATTACCATCCAGCCAAGATATTTTAGAATTGTTAAATCTAACAGCGAAAGTATTGTGCGACGGAAGAGCCAAAAAAGTTGGTTCAGGGTATTCAGAATATTTATTGGTCTCGAGCTTTCTGTTCTGAATTCAAAATAACAATTTACAATAAGCAGCTTTAATTCAGTAATCATTTATACTTACTACCTGTACATATAATTTCTTTTTTAACACAAGGTTGTTAAATTTACTAAGGATGTGATAATGTTTTAGACTTGTTAATTTTTTTGGGATACTTAATTGGTTACTCTACAAGTAAAATAAAAAAATTTTATTGGATTTGTTCCAATTTTATCTACCTACATTTTCGATATACTTTGGTTCAATTATTGTTTCCATTTTATTGCGTACTTTCGAGAAATTCTAAGAAGTTGAGTTAACTTGTAATTATTATTATCTTCTGGCCAATACAATTTTTAATTTATACATAAAAAAATGAGGATAGGGGAGAAAAAAAAAGAAAAAGTTTGTAATTTTTTTAAAACTTTAAAAAAATTGGAAAAAAGGCAAAGACAAAGATTAGGGTTTTAAAAAGATTTTGGTTTGCTAAAAATACTGTTTTTTAAATAAATTTAAAATTAGAAGATGTGATAAAAGTATATTTTCAAAATGTTTTACATCGATTGCAAAATAGATATTTTTCCGTGGGTTTCCCTAACTTGTGACTTTGTGCTTTCGGTTATGTAACATTTTCTTTTACTTGTAGAGAGAAATGTCCACACTTCTACTTACTAATACATTATTTTTTGTTATTAGACTAACACTTTAGAATTTTATTGTTAATTTCATAATATCGTTTAAAGATATTAAAATTAAAATTGTTCAACATGTAGTATTTATTTCTTGTTTCCTTTACATAATTTATCGAGGTGATACTCTGGTAATATGGTCGGTCTAAGCATGATCACCAAGTAGTTTCATTAAAATTAGTTTACTCAAAGGACACTTTTTGACCTCAAAAAATATTAAAAAGCGGTTCTCACCGTTTGTTTGGTAACTTTTTTACCACAAATATTTTATAACTAAAATTTTATCATATCAGAAAAAGCAAAAATTTTATAACTTCATAAATGCTAAAGTTTTTTTTATTATATTTAAAACATGGCCAAATTTATTTATACAAAATGCAATTTTACATATTTTAAAGCAGTACCTTTTAGTTGAGAATATTTTAGATTCGTCAGGCTCCGTTTATCTGTATAAAAAGTTGGTCTGGTTTGTTTTTAACTTTATATTTTACAATAAATATTAAACATCTTTAAATAGAATTAAACAAAATATACTTATACATATAACGTTTTTATACATTACAAAATACAAAGCTTAATAATTATTCTAGGTCGGTTAAGTTCTGCTACGTATTTGTACTTAAAACTACACGTTAACATCCGATTTAGGGCTCTACGTTTGTTTAAAATTTGAGTTTAAGTTGATGTTTATATGTAACCATAATTATTCATCTACTGATAGCAGGTGATATGGAATAGGCACAGTGTTTTTTGAGACTACAGTGCTGCATTTTGTTATCTTTTGTCTTTTTAACTGCAGTGCACATATTTGCAAAAAATCTTTTGTGCTGGACGAAAACCATCGTGTGCCAATCAACCAATCGTAACGTTAAAGCGCCTGCAGACCGCCACAGGATAACGTAGATACAAGCCGAAGTGAGCTTGCTGTCAAATCTCATGCTTACATATAAATACGTATCAGAACTTTAACTATCTATTAAAAGCGGATTCAGATTTCAGGCCACTTGTTTCTGCACAGGTCTTGTACAGGGTTCCGATTGGTATTCTGCAATAAAGCACAGTTATTTTTTACATAGAATTTACTTGTTAAATCTGTCACAGTTCTGTCTGAACACAGTTGATTTTCTTCTAATGGAATGACCCTTTTTAATTCTGCCCATAATTTTCGTTCACATGATGTATCACACTTGAGGGTTTCAATTTTATATTATTCTTATTTTTTTAGAGGGGAAAACTCAAAATAAAACTATCAATACAACTCATTTTCAAGGAAATTTTAAGAAAAAAGTGAAATAAAAAATAGGTCTTCGTAAATGTGCCATATGTCAAAAACTGTATGTGGCAGATTAAATCTAATTTAACAGGTAAATTCTACGCTAAAAACTAAATAAAAGTATTTTACTGCAAAAATAAATTTTTGTAAAGAAAAAAGTTGTGCTTAAGGTATGGAAAGTAGTTAGAATTAAAGTAGGTGCTGCTCACAGATAACAGACCACTGTGGTGCTGCTTTTTGTTACATAAAGTGTGCTCAGTTTTTTCTGACCATAACTTGTGGCACTCTTTAAAAATGTTTGACAAATATAAATTTTATCGACCAATAGAATTCATTAAAGCGGTAAGTCGGCCTTCCATCATGTTTCGACGCGGCATGGCATCTGTTTTAGTTTTAGCTCTGAGGGCTTTAAACCAAAACAATGATATTATATAACTCTCTCCGTTTTATTAATAATATTATAGTCTGTTTCCTTTTTGTTCCAACTCCTATAATAAAATACATACATCAATAATTTTTTCATGTCTTGAATACTCTTGATTTTTTGTTGACACATTTTTAATGTTCTGACCAACTCCTCCATAATTTTAAAAAATATTTTAAGCATAAAATCCGGAATTCCTTTTAGTTGGCTACAGTATACTGGGAAATGTTTTTTCTTAACTAGACATTTAAACTGTTTCGTTAAAAAGTTAGGGGTGAACTTGGGTTGAATGTGTGAACCGTAAGTGATTCTCTATATGAAGACGATTATGTCTTGGGGGCGTAGACTCGATGGGGCATTACATATTAAAGAGTAGATATTATCTCTCATTCTGCCTTTATCTCTTCTAATGTGTCATGTAGCAGAGGCTTGTGTTGGGTATAAACATTCTCAACGACATTCAATCCATTTATGAATCTTTTAGTGACCTTATCGTTCTGAGTCAACTTTTTAACATTTGACAAATGTGCAGAATGATCAGTTTGTGTACTTATTTCTTGTTCGACTTCGGACACGTCTAGTAGGTGATCTCTATTTACAGAAAAACTAAGTTCACCTACAACTGTGACATGTTTTGTGACATTTCTTAAATTGAGGATATGATTCTACAAAATGTTTCATATCTTGAATACTCTCGATTTTTTGGTGGCTTTTGTTTGAAATTGATCCATCAACTCTTTAATGTTCTGACCAATTTCCCCATAATTTTTAAAAATATTCTTAGCATAAAATGCGTCTTATTCCGCTGACATTACCACTTCTTGGAGTTCTTTAGAAATCGCCGAAACACTTGACAAATTAACTCTATAGTTAATAGTCAACAATTCGTGAACCATAGCTCCACTGATTCAATAAAGGGGTCATTGGATCTTTCCTTCTATCTAGAGACAACAAGATACTGTTGTGGCCTGTTGCTCAAAACGCGAATCAAGAAGACTCCTTTGACATAACGTCATTCACTCTCTCCTCTATTATGTTAAAACTCGGGTAATTCTTGTTGAGTGTGTGAACCGTAAGTGATTCCTCATACGTTACACCTCCGTCTATAAATACTATTATGTCTTGGGGGCGTAGATTCAACACGGCATTCCCTATTGTATTAAAGGGTAGAGATTATTTCTCATTCTGCCTTTGAATAACTCTTCTAATGTGCCGTGTAGCTTATGTAGGCTTATGTTGGGTGTAAACATTGTCAACGCGACTTAATTCCTTTATGAATCTTATGGTGATTTTAAATGCCCTTTCGACGATTAGTAAATCAACTTGTCTTGCATGCGATCCCGCGTACTCAATGATGCTTGCAAAGTTTTTCGGAAACGCCTCGTTTTTTAACATATCTATTAAATGCGTTAATTCGTTATTTGATTGGTTTTGGTATCTTAACGCGTATAACATAACTAACTTCGCAGTATCTGTATGACTTAATGTTATCGTTCTGAATCAACTTTTTAATATTTCACAAATATGCAGCGTGATCAGTTTGCGTACTTATTTCTTATTCGACTTCAGACACCTCTAATAAGTGATATGTTTACACAAGAATTAGCTTCACCTACAACTGTGACATGTTTCGTAACATTTCCTGATAATTCCTTAAATTGAGGATCTCTTAAATACTTGGGGGACTTTTGGCTTTTCTTTGGAATTGATCCATCAACTATTTAATGTCCTAATTAATTTCTCCATAATTTTTTTAAATTTTTCTTTGTATAAAATACTAATACCGGTTTCTTAGAGTTTTTTTAGTTGAATACAATATAACAGGGAATGTTTTTTTTAAGTAAAAATTTGAAATGTTTTGTCAAAAAATTAGCTTACATTTAGGTAAACCTAACATTCCTGAGGCCTCTGGCGTGCCGTTTCGGAACATCCTGAACAGCCTGTTCAACTTCATCAAGAAAACTCATACTATTATGCACAGTAGTACCACCCAATATGATGTTAAAACTCGGGTAATTCTTGTTAAATGTGTGGACCGTAAGTGATTCCTCATACGTTACACCTCCGACTATAAAGACTATTATGTCTTGTGGGCGTAGACTCGACGGGGCATTACCTATTAAAGGGTAGAGATTATCTCTCATTCTGCCTTTGATTATCTCTTCTAATGTGTCATGTAGCAGAGGCTTGTGTTGGGTGTAAACATTGTCAACGCCACTCAATCCCTTTATGAATCGTTTGGTGATTTTAACTGCACTTTCGACGTTTAGTAAATCAACCTGTCTTGCGTGCGATCCTGCGTACTCAATGATGTTTACAATGTTTTTTTGAAGTTTTTCGGAAACGCCACGTTTTTTTAACATATCTATTAAATGCGTTATTTCGTTATTTGATTGGTTTTGGTATCTTAACGCGTATAACATGACTAACTTCGCAGCATCTGTATGACGAATCTTATCGTTCTGAATTAACTTTTTAACATTTGACAAATGTGCAGAATGATCAGTTTGCGTACTTATTTCTTGTTCGACTTCAGACACGTCTAGTAGATGATATCTGTTTACACAAGAACTCAGTTCACCTACAACTGTAACATGTTTTGTAACATTACCTGATAATTTCTTAAATTGAGGATAGGATTCTACAAAATGTTTCATATCTTGAATACTCTCGATTTTTTGGTGGCTTTTGGCTTTTGTTTGGAATTGATCCATCAACTCTTTAATGTTCTGACCAATTTCTCCATAATTTTTAAAAATATTCTTAGCATAAAATGCGTCTTGTTCTGCTGACAATACCACTTCTTGGAGTTCTTTAGAAATCCCCGAAACATTTGACAAATTAACTCTATTGTTGTTAATAGTCAACAATTCGTGAACCATAGCTTGATAGGTCCACTGATTCAGTAAAGGGGTGATTGGATCTTCCCTTCTGTCTAGAATCAACAAAAGACTGTTGTGGCCTGTTGCTCCAAACGCGAACAACGAAGATTCCTTTGACATAACATCATTCACTCTCTCCCCTAAGTCCTTACAAAGTAAGGAGTTTCCTTGGTAACGAATTATAGGTGCCTTTTTTAGTGACAAAATTAAGGAAACAAGTCCCTGTACTGTTCTCTGCAGTGCGTTGTGGTTCCAATTAAGTTGCTTCATACACGATGGTATTCCCATAGAAAACAGATGTGGGTTTACAGCTAAATAGTCTGCATAGAGTTCTTGAACCTCTTTAACAACTTCTTGTTCGTCGTGCTCTGCCAATATTTTTATGTCTGCCTTGGAAATGATGTTACTAAAATAGATGAAGTATTCGCCATATTTAGGATTGGCCAACTCTTTGCATAGGGCCTGGATATTCTCGGTGGTGGGTCTCAAAAATACGAGACACTTAAGGTACCGGAGACCGGTAGAATTAGAGTAGTTCGGCGAATCTATGCGTTCAAGAAGAAATACTTCTTTTTGTTGGATTTCTGACTGGCCATAGACCATGCTTATGATGCTAGTTGTTTCTTTATCCATCAAGAGGACTTTCATACCTAAATCGGAATAGAATAGAAAGCAATAAAACATAGGTTGATAGCTATGAAAGAAAATGATAAAAAAATATTGTGGTGAGATGTAAGTACCTCCAGGGTGTCCCAAATTCGGTGATTTGGGGGGGGGAATTAATCCCCCCACAAAATTGTCAATAAAATGTGTTTTAATCTGAGGGCACGGCAGTGCCTCGCCAAGCGCGCCGTACCATCTTTTCTTGAAACATTTCAGCCGATATTTGATCTATCTAAAACTCTACTTCGGAATGAGCTACGAATCTCAAACTTGCACAGTCGTAGATCTTCATGGAGTTAACAACCCCTCCAAGTTTCATGGAATTCCATAAGGTAGTAAACTAGTAACGACATTTCAAAAAACGTCGAAAACTATAGATCATCAAAATCCTACTGTACTTCCAGACATGCTACAAAGCCGAAAACACCCCAAAATTCTAATTTACTTCCCTCCCCTATAAATGTAAAGTTAGGTAAAATTAACATTGCCCACTTCCAGAAACACTAGAGAGCTGAGTTTTTAAGACTGAAAGGCACCATGATAAAACTATAGGAAGAAATTTAAAAATACCAAAATTTTAATTTACTTCCCTCCCCTATAAATGTTAATTTTTATAAAAGTAACATTGCCCACTTTCAGAAACGCTAGGGAGCTGAGCTTGGGAAGGCTGAAAGGACCTATGATGAAACCATGGGAAAAAAATTAAAAACCCCAAACTTTTAATTTGCTCCCCTCCCCTATAAATGTAAAGTTATGTAAAAGTAACATTGCCCACTTCCAGAAACGCTAGAGAGCTAAGCTTTGGGAGGCCGATAGGAACTATGATAAAACTATAAAAGAAAATTAAAAAACTCCAAATTTTAATTAACTTCCCTCCCCTAAAAATGTAAAGTTATGTAAAAGTAACATTCTCCACTTCCAGAAATGCTAGAGAGCTGAGCTTTGGAAGACTGATAGGAACTATGATAAAACTATAAGAAAAATTTTTAATTAACTTTCCTCCCCTGTAAACATTGCCTACTTTCAGGAACACTAGATAGCTGAGCTTTAGAAGGCTGACAAGGAACTATGATAAAACCATAGGAAAACATTTAAAAAAAAACCTCAAAATTTTCAATAAGGCATTGCAAAAGTTTTCAAAACAATCCACATATTTTACTACTCTAAAACTTAAATATTATCAAAATCAAACAAGTTTCATGGCTAATCGGGCAAAAAGGAGTTTTTTGTTTCCCTTATATTTTTCCGTGGGTAGCTTGAAAGCTTAACCTCACGGGGGTCCAAGATCTAATGGACACCTAATAAGTGTTGACAGTTAACCGTTTCGTCCTTATGGGACTCCTCAGAACACTGCTGGTCAAGTGACAAATCTTGCGAAGTTAATCAGACGGTTTTGTCTCTAATTAAATGTAATTAGTGAGCGAACTATAGCAAGAGGCGCCATCTACCGAGATACGAGAGAAACAAAAAACCAAAAGCAGGGAAAAACACTGCTATACAATATCGATCAATGAAAAGATCGAAGCAAATAAAAGAAAACAACTATAGTCCGTGACCTACGACAGCTCTTTGTCTTTTCAGGCCGGATCAACGCATTTTGCATTTTTACCCGTCATCAAGACAGTGAGCGTCAATCAACGGAATTTTTAAGCCAAATAATACTAACAAACGTGAAATTTCATACACGTGAATTTAAAAATCAAACAAGTTTCATGGCTAATCGGGCAAAAAGGAGTTTTTTGTTTCCCTTATATTTTTCCGTGGGTAGCTTGAAAGCTTAACCTCACGGGGGTCCAAGATCTAATGGACACCTAATAAGTGTTGACAGTTAACCGTTTCGTCCTTATGGGACTCCTCAGAACACTGCTGGTCAAGTGACAAATCTTGCGAAGTTAATCAGACGGTTTTGTCTCTAATTAAATGTAATTAGTGAGCGAACTATAGCAAGAGGCGCCATCTACCGCCATCAAAAGTAAAGCCAAGTTATCTAATACAAATATCAAAATGAAAGGTTCTTACCAGTTTGGAAATGTTTTTCTAAACTTGGCTATTACGCTGCAAATGACTTTTAGCATTGAGTAAATAACCCATATAGAGGAGCTACCGGCGAGCTTTACCATATTGAGTCTGGTATGCAATATCATATAATCATAAGCTGTATGGGTTATATACTCAATGCTTTTAGTCAGAGTGCTAAATTGAACATAAAGAAGTTTGGATGGAATAGCAAAGTTTAAAAAACATTTCCAAACTAGTAAGAACCTTTCATTTAGAAATTTGTATTAGAGAACTTGGCATTACTTTTATCTCAATTCTTTTTACGGAATACCACTTTCGCGCACTTCGCTTTTTTTTACATGAAATATTTTTGTTGTGATATAGATTTCTCAGCAACACAAATAAAACGAAAAAATTGTATAATATGCTAATATAATAATATACTTGTATAAGTTTTAATTGAAATTTTTTAATCCTACCCCGACATTTTTTCAGCGGTACAGCCATGCTTCCTGCTCGGGAGCCTTGAGTTTTAAAGGATGATTAAATGTGAAAACTGCATCTTGATACAGCCATTTTTAAACTACACTATATTTTGAAAAAGTCTGTATTTTGGGAGGGGGCCTATAATATTTTTATTTGTAAAAATGTCATTTTGTGTGTAAACTGTTTTTTTTATAGATTTTTTTTATAAAGAATTCTGAATCCTGTCAAATTAATTTTTTTCTGTCACTTTTAGTTTTTAGGAAGTACCTACATAAAGTTAAAATTTTTCTTATGGGATGACCCTCTTTTTTCGATTTTTGAAATCAGAATGATAAAATTTACTTTAAAATTACATATCACCCTCAATATTTTATTTTTTTATGCTATTTTATATTTTTTAATAACTTTGATTAAGTTCTTAATTCAATGATTTAAAAATATTTTAATCCCAGTAAAAAAATTGGGATATAAAATAATAACAAACAATACAAAATAATCTAAAGAAATGAAGGGGTTATTCCATAAAGAAATTAAATTTTTATCTAATATCTCAAAAACTAAAGCATGAAATTTAACTTTAGAGGTTAATTCTTTATAAAAGAAATCTGTATAAAAGGAATTTACACCAAAATAAAAAGTTATGAAGACTTTTCAAACAACAGCATGCTATATCCAGATGCAGCTTTTACCTTTAAACCTCTCTTGAAAATTGAGGTTCTCAAGTGGGGGTCAGTTTTCAGTCTCTGCTGGAAATACTAGAGTTCCTGCATTCAGGGAGACTTTAGATATACCTTAAACTCCCAAAAATATACAATTTGGGACCCCCTGTATAGAGTGAGTACTGTCTAGTAGTAGTTTGAGGAACCATTGCACTCTGGGACAACTGTACTGCCTTTTAAATTAAAGAGCTGTGGCAAAAATTTAAAAAAACAGTATAAAATAGGAAATACAATATTTTGTGACAAGTTACTTTTCCACATGTGGTTGTGAGGTCAGCCAGCAATTAAGTGATTTGATTTTGACTGCAGAATTGAAACTTTCTGCGAGAGTTAGGAACACTATTTTTTCTTTGAGCATGCAGAAAAAAAAAAACAAAAATAAAATGTTTATTTAATTCATAGGTTTTATATGCCTAAACATCCACACCACACACCTTATTAGTAGACACTTTAATTGCCAGATTCTTGCCATGCACATAAAGCATTAAAACCTTCACAATGCAAACACATGCAGTGTGGAAAAGTGGTACTTTCAAAACTAAAATGCATTCAAAAAAGGCACTTTCTGCACTGTAAAATATGCTGAAATTTTGACTATCATTATCCAAGCTAAAAATCTACCACCCAGTTTCCATCTATGCATGCCCACCCTGATTCAAAAAAGGCATCAGGTGACACTGTATTTAAAACTGGTGCAAATGCATGGCTTATCATGTGATGTTTTTTTTAATCTGGGAGGGCAGACATAGGTGGAAACTAGGCCTATAAAACAATGATTTCAGTAGACACATAAAAATGTTCTAAGCCAAACAATTTTCTAGGTACTTCTTATCTCTTACTTTACAGAACTGCCATTTCAGCTTAGTACTTAGAACTAATTAAATCGTCGAATTTTTATAAATCATAAATAATTTACCTGTTTCACTATCTTTGGTCATTTTAAGCACATAGGCCTTAACGGCCGAAATCACGTTCATTATAAAAAAAGTTTTTAAAATAATTTACTTTGGAATATAGGAAAATCTTTTTAAAAAATTATTTGATTTTGATAAGAAGATCCATGTTTTGTTTACTTTTTTGACAATCAGCTGTTCTCTATTCCGTAGTTCAATCGAACGTTTGTCATGGTGGAGTCGTTCACAAATAGTAATTTCGTTGGACCCATTGTTGCCAAGAACGTATTAAAATATTAGCAGGTCAAGGTTTGAAAATTACCAGATTGTGGAAAAAATGACCGTATTTTTATGCACTTTTATATCATAAATATTCAACATTTTCCTTTGATATGGAAAAAAAACAGGACTTGATGGAACCCAAGTAGGACGATGTATAAATTTCACGGTGTCAATCATCCTCGACCATCATATATGTCAGCCAAAAGAAGTTATGAAATAAGCTGTAGGTACATGCAGAGGGAAAGGCGACGTATCAGCAAAAAAGTTTAGAAAAAAAGTATAATGCACAGCCTACCGAAATTGGACACAAAAAATAGATAAATATAATAATAAATCACTAAACCTCATTCGCCATCTGGCAAGCAAGCAAAGCAAATGAAATACTAAAAAAAAAAGACTTTAAAGACCTTCAAAGACACGCATGCTTGTCCTATGTTTTGTTGTACAGTTTATAGTCATCATACAACATAGATCGTGTATGATACGCATCAAGCAGGCGTACGTTTTAACGATTGTGTTCCGTCGGTGGTCTTTGCGTTCAGTGAATTGTTTGGCTGGAAGCAATGGCGCTCACTATATTTGTGGCTAGATTTAGTTTGTGCAGTGTTTATTGCAGTTAGTTTGTGGCCTTTTTATTTATATTTTAATCATTTGAATTATCATTATCACTGCATACAAAACTATATACTGCAGTTTAGTATTTTGTATTCCACATAATCAGTAGCGTGTCAAATTTTTTGGGCCCCTCCCGCAAACTTTTTTTTGAGGCCCCCTACCTCACTATTATATTTTCCAAAAATAACCCATTTATAGTAAATATTTATACACAATTATAATAGTTAAAAACACAGCGAATTAACTTTTTTTTGAAAAAACGTATCAGTTTTGGCAATCTTCTTCCTCTCCTCCTCCTTTTTTTCAACTAGTTATCTTTTTTGAGCCCACTCAGATATTTGCTCGAACTACTCATTTTAATATTTTAAATATCAACTCAAAACTCAAACGTAACAAGTGAAACAACAAAGACTCGCTAATAACCCATTAAAACGGGGAATAACCTAATTCAACTGATGTTTCGACTAGCCAGGGTTGGCAATTGTTTGGGCGTTCACATTTTTTTATGTTCGAAAGAAATCGTGACAAATTAAATATGGATTTGAAATGTTTATCTGTGTATATTAGTATTGTTGGAGTTTGTTTGATATACATAGGTAGGTATTACTTTTTCTTAGAATATATATATATATATATATATATATATATATATTGAGTATATGAACCGCCCCCCCCCCGCGTGGCCTGGTCTGCGGGGCCGTTTGACACGCGCCTCCACATAATACCTGTGAAACTCTTCTTCCTTTTCGTATTTCAAATTATTAATTTTGGCTTAAATGCCAATTGCTAATAATTTAGCTAGAAATCTAAAATATTTTGGCATAAATTTTGAAAAATAGCTTTACCATAGTGAAATTGCTGTGAACACCGAGGCGACCATGACAGTTTTCCAATATATATATTTTTTTAATTTGTGAACTAAAAAACAATTCATTTCCAGGTGATTCCGCTAAATTCAATAAAATATGACTAATAATTGATTTATCAGGTATTTAGGGGACTATAAAATTGTTAAAAAATAATTTCTAACCCAAAAACAAACATCGAAATAAAAACATGTACCATTCTGAATTTTCGAGGCGCTTGCGTTTTGACGAGCTATATTGACCTGTTTTATCAGAAAAGTTCACCTGGCCAACATTTTTACGATCAGAGCCTTTTTTGGCTCCATTATATCACAGTGTAGAACATAACAAGTTTTTCTTTATTTAAGAAACTCTCCCTCCATTAAAGGAAATAGTATTGCATTTGTTGCCATTATTTCATGTTTATTTCTAGACAAAATTACTTTTTAAGTGAAATTGCTATATTTTGAGCTGTCATGGACACTGTGAGTGCTAAATAAAGATTGCCTAATCAGCAACGACAACACTATTAAAGGCTGCTTAGAAGTAAAACGGCATACAGCTATTTTGAATTAAGTTTTACTTTTAAAGTGTTTTGGTGGCTGTTTTTGAACATAATAACGCCGCGGTTATGGTTGACGTTACAAATTGATCAGCTGATGCGTTGACATACGGTAGTTGACAAACAATAAGTTTACATTAAGATGCATGTAGTTAATAGGGAGCTATTGCAATAGTGCCAGGCACAAATTATGCCGGGCACTATATTGACAGTTTCGCATTGCAAACTGACAGTTGATCTTTCAAAATTGACATACAAAGTCGAATTTATAAAATACCGTCGTTTATTTTCCATTAATAGTGGCGTCACTATTAAATCCGGCTCGTATTATACACAAAGGCGTTATTTTGAAAGGACACAGCTGTTCTTATAATGAGAAACTGTCAATATAGGGCCCGGCACAATTTGTGCCTCGCACTATTGCAATAGGTCCCTAATGGAGTTTTAATTTTTTTAACAGTAATTAAACTCTATGTTTATAATTACCGTGGTTGGTAATGACTATAGAACCTAAATTGCCGTAGATTCCGGTAATTACCGAGCTTCTGTCAACGCTCTTCCATCGTCAGACACAGCGACCCTACTGCACACGCGTCAATGTCCGACGCGCGCAGGCGCATTTTCAATTGTCAAAAATTCTGTCGGCGAGGTTGTGTTTCTTGTTTCCGTAATGTACGTTTTTACTAAAAAAAAATAGCGTTTATTTATTATTTTTTGTTAAATTTTCGGTGTACTTGTAATCGAGTGTCTTCAGCAAAGCCCTAGAATGCATTTGAAACGCTTCAAAACATATAAATAGGACCTTTTTCCTCACAAAACAGTTTTTGAGGTTGTAGGTGAGTTGTGTGATTAATTCGGTACCGTTACTCATCTCGGGTCAGTTCGGCCTCTGTCATTTATATAGTGTCAGACGAAGACAACATCGTAATTTTGCGCCCACACGACAAAGATACATAGCATAAAGGTGAGTTTACGGCTAATCAAGTGAGTGCGAAATCTTTTGTTTTTAATTACTCTTTTAAGTCTTTTCCCGATCAGAATCTATCTCTTTTCTTATTTCAACGCGATCCTCGAATAGAATAGTCCGGGGTTGATTTCGATAATTGAACGAATTTGTATAAATTTCCCTTTATAAAAAATACTTACTTTCAGATGTCTGGACTATTTGGTATCCTGTTTAGGACAATTAAATTAGATAGAGATGGAAAATATCTAGTGAGTTCGTCTAGATCAATTATGGTTTACCACATAATTTACCCTAACAGACCCAGACTATACTTGTCCTTGTCGAAAACATTTATTGTGAAAAGGAAAGGATATTTAATAAACAATATCATATCCATGTTTTTGTAGGTAAGGCCCTGAGCCCCAGATTCAGAAAGAGAGGTCTTTTTGGTACACATGCTATAAAATGCCAACTTCCACCCTGGAACCAGTCAGCGAAGCCTTGAGGTCAGCTCTTGGCAGAAGCAACGAAGGGGGTGAAGGCCGAGATTTGGATGCTCAGCTTGCAGGCAGTACAAAGAAAGCACTATTGGCTAATATTGAATTTGAACCAGCTGGAAGTTATCAAAGCACTGTGCTAGATGTACTAAAGACCAAGTATATTGTGCTGAAGAGCACAGAGAATGCACAGCAACGTAATAGGTTTGTTTATTTATTATTATGTTTTTTTTCTATGTACATGGCATATAAACAAGTACAGTACAAGTTCCCCAAGCATTGTATTACTGGCAAATTTGTGCTGTTTTGCTAACTTTATACCTATATATTGTTGCCAAAACCACAAAGTGGAGTAACCCACAAAATGTGATTTTTAGATTAGTCCTCTAACATACTTAAAAAAAGTCACTCTACAAATCCACAGAGGGACATAACCAAATTCCAAGTAGTATAGAAGTTTTTACCATATTTTGACAGCTATCAAAGCTTCTATGTGATAAAAGTCAAAAATCAGTTATGCCACTTCATGGTTTTGACGACTATCACTTATTAAAATACTAAGTAGGTATTTTTTAAATATTTCTATTGCATAATTTGCTACTAATTAGATGCCAAATAAAAAAATGGGTGCTGTCTATTAAAAAACAAAAACCTATGTTTCATAAACTTTTTATAAAGTTAGCAGAACAGTAATACATGTTTTTAAAAAAATTAGTGGTACCTAAGGCAGTCCTAACACTGTAAGTTAATAATTAAATATCTTATCACCATATTAACAATTAATGTTTATCTTTCTTGTCTTTTCTGTGTCTATTGGTCAACTAAAGCTAGCAGAGCAGCCATGGGCGTAGTCAGGGTCTTGCTCAGGGTGGGGCAAAAAATTGTACAATCAAATAACGTTAACTTAATTTAATATTAACTTGCGAGGATTGCGAATAAACCTTGATAAAATGTCTTACTAAATGAGCTAAAGCCAAGATGGGGCAGGTGACAAGCCAGGGTGGGGCAAGTGCCCCGCCCTGACTATGCCCCTGAGAGCAGCACCTAGGGCGCTTCCAACAGAGTAAATTAACTGTTTCATCACCATATTAACAATTGGTTATCTTCCTAGCTGCTAGCAGAGCTGCATAAAATTGTTTAAATAAACATGGTATTGAGTGTACAGAAGTGGTCAGTATAGACCAATTAAAGATTAAAACCTTTTAGATTGATTTTTGTTAACCTCTCCCTTTTTTTTTAAGTTGGTGCTTTGCTAAAGCTGGCAGAGCAATATATGTGTTTTTTTTAGTAAATGGCACATACCTAAGGCAGTTCTAACACTGTAAATGTTAAGTAATTAAATATCTTATCACCATATTAACAATTAATGTTTATCTTTCTTGTCTTTTCTCTGTCTATTGGTCAACTAAAGCTAGCAGAGCAGCATACAATTTTTTAAAAATAAAAGTGACACGAAGGTTGGTACTGATACTTTAAATATAGAGCAATTAAATCTTAAAACATTGTAGATATTTTTTTATTATCCCTGTTTTATTTTTAAAGTTTGTTGCTCTGCTAAAGCTTATAGCGCAATATATGTTTTTTTTAAAAGGAGTACCTAGAGTGAGCCATAAAATATGTTGGTATCTAGCAGAGCAGCATACAACTTTTTTAATAAAAACGGCACCAAGGGAGGTACCGACGTTTTAATATAGAACAATTAAATAGCAATTAAATTGTAAAACCTTTTAGATTGTTTGTTTATCCCTGTCTTATTTTGATATTTGGTGCTCTACCAAACTAACAGCAATATGATGTTCTTTTTAAAAAGAAGTACCTACACAGTTCTCACACTGTGAATGTTAAGAAATTAAATACTTTGTGACTTTATTAACAATTAATCTTTACCTTCGTTGTTCTTTCTGTGTCTATTTCTTGACTAAAGCTAGCAGAGCAAAATACATTTTTTATATAAAAATGATACCAAGGCTAAGTGGCGGATCCAGGATTATTTTATTACTGTAAACTGGAGTAACTTTAGTACAGTTTTTCATGTTTTTTTTAAATAAAACTTGATTTTGCAAATACAACTGGGCTTTGACAACTGAGTGGCAATGTCCCAACACTATCAAGTTTGAAATAGTACAAAAACATTATATATTTATTTTGTAAGTCAATATATTCGGCCTCAAATGTGTCCCAATGTTACCCCACTATTTGGGGTAACTTTGGTACACTAGCGTTTTATATGAATATTTTAAAGTTATGGACCTCTGGCCCCAAGATAGAAGTTGCATTTTAAAATGTAAATGAAAAAGCATGTAGAAAACATATTTTTGTCATATTTTATATATCGCTCACCGGATGCAATAATGGCACATTCAAAAAATTTAAGTTTTCAGGAAATAAAGATTTTGTAAATTATGCATAGTAATTTAATTTTTTTTTTATAAATAAGCTTTTTACCTGGTTCATAATTTTTTTTATATATATTTAGTACTGGTCAAGAAATATATTTTTGAAAAAAAAAAAAATTTGCATAAATTATTAACAAAAAAATAAATAAAATACATGTGCCACTATTGATTTTTTAAAAAAATACGTTAGGAAAAAGGAACAAAATTTAACAACAATAATGGCGCAAAAAAGATGTTCCTACTTCTTAAACCACAAATTTATAAAAAAATGCTAACAATATTGGCACAACTGGAAATGTTCCACCAACAGTCTCTTTTTTTCATATCTTTTTACATGCAATAACGACACATTTAAAAGATGTGCCATTATTGTCATAACAAATACATCAAAATTATATAAACTTACCGGACTAAATAAAATATGCCACTATTGCACCCACCCACATGTACACTGGTCGGCGGCTGTCGACGTACTAAACTTTTGTGCCGGTGTTGGCCGTAGCACGTGGCAAAAACGCGGTAAAATCAATAAAAAAAAGTAAGTATTTTATGCAGATTAACTCAAAACTGCAAAATTTTGAGTTGTGCCACTATTGCATCCGGTGAGCGATATAACAGAGGCAAAAAGAACACAAACCCTTGGTGCAAAAACCGGCCCAATGCTAAAATTCAAATTTGTGAGAAATTAAAAAAACCTAAATTTGAAAACAAATTTGCAACTGTCCCAAATTTTGGTTCTAATATATATATATATATATATATATATATATAATATATATAATATATATATATATATATATATATATATATATATATATATATAATATATATATATAGATATTATTGGTATTTGTTATAATATGGCCCAGTATAAAATTGAGATTTTGTAAAAATCACACCAAAAATTATTTTTGAAAATTTATATATATATATATATATATATATATATAGATATTATTGGTATTTGTTATAATATGGCCCAGTATAAAATTGAGATTTTGTAAAAATCACACCAAAAATTATTTTTGAAAATTTGGAGTTGTCTGAACCCAAAAGTGGACTTGGCCGTTTTTTGCACCAACGCCTTCGATTATAATTTGTTCAAGTAGCTTTTATTGCTAAATAACAAGATAAGTAAACAAAAATTTCTTGAGTTTGGAATTTTAAATTCATATGGAAACTTAAAGGATATAACACTCTAAACAAGGCCCAAAGATAAACAGAAGTATTAGAAAATGTCAACAAAGTTACCTCAGCATGTTACAATTTTTTATGTAAACAAATATATATTTATAAATAGTTGTGGATAATTATTTTCTTGTATTATCAAAACATAGCCAAAATATAACTACATAAGACATACTTACCTGAATTAAAGTACCTATGACCGGTTTGGCTGCACAATAGAAAGTTTGCAGAGCTTTCAAAAATGCGCGAAAACAACTGTTGCGTTTAAAAAATTTCTACAGTTGTCAGAAGTAAGGTAATTTTGCCAAACTTAACATTATTCTTTATTATTATCATATAAAAAATACAATATGTCCCAAAGTATTACCCAAGTCACAAAGTTACCCCGATTTACGGTAGCGGTTTTTGATAGATCTGAGGTGTGAAATTTATTATCTAAAGGAGATAGAGGGCGCCGCAGGCGAAATTTAAAAAAATACTAATTAGAATTTGTGACAAATTTTAAATAAGTGATAAGACTTTTCCTGATGTGGTACCTAAGTATAGAGCAATTAAATATATATCTTGTAGATTGATTTTTATTATGCCTGTCTTTGTTTTTAAGTTTGGTGTTCTGCTCAAGCTACCAGAGAAAATATGTTACTTGTCAAAACTGCAGAAGAAGGAAAATCAAGTCTATGGCAAATATTAGCAGTTAATAAGCGGCTAATTAACGAATAATAAAAACTTTTATTACATGGGTAAAACTATTTATAACAAACTGCCTGAAAATATAAATTACCCCCTAAAAAATTTAATTGGACACTAAAAACCTGTTGCAATTAGCAAATTATTCACTCAAACATGTTATTGAAAATGAAAGTATATTTTTAAACCTAAAAGTATCTGTTTAGAATAACTGAATATGATTTACATTTAAATAAAACTAATAATTTAACCTGTCAGTAAACTACAAGCTTAGTTTTAAGTTTTAGGAACGTTAAATTGTAAAGCTTTAGGCTATTGCAATAAATAAATTTTGATTTGATTTGATCTGCTGCAAGTCTGCTATCTTAAGGAACTAAATCTTTGGCTAATGGGAAGAAATTTGTATATGTATTGCCATAATGCCATATTAATTTATTTGTTTAATGCCATAAGCGGTTTCCCCCTTGGGGTGAACCAAACATTTCTTTTGAGTTAAAATCAAATTGAGTGAAAAAAAGTGAAATTTAAATCAATATTGTTTATACAGGGTGTCCCATAACTTAGGGGCCATAGTGCAGCAGATTATAGAGGAGGTTATTTCCGAGAAAAAAGTTTATATAACATGGGGGTCAACACACATCTGTTTTTAAGATATAGGATGTTTAAATTTAGAGGAGTGGGGGGAAAATGATTTTACAAAAAAAATAAAATCTGTCACAGCCAGCTGAATACTCAGCTAATTGTGATTCAAAAATGTGGTATTCCTTTTTTTGATAAAATTACAAGTTGAGGAGATACAGCCTGTCAAAATAACCTCCACAAACGTTTAAAAAATAATAATTAAAAAAAAATTATTTATGCTTACTTATTCTTTTAAAAAATATCAATAATATTTTATTATTTTGTCTTACTAGAGACTTGTTTTTAATAACAAAAAATATAAAAAAAAACATTGCGTTTATTATGGCATTTATAAAAGTTTATACTAAAAAAATAGTTTTTTCTAAAAAAACTGGACAGACTAATTTTTTTTAAAATAATTTTTAATTCAATTTATTGCTTTTGTTCTAATACATGACTCTACCCAAATTCATATTTTTGCTGCGTTTTTTTAAAAAGTTACTATGAAAAATTTTAAAAAAATTGCCAACTTTGATACTCTGTATCTCGACAAAAAAAGAGTTTTGACCCATGCATTATAGAAACTTTTTTATCAGACATGACCTTCTCTATCGTCTGTTGGCCTATGGCCCCTAAGTTATGGGACACCCTGTATATAATATATGCACTCAATAGTGTTAAAAGTTCCTCAAGATAGTGTACCAAAATTTTACTCAAAATAGTAAATCAAAACTTTACTAAAATTTGACCAAATTGCACAATTTTCTGAAAATAGTGTCAGTAACCACAACACTTACTTTTGGGTAAGTTTATAACTCAAAAATATTTTGTTAAAATCTCACAGAATTTTTGGTGTACAGTGAAACCTCCTATAAGCGGACATTTACGGTTCCGTCGATTTTGTCCGCTTATTGGAGTTGTCCGCTTATGAGAGGGAACTGCGAAATTTTAATATATATATTTATTAAGAATTTCCGTTGATTGAGTTTTTCAGATATTAAATTTTTCAGCGATCTTTCGTGCTGATACATGTTCCTTCTCCGAAATGTGAAATGAAGAAACTTTTTTCACGGAAATTAAGAAGTTTTTTACTAGGCGCAATTTCAAAGAGATCTATAACTACCCAACCAAACAATAAAAATAAAACACAGCAGTCCCGCCGAATAAAATATTTTGTAAATACGACAGAAGTATTTAGTCTCCCATTAAAACGGAAAAAGGTAATTCCCCGGCTCCAGAGTGCGTTGTTGCCAACATACTACATAATATTTATGCCTATGTCGTGCAGCGCTCCGTCCCGTTGTCAGAGGTTCGCGTCCGGTTAATGGAGGTTTCAGAATTTTTTAACCAAAAAAAATTGTCCGCGTCCGGTTATTAGAGTGTTCGGTTATAGGAGTGAATTTAACATGTAAAGAAATAGGGAAAAGCTTGGTTCTAACAAATTTGTCTGGCTAAAGGGAGTGTCCGTTTAATAGAGGTGTCTGCAAGGAGAGGTTTCACTGTACTCGTTTTGACAAAAAATTGTGTTGATTTTTAGTGAATTTTTTATTTTTATTTTTACAGATGACAGCAATGGTATAAATGCTATTAATTTCTTTTATTTGATATTAATATTTAGTTTTTGAGTAAAGTGCTTGAAAAAAAATTGAACAAAACAAGTTTTGATTTATTACTGTGGGTTTGGCGAGATTTGGTACAATTCATTTGGGAAAGTCAACCAGTGACACATTCATAAAAATATGCAAGAAAGTTTTAATCAGTCAAGTTAATTATTATTTTGTTTTATTTTTAACAAGGCTGTAGCTCATAAATATACCACCACACTTAATATGAAGGAAAGGTATTAAAAAATATTACAGCTAGCTTAGATTTTCTATATTTTTTAATTTTAATGTACTATTTTTTTAAACAACAAAAAATTGCATTTTATTTCTTTTAGTGCTAAAAAAAAATAGTGGGGTTAATACTTATTAATATTTAGTTTTTGAGAAGAATGGTGGAAAAAAAAGTTTTGATTTCTTACTGTGGATTGGGCGAGTTTTGGTACAATTCATTTGAGAAAGTCAACCAGTTCAACACATCAAAATATGCAAGAGAGTTTTTTATGAGTTAAGATTAATACCAAGCCTGCAGGTCATAAATATACCAAACTTAATATGAAAAAAAGGCATAAATATATTATGTACTATATACTTTTTAATTTTCATGCACAAATTTTTTTTAAGCAAGAATACTGCCATCCCTAATTTTAGGGTTTGAGAAAAACGGATTTAAAGTTTTAAATACTTTTTTATTGTCATTTAATATATTTTTTTACCATTTCTTTAATTATCTGTGAATACACTATAACCAACACTACAAAAATGGAATTTGGTTTAATCATAAGTTAAAATTTAATGTCAAAATTTTAAAACTTTAAAACCGTTTTTCTCAAAACGTAAAATGTCTTCATGCGGCTTTCTTCTTAGGGACAGCAAAATACACTTTACAAAAACTTCATATAAATTTCAATTTCTCATCTGTTTATCTAGGCATAACTTTTCAGATCTAAGCTATTTATAGATACAAAAAGTTTGCAGTAATTATTTATCTCAATAATGATTAAAATTTTTTATTATTTCTTTAATTATCTGTGAATACACTATAACCAACACTACAAAAATGGAATTTTGTTTAATCATAAGTTTTTGTGTTGTGTTTGGTTTTCTAAACTTATTTGCCTACTTTATTTTAAAAACATAAAAATTACAGGTCACGACAGCAGAGAAACAGCCAAATTATTTTTAGGTGAATATTCAATATATTTCAATCAATGCCAAGCTTTTGTTTCAGATGTGCGAGCGCTATATAAAATATTTGCTTCAGGCTGAGTTTATGTTGAAAATGAGACAAGAAATAACATAAAGTATGACATAAGAGTTATAAGATACAAATTAAAATATTTTCAATTTTAAGAACTTTATTGGTCTATAAGATATACATCCTGTAGCAATAATCTCTGGCTTATGCTTATTTGTACAAGAAAAAAAAAAGAAAGTTTTAACGTAATAGTAATACAAAACTAACTTGATCCTTAAAAAAATATACTAAAATAAAAGAAAAACTAATAGTAAAGTACATTTACTACCATTCCAAAATTAAAAAATATCTGTTTGCTCTAATGTTGCCAATAGTTTTAGCTATATCACTTTCTTGATAAGCTTTGGGGTCATTGATTATTGGCGATAAATATAAAATAGTAGGATGGTTGCTATTGATTGGATTTGGTGGTTTCGCCTGCTTGTGAGTTAGATACAGTTCTGTTCATTTTGAGGCCTGGGTCTCTTTTCGGTGAGTCATCTTCATCTCTGCCATGTTTGGCTGATGGTTCAACCCTGACAATTTGTGGGCAACCTCTGATGTATTTTATAGTTAGGTCTTGTTCTCCTGCTTTAGTCCGCTTATCAAGTTATTAATTAAAATATAGTCAAATTTATATACACACTTGTAATGACGTCATTTTTGTTTAACTTTTTTAAATTTATTATTTATAGTTCATTCCATAATTTTTGAGATAACTTTTTGATAGTAATCAGCTGTTACCATAACAAGTAGCATAGGCCAGCGAAAAAAAACCGTAAAAAGTTATCCCAAAAATAATGATATGTAGTTTGACATGGGGTGGAGTGGGATACCCTTCAAAATATGGTACTTTTTATGAGTGAGTGAGTAAATAAAAGTTTTAGGGGCCATTTTTAGGTATGAAAAATTTTTTGCAACAAAAAAAAATTAGTTACTTAAAATTAAAAAAAAATTAAACTTTTTTTCGTTTCTGGCATTTTTCTCAAAAACACCATACTGCGGCTTTTCTGCCGCCTCTTTATTTGTTGATTCATCCCATTAAAAACTACATATCTAGGAACACGGCAGTGCCTCGCCAAGCTCGCCCGGAAACTGCTGTACCATCTTTTCTTGAAACATTTCAGCCCATATTTGATCTATCTAAAACTCTACTTTGAAATGCGCTACAAAACTCAAACTTTGCACAGTCGTTGATCTTTATGGAGTTAACAATTCCTCCAAGTTTCATGGACTTCCATAAAGTAGTAAAGTAGTTACGAAATTTCAAAAAACGTCGGAATTGCCACTCACTCACCTACACTCATGTATAGATCATCAAAATTCTACTGTACTTTTAGACATGTTACAAAGCTGAAATTTAGCACACTGATGGAAATTGTGACCAAACCCTTGGAAAAAAAAAAAAATCCCAAAATTTTAACTTGCTTGCTTCCCCTATAAATGTAAAGTTATGTAAAAGTACCATTGCCCACTTCCAGAAACGCTACAGAGCCTTTGGAAGGCCGATAGGAACTATGATAAAACCATCGAAGAAAATTAAAAAACCCCAAATTTTAATTAACTTCCGTCCCCTACAAATGTAAAGTTATGTAAAAGTAACTGTCCACTTCCAGAAACGCTAGAGAGCTGAGCTTTGGAAGACTGATAGGAACTATGATAAAACTATAGGAAAAAAAAATTAAATACACCAAAACTTGAATTTAGTTTCCTCTCGTATAAACGTAAAGTTATGTAAAAGTAACATTGTCCACATCCAGGAACGCTAGAGCCTTTAGAAGTCTGATAGGAACTATGATAAAACAATAGGAAAAAATTAAAACAAAACCTTAAAATATTAATAAGGCATTTCAAAAGTTTTGAACAATATTCCGCATATTTTACTACTTTAAAACTTAAATATTATCCAAATCCTTTAAAAAAGGAGTGAAATCATAACAAAACCATTTCATGTAAAAAAAGCCAAGTACGCGAAGTGGTATTCCGTAAAAAGAATTGAGATAAAAGTAAAGCCAAGTTCTCCAATGTTTTTCTACACTTCGCTATTACGGCTGTAAATGACTCTTAGGCACAGTGCTAAATTGAACATAAAGAAGTTTGGCTGGAATAGCAAAGTTTAAAAAAACATTTCCAAACTAGTAAGAACCTTTCATTTTGAAATTTGTATTGGAGAACTTGGCTTTACTTTCATCTCAATTCTTTTTACAGAATACCACTTTCGCTTACTTGGCTTTTTTTAGATGAAATGGTTTTGTTATGATATGTTTTTAGTTTTCTATTTCTAAAATGCATATAAATCACGTGACTTGAAGTTTCTATTACTCAATGAATTGTAGCGCTCGCTTCACTCAGGTACATACTTTGAGTCTTGCCATAAAAAATATTACTGTAGTCGCTAGGTTTGAAATGATAATAAATTTTTTAGTGCATTTCATACAAGCTTGTTATTATAATATTTTTTAAATAAATGTTAATTTTATGGTTTTTTTTGATATAGGGGTGTATTAGCAAGAACAAAAAACTAATAGGGGAGTTAAGTTTCACCCTCGGTTTTACCGTGGTCACGGTTTAAAAGAGGATGAGTGATCTTAGTATGGATCAATAATAATAAACATCCCAATAAAAATTCTAAAATATTCCAAACCATAATACCAATTTTTCTTGCAGTATTCCCAACAATAAACAAGAATATGATCGTCCCTCTACAGAAGAATCACTTAAACTGCCAAAAAAAGAACTCTACCCTCTGGAGTCCATCCAACTTGGTTGGGGCCATCATACCACCAGCGACTGGTCAGTTGGAGCAGGCATGGTCAATATGGGAAACACTTGTTACTTAAATTCTACATTGCAGGTATGTACATATTCAAAAACGTTCTTGGACGACAATACTCGCGCATTGTGAAAAGAAGATATTAGAATATAGAGTCAAACCTACAAAATTTTCTTGACATGCATGGTAATTATGGGTTCTTCAAGCCGGAACTTGTTAATAAAAGTGATTTTTGGATTCCATTAGGCTAACTTTTGTTACTGTAACTACTAATTTTAATTTTTTTTGTTCTTTAATCAAGTAATAACATTTGATATAATAAATAAATCTGGATTTGTTTTCAAACTTTATCTAAAATAAAATTAGTAACTTGCAAAGACATACAAAACACGTTTTGTTTTTATTCAATTTTGGCAACGTCGGCGTTGATGTTGCTTTCCTGCGTTTTTTTATCCAAAAGATCAAGATTTTTAAAGAACCATTATCTCGAATGAGAAAAAAGTTTTTATAGTATTTTTCGAAAAAGAAATATTAAAAATTGTCTTTAATTTCAAAAATATCATGGAAAAACACAGTAAAACCACAAAAAATGTCAAAACTAGATGAATTTAAAATGAATCTTTACTACGCGGTATATTGTATCTCTTTATATATATATATATATATATATATATATATATATATATATATATATATATATATATATATAGATATATAGATATATAGATATATAGATATATAAATATCTTGTAAGTAGTTACTCAGCAAACGCGCTTTATAGTTTTAAACATGATTTTTTGATTTCAGGCCCTTTTTCATGTGCCCGCCTTAGTCAACTGGCTCATGAGTGATAAGGAACACGCCTTGCAGTGTCAGGATTCAGGTAAAATAAAAATTTACATGACCTTTGAAATTTTATGACATTATTTTAAAAAGGTGAACTTATGTTTTGCCGGCATATGATCGATAAAGTTACCAATCAATGCAAATATTTTAAGATGGAGAAATTATTTTGAGATATTAAACAATTAAGGAATTAGTAGTAATGCACAGTAGATCGGTGTAACTTTTTCCTTTACGAAAATTGTTGTTTTGGAGGAGATAAAAAAAACTGAATCCCACGTGCTTCATTTTCAAGTCAGGGTAAGTTTTTTTTATCTCCTCTAGAAATACCTAAAAGTCCTCAAAAAGTCGGATTTGTGACCCCTGTGCTGTGGCCTAAATGAAGTTTACTACCAGCGCAGTTTATTTTTTATTTTTTGCTGGAACACTCAGCAATGGTTATTTTTTTACACAGGTGCTCTCTGCATAATCTGCGCCATGCGCAAAACCCTTCAAGAGTCCCAGCAACGCAACATCAGCTCGATAAGGCCCATCCTAATCTACAACAAATTGAGGATGGTGTGTCGGAATTTGATTCCAGGCAGACAGGAAGACGCCCACGAGTTTCTGAGATACTTAGTCGAAGCGATGGAAAAGAGTTATCTGCAGAGGTTTAAAAATAATTTGGAGTTTGACTCGAAAGTTAAGGTGGGTAGAATGCTTAAAAAAAGATGTCAAGATTATTCTCAGGATATTTTTGGTGTTTTGAGTTATACAAACCTTAAAGGTTGGCAGAGGTCAAACGTAGACAAAAAGTTTCTATAACTTCAAAAGTTTTTTGTTACCAAGTTATAGCATTTATCAAGTTTGAAGAGTGGATAAAAACTGTGAATTTCAAAAATAGCAAATTTGACAATATCTGATAATTTTGTGATTTATTATAATCAATAAATGTTTTATTGCTTTTTTCCAAAAAATTATAGGTTAAGGAGATATAGTGTAGCCAAATAACCAAATTCGTTGGAGCATAAATATGGGGCGGTTCGGAAATATTTCCGGAAGGATTTCCTGAAACATTGGAAAAAATTAGTTATTTATTTATAAAGTCATAACAAAACACCGGAAAACGCAGAACGCTTATACATGAACACAAATCAGGAGTTAGTCTTCAAACAAATATGGATGATTCTACCAAAAGTGAGCTATATGGATATCATTTTTGGTCATTGCCTTTAAATAACAGTACAGCACAGTAAATAATTTTGTTTTTTTAAATTTATGTAACTAATTAGGTTTAAGCTAAGAAACATTTATTTTCCCGAATTTTAGGAATTATTGCATAAAAATTCCAGAGGGATGAGTACCAGAGGAATGAGTTTTTTAATGGTTTTCCAATTTAAATCAAAATCTATTTAGACTACTTAACTTAAGTTTTATATAAACAAAGTTCCTATACATATAATTTTAAAACAATCAACAAAAAAATTATACTATTGATATCAGTCGAATATTTACTTACCAGAGGAATGATAATTGAAGCGTTCCTTTTGGATTTCTCTGAAAAAAACTAATTTTCTGCCGAAAATAAAAAGATCTATAACTTAAACCAAACTAAAGTTGACATTATCTGTCACAACTTGTCACCCTCATAAGTAAATTAGATATCCAGGGCCGTCTCTTTCTTTAGAAATTAACCGGTGGTATTCACAAATATTGTGTTATTAAAAATGGAACACGTTTAAAATTGTAAAATTTTCCGGAGAAAATGTAATTTCGGATTTTCAAAAATATGACTGCAAACTTAAGTTTTATCAATTTTTTGATAAATAGTTAAGACTTAGTTAAATATTATTTATTCGGATATTTTTTTCAATCTGAGTTTTTAATATTTGGTTTGGGACTACACCAGAGGAATGAGGTATTTGCTTTGTAATAAAAAAAATTATAAACCAATTTTTTTTATACATTAAACTCAAATGCTCCATAAAGAAAACATTTCGTTTTAAATCTTATAACTAAAACTATGGTTCATTTGCAATCTGTGTTTGAAAAATATGCATTCCCACACCAATCATCCATATACAGAAAGGAGGTCAAATTTGTACAACAAAAATCTCATTTTTGACACACTACACCATTCACTAGTCGACAAAGAGGCATATCTTCATCGCTGTCATCAGCATCACACTCAATAACATCGTCTGCTAGCCTGAAAAGCTTCAATATTATCGGAAATATAAATTGTTCTATATTAAGTTTAATGCTTATAAGGGCCTATCCTTAAATTATGTAATGCTCAAAGGGGGTTTTGGCCTTGTGTTACACTTATCAATGTTATTTTAATGTGGTTTTTCTTGAAAATGCTTTAAGAGGGTTTTGCGTTGCGTAATTTAAGAACGCTTCCTAAGGTTACAAAAGGGAAATATTTCCATTTACATCACTAGGCATACCCATGCATTCTCACAGGCGATGCAGGATTTCGGTTACTGCGCCTGCGTCAGTTTTAACTACATTATTTGACAATTGTCAAATGTTTAGGGTTTTGTCTATTCTAGTTGGTTGATTGGGTTAAAATTTATCAAATTGTGGATTAAAATTGAATTTTTTCTAAAACTAATTGTGCAGATTTATTGTGGACACCACAAAGAATGTTTAATGGCATCTATAAACCACTCTTAACTTTATTAACAAATTATAAAGAAAAATACAAGTAGTTACCTATGGAATTGCACTACCTTACTTTTTCCACAAACCACACATGTTTTAGGTGAATTACTACTTACTACTAAATAATTTTACACGACAAACGCAAAATACAGTAAAATGTCAATATGGCCTCCACCCACATAGCAGCTATGTGTCTACATGACAAAAAACACGCACGCGCACTTGAAAATTCGCATTTGCGAATTTAAATTTGCCATTGTTTCCAAAGCCAGCTAGGCGTGCTTGACTTTGCAAATAACCTTAGCAATAGGTATCAATTTATTTAAGAATAATTTTTTTTATAAACTATTAAATTAACAAAAAAAAATTGAGATAGATTTTTGTACATATTAAATGGCCCCTTAATTATTACAAAATAGTTATACTATCACTGCATTTAGTAACATTTTTTTATTGTTAAAAAAAAACAGATTTTTGGTAATTAATTTGTTTGTTGTTGTTGTTAAATAGCATTAACACTTAACTATTACCTTTGTTGTAAGGGAGCTCAACAACAAGAAATACTTTGTTATTTTAAAATCAATTTCATTCAGGGTAACAAAACGGGTTTAACCTTTACACTCACACTAGTACTTGGGTCTTAAGACTTAGTACTTAACAGCACCGTTTGGTCTGCTGTAAGTATTCTTAGAAAGCTCTGAAGTTATATTTTTTCTCAATTTTTTTGTTTCATTGGAATATTTATATAATCTTCATTTCCAGGAAACCACCCCTCTCAACCAAATCCTAGGAGGCTACCTGAGATCGGCAGTACGTTGTTTGCGCTGTGATCACGTGAGCACGACGTTTCAACATTTTCAAGACATACTGCTAGATATCCGGAAAGCGCAGACTGTCAGGGAGGCCTTAGACTCGTATTTTTCAAGAGAAAAGCTGGATGACGAGAGTTATCATTGCGAGGCATGTCAAAAAAAGGTATTACATATTGCATTGCATAGCAGAAAATACAAAGTTGTTACCCCTGAGCTGGACAAAGTAAAACAAAGTGGCGTTTAATGATAAAAACAAGCCTTTTTTGTCTTCAATTAAATATTTCCCTGTATAGTTTGTTATAGTCATCTTCACGGATTATATAAAATTAACGGATTGCAGTCCCGTTCTTGTTTCAGTTTGAAATTTTGTTTTCTGGTTTATAAATTTCAAGTGCTTGTTAACCGCTGTTTTTATTTATTTCTGTTTTTGCCAGGTTTTTTTAATTCAATTTGGGATAAAATCTGTAAAGTTGAGAATCTTAAGACATTAATTTTTCCATTACAGTAGTGATTGTCTGGCTTTATTTGCCAACAAAAATAATAACAACTGACAGTCTTCGCTATTTTGACAAGGCCGCGATAAAATCAAAGTATAGCGAGTTTGGTTGGGCTGCCTAACTGGTTGCCTATGAGTTCCCTTCTAGTCCCGTGTCAATTTTTATTTTGTTTAGGTTCCTGCCACCAAACAATTTTCCCTCGAGAGGGCACCAATGGTGCTTTGTATCCAATTGAAACGGTTCTCTGTGAGCAACAACAAACTGACAAAACACATAGCATTTAAACAAAGACTGGATTTGACTAGGTTTTCAAGGCAGAAACTTGGATGTCCTCTACTCTATAAGTAAGTATGAGTACATTATTATAGATAGTAGTGTCCAATAATTTAGGAACCACCTAAACTTTAAATATCTGATCCCATACGAACTATCCAAAATTGGTGTTTTTAAAAACCAATCCATTTCTCAATTTACATGCTACAATGATTTTTTCTTAAAAGTTTATAGTGCCTTTTTGCCACTTTAAAAAAATAGTGCTTTTAAGCAAAAACTGACTGACACCATTTGACAGAACCGTATAAATTGTATAACTTCTGTAAATTTCATAACAATTGAACAAAAGATAGTGTAGCCAAAATTTTGGAAAAATTGCTAAAATCAAGTTTTTCACGATTTTGATCATTTTTGTCAAATTTAATATCTAGACTATCCATTGTCCAGTTGTTACGAAATTCTCAGGAGGCGTAAAATGTTCTTTTTAATTTATTTGTATTTTTTGTGAAGATATAATGTCATTGTAATAACACAAAAAGATGGCCTATATTGGAAGGTATTTAAAAATAATTATGAAACTATTAAAAACTATTGGATTCCAGGCAAACAATAAGGTTAACATTTAACCAAAATGTAGACCAGTGGGGACTAAGCCTATAGACCTTTTATTTATTAGCACCCTTCAGTAATTACTGCTGTAAATTTTTCTAAAAAATACTTTTAAATTTATTATTAAATTATATAAATTAATTTAAAAAAGAAAATGCAATTGAAAGAAAAAAAATACCTTGTTATTTCTTTTAGTATTCTAATTTGTTTTTTTTATTACTTTTTATATATATATTATATATATATGGACTGACTCAGAAAGGGCTGTTTTATATGATATTTTCTTATTTTCTAGACTCGTAGCGCTAGTTACTCATATGGGACCTACAGTGAGTTGCGGTCATTATACTGCAGTTGCCCTGGCGCCCTCAGGCAATTATTACCAGTTTGATGACAGCATGGTAAGTTCTTTTATAAAAAAGTGGCAACATTCTTTGACAAAGAAAGGTCATTATAATAAAAATTGTGAAATATTTGACAGTAGTGTGATAGTTATAAATAAAAATAATTATTGTTATGCATTTTAAAGAACTTCAGCAAGCTCATTGTTATTGCCCGATAGTAATTAGTTTTTGGGATATCATTAATTTACTTTACCACATATCTGAATAAAACTAACAGTCTTTAAAAAAAACTGTAAATGGATTATTTTGCATCCTGTTTATAGGTAGAATAATTTTACGAATAATCATGATGAAAGGATTAAATTGTATATTATATACCAAACGATAAAAGTGACACTTTTTATCCCCATGCGGAAAGTTTGTAGCCTGATCAAAGAAAGGGCTATAAGTTCGTCGAGGGATAAAGATACTTTTAGCACGAGGCTGATACGCAATTTTTCGCATTTTTCATCCCGATTTTTACATTTTATTCCTGTTATGTCACTTTTCATCCCAATTTTTTGTTTATTTGTCACTTTTCATACCGGAAATAAAAACTGACACCTTAATCAGTAAAAATCGAGGTGAAAAGTGAACTTTATGAGCCAAAAGTGCGACAAATATATTTTATAAAAACAAACACGGTTTTCAAATACTCAAAAAAAAATTACCAATTTATTATTTCTATTTTTTAGTAATTTAAAATGATATATAAAACATTTTTTGTGAGTTTTAGACTTTTGATCTCAGCAAAAAATTAAAAATAAAAAATTAAAAATTGTCAAAAACTTTTATTTGAAAAATAATTAAATTAAAAAAGTAGCTCATGACTTTTATTGCTGGTTCTAAATATCCAAACATTGAGAAACATCACTGAAATGTTCTTTCGCTGAATTTTTCTCAAAAGGACTGAACATAGGAAAAGCTCTCTGTTCTGCAGTTGTAGTGGATTCTATCTCTTTATTAATGTCTTTAATTTCTTCTGCTAGTCTATAGAGAGCTTCTCCTAAATACTCAATGTTTTCTGTTTGATCTCTCACGTTCTCTTGCGTCTCAAGTTGCTTCACATCTTCAAAAATATTTCTTGCCAACTCTCTTAAAATGTTTATTAACTTAAAGGGATGCCACTATTTTGGATACTCTTCTTGGATAAAGAATTAACGTGGAAAATAAGAAAACTTTTCGTTGACTTTTTTAATAACTGTTTATTGACTAACTAAACTATGTCATATCAAAAATAATACATAAACATTAAAATATGACAAAACTATATATGGAGATCCAACAATAACCACAAAATGGCCGATTGACAGATCCCATGTCTCTGCATCTGATTGGGCGCGGAATAGCGTCACTTTTTTTAATTTAGATGAAAATATTGAGCAAAAAGAAATGACGTCGCTATCTTGCAGACAAATTTTATATAATTTGGTTGTTTTATATTAGCGACTGCGGTCAACCGAATGATGTTAACGACTCTTTTCTACGCTCTTTATAATAATGAATATTGTATGAAAGATCAAAAATCATTTTCTTTATTAGGTACGTCAGATCTCGCACCAAAACGTGTTCAACACCAACGCGTACATCATGTTGTACGAATTAGAGCAAAACCCGTACAGCCAAAGGTTCACCACGAAAGTAAAGATTACAAGCACTATTACTGAATCTAGTGCGAATCGAGCCAATGGCAGCAGTTCGAGTGCCGGCGTTGGCAGTCCCATACCCAGCAGTAGTGGCATGAACGGCAGCAGTAAGACACCCACGAATGGGATGGGTTTCACCAGCGATAAGGTGTACGGACCCGAGTTGCCTCCAGATAGGATGAATGGAGGTTAGAATGAATTTTATGTCTATTTTTTTAAACCAGTTAAAGAAAATGTCAAAGAAAGAAAAAAAGTATAAATAACTTTTGGTTTTTACCTAACAAGTGTGGAAATTGCCTCAATGCCGAAATTCGAAATCACGGTACATTTTTCTGGGAATCACATAAAAATCCCTGTAAATCAACAAAAAATCACTGGAAAACACCTGGAAATCATTGGGAAAAATGGAAATTACTGTACATTTTTGGGGGGTTGCACATTTACCATCGGAAAAGTCACCTTTTCCACAACTTGTTTTCAATTTGCATAAGGAAATTACTCAATTAAAAAATAAGTTTTTAAAATTTATTTTGTCTGATAAAACTAACTAATAAGTCTGTACAGGTTCAAATTGGGCACGTTTAAGTTGGAAAGGGTACTTCTAGATGAGATGGAGAAAAACTAACCCCCCTTTGGGAGCCTCAAATTTCAAGACAAGATTTTTGGCAAAAACCGCTTTTTGAAAAGTCTGCGTTTTTAATTGGGGCCTATAACTTTTTTATTTCTCAAAATTTCTACTACTACTACTACTATGCCGGTTTAGAACGTTTTTCTACGTTGTCCGACGCCTATTCTCCATCTCCTTCGATCCTGACCATCATCTTCTGTCAGGTTTTTTTGACTTATTGATTTCTGGATTTGACTGTTGCAATTCTAATTTAGAACGCCCTCTTTTTCTGCGCCCTATTGGTTGCCTTTCTAGGACCTGCTTTGGTAATCTTTCGTCGTTCATCCCTTGTACATGGCCGTACCATACCAGTTATCTGTTAGTGATGTTATGCGTTAGGCGTCCCTTGATTCCCATTCTCTCTTTTATAATCTCATTTCTTATGTGATCTTATTGCATCTATTTCGACACTTTCCATTTTTGTTTTGTATTTTTCTGTTACGCGACAAGTCTCTATTCCACACAACGGCGTGCTTTTCTCCATTGTTTCATATATGGTAAATTTTACATTCTTTTTTATCTCTCTACTTCATAAAATACTGTTAAGTCGTCCAATAACTTGTTTTGCTTTTACTATTCTTTTTTCCAGTTCTTTACAATCTGTTCCTGTCTTATCAAATGTGACACCCAAGTATACATACTCATTGCATGGAGATATTTTTTGTCCATTGTCTAGTTCTCTTGATTCATTTCCAATACATAAGTACTGTGTCTTGTCCACATTCACTGTTAACCCCTACTTTTGTTATTCTTCCGTTCACTTTCTCATCATATACTCCATGTCTTCTTTATAATTAGCTACAATTACTTGGTCGTCAGCAAACTGTAGTGTGTATATGGTAAATAGGTCGTTAAGTTGTATTCCCATGCCGTGTACTTTGCGTTTCTAGTTTTTTAGAGCTACTGCGATATATATTTTAAAAAGACTTGGAAAGATATAACATCTCTGTCTTAAGCCTTTTGTTATCAGGAATTTTTTTAAAAGCCCAATTTTAGTTTTAGATTTTGACCCTTTGTATAGTTCTTTTATCGCTTTTATGTATGTATAATTGATATTAGTTTGTTCTAACACTGTTCTTAATTGGAACGGTATCATATGCTTTTTGTAGGTTCACAAAGGTAACATGAGTCTCTATATTTCTGGCACTCCTTTTCTCAATTACTTGTTTAACACAAAAAACATTATCACTACAAAATCTGCCTGCACGAAACCCACTTTGATCTTCTGGTTCATGAAAATCATTCTCTATTAGATCTCTAAGAATCCTTCCGTACAATTGAATCAGAGTACTGCTTACTGAAATTTATCTGTAATTGTTGCAATCCAGCTTGTTTTCTGTTTCACGCATTGAGGATATGAATGCTATTTTCCAATCATCAGGTACTGGATGTACGTTTATGCGTTGATTGATAATATTATGTGACATTTTCTAGTAGTTTCCCTGATGCATATATAAAAATTCATAGTTTCTTAGTTTTAAATGAAGGGACTATAGGCTGCTAGTAGTGATGTCTTTAAACGTAAAAATGGACACCCAAGAAATCTCAACATTAGCGCAGGGAGGTTGATTAATCTATTCCACTCCCATGTCTCTGATTTGCTACGACGATGCCATAAACAAATTTACGAAAATACGTATATTTTTCTAGGTCCGTCGTTCACCTCAACCTCATCTAGTTTCACTGACAAAGAAAATAACAATAAAGAAAAAACGAAAGCTGTGAGTATTAGTTCCTCAAAGGCGGACGATAGCGCCAGTAGCGACCTCTCTTCGGAAGAGAGCAGCACTATTAAAGGAGACTCTCATCCAGTAAAAGCAGAGCAAGCCGAACCTGATTCTACTGCTGTGGTAAGTTCAAATTTTTTAAAGAAATTGATTTTTAAATTTTGTTGATAACTGTTAAGAGCCAATACCGGTCGCTTGTTTTGCAACCCGTCTACTATACAGGATGTCCCTAAAGTCATGCTTACACCCCTGTTTTCAAGATAAAAGTTAGTAAAATAACGTCCAAAAATTATACTTTATATAAAATAAAAAATTAAATGCAAACCAAGTAATTTTTTTAAGCTTAAAATAGACATATTTATTACTTAAGCAGTTTTTGAGCCAGTGGAAATAAGATTAAATTTGAGAGTAGTTGTGCTTATTTTTATTTAAAACAACCATCTTTGGGACAGCACATGTTTATTTTTGTATCGTGTTCTAGATTTGTTTAGAACTAGGCTCATGGTAGCGTTATTTGCTTCATCCAATTTCTTGTGGTAAAGTCTACTTCGGGTTTATCGGTATTTTCCTTTTTCAAAAAATAATAAAATAGGCTTTTTTATTTATTTATTCAAAAATGTAGGTCACTGTCATACTCAAAATTTTTCATAACCTTCAAAGTAAGCACAAAGTGTTATTTCTGGCCGTGTTTATTAAAGTTTGTCATTATGCCTATTGCATGTACCTCTTTTTGCTTAGTGCGCAATCTCATAGGCACAGAAAATTGTATTTTAGCTGGCCCGAAACCACTCCCCCCCCTATTGACTCTATGTTATGTTTTCCTCTTTAGGAGTCAGCCGAATCCTCCCCTACTTCAACGTCAAACTCAACGATTCCCTCCAAAACAACCAAGTTATCTACCTCAAAAATAACTGTTTCGCCTGTAAAAAAGAACAGTTCGCCTTCAAAAAGTTTAGTTCCTTATGAAACTGGTGACACAAGTGGCAGCGAAGATTCCAATCACTCTGACGAAAAAGTCACTGCTAAATCAATTGCTGGTAAGTAAGTTCTGCTAAAAATATGACAACACAGCCTTCCTAAAATCATATACGGAATGTTTTGTTGCCAAGTTTTTTGTTTTTATTTGGTTGGCATTGCCTGCAGTCCCTTGAGACTGGTTTAACAGTTGTTCTTTCTAGTTCTCCTTTAGAAGTAGCTGAAACCTCCCAAATGTGTCAAAAATAGGACACTGTTCTACGGAACGTAACTAACTAAATATATTTTACATATACAGCAATACTAAATTTTAAGCCTTTTGAACCGTACCCCCCATAAATAAATATTTCTAGGACAAATCCGTAGTTTGTTAATTCCTACACAAAATTCTTCCCAAAATTCAATTCTATTTCATGCCTCCTTAGAAATATCTCAATTTTTTTCAGGTGAATGGCAAGTAACCTCTTCTACTGACATCACGCCTCACAGAGAATCAAATGGGGGAGGGGTTAAAACAAAAGCTGCCGAACTACGCAATGGTAGCGGCAACAACAACGTAGTTAGTGAATTATATAAAATGTCGAATTCCGGCTATTCGGCATCGGTATTCACGTGGAATGGCACTAAGACGCAACTGGATAAGGAGGTAAGTAACTTCTTTAAACATAACCCTCACAGAAAATCGAATAAAGGAGGGAATGACACAAAACATGAGCCAGCGAACTCAGAAACTGTAGAGGCTACAACAATGGAGTTAGGAAGTTACTAAAAAGTCCAATTCCAGATTTTGTTTTTGGTATATTTTCCTAAAAACATACCGCTGTATGTGGTGGCTTTGTGCCACGTTTGATAGTTTTTGTTGATTATTTAGGATTTATACAAAACAATTTTTTTTCAATGTTTAGTTACAAACTAACATCCTTTGGCTCAGGTGACATACTCTATCTGTCCCATCTGTGAAACCCTCTGGTTGTTGCATGTAAACTTCTTCTTGTAATTATTCATACAAAAACGCTGTACAAACATCAAATTGGGTCAAACTCAGATTTTCACTGGCAGATAGACTCAAAACAGACCTTATCGTAGGAAATTTGACAACTGGACTGAATGTCTGGTCATAGTCTTGTCCTTTCTTTTGAGAATAACCTTTTAAAACTAATCTAGCCTTAAATTTTTCTATAGAACCATCTGTTTTAGTTTTTAACTTGTAAGTCTATTTACTAGGAATTGCTCTCTTCCCTTTGGGTAATTTTGTTAAATTCCAGGTCTCATTTTCTCTCAAGGACTGCATTTCTTTTTCCACTGCATCTTTCCATTCATTTGCATCGTGCTTTGAATAGCTTCTTGATAAGAATTTGGTTCTTTTATATGTAAAATATCAGCAGCAACCATTACAGCATAATCTTCAAATCTAGATGGTCTCTGTAACTGACTTCTGTCTCTTAGTTGTCTCCCCTCTAATAAATCTGATGGGTCTTCTATCTTGTTTTCTTCTTCAGATATGTCTGTATCGGGAATAGGAATGATAACTTCTGGTCTTTGTTCATTTGGGAAACCTTCAAGCAAATCAGTAGAACTGTGACTGGTGTCCTATTATCTGTTAAATTTTGTTTTGAACTGGTTTTCTTGTTTTCAGTTTTGGAATCAATTTTTATAGGACCCGTCATTGATGAGGTAAGCAATTTTTCATCAAATATCACATCTTCCGATCTTATTAGTTTTCTAGTTTCTCTACACCAAATAATAATAACCTTTCAAAATGCCTTTGACTTCCTTTTTGTCAATTTTCTTTCTTCATTGCTTTGGTACATGCGCATAACAGGAGCTTCCAATGATTTTCAGGTGTTTCAGAGAAGGGTTCTCCTTGAACCAAATTTCAAACGGAGATTTATCTTTTACACGTGAGATGCCTGTTCTGTTTAATATGTACGACGGTGTATTTATCATTTCTGTCCATAAGTGCTGTGGCAGATTTTCGTGTTCATGCATTATGGATCTACAATTGTGCAATTGTCGCTTTCTGAACACCCATTTTGCTCTGGTGTGTAGGGCATCGTCAGTCTCTGTCTAATTCCATGAGCTTGTGACAGATTGTTATCATTGTCAAATTCACCACCATTATCTGACAAAAGTACTTTTACAGCATGTCCTGCATTTCTTGCTTCAGCCAACATGATTTTTAGCTTATCAACCACTTCCGATTTTTCTCTCATAAAATAGACATAGCGAAAACGACTAAAATCATCTTTAAGCAGTACAACGTATCGATTACTGTCCACAGACATCAGAATGTATTAGTTTTCCTGGCAGGTCAGCTCTTTCACTTATTCCAAATTTATGTCTATGCATTTTACCATATATAAAGCCTTCACAGATCTCGCTGTTTAACGTGATTTTGACACTAAGTTTACGATTTAGAATATCTCTTACGTGTCTTTTATTCTGATGACCAAACTTTTTATTTTATTTAACAACTTAACTCACAATTTTATTCAAACCGTCAAAGGTCCATCAACAACAAATAAATACTAGAACAAAATATACAGTATGATTAGTCTTCAAGATATACAATGTACTTCAACAGTTAGCACTTGTAAGAAATCTGTCACAAGGTCACCCCAATCTATTTATTTCTTAAAAACAAAACAATATAAGTTAAACTTTTCGTGATGTCGCTCGTGACCAATTTTTATACGGGCGAGTCTGTAGTATCGTGGCAGCGCTACAAACAACAAAAACATTATCACAAATTCACCACGGTTTTTTTAAAATACTATAATCTGTCACAATTTCACCCTTCACCCTGCATTTTGTTGAAAGTTTATTAATTTTGACTTCACGAGCTTTGTGATTGGACATATCAGAAAAAAAGTTGTTCAATAAATAGCCAAAACTATAGCAGACACTACACACTTATATCTTAGCTACATAAAATTGTTATTGTTGGGATAAAGTATATGGAAAACATAAAATATTAACATGTCCACCGTTGACTGAGGTCTAGACGGAACTAAGCTCTTTTGAGTCCGTGATCACGTGTTTCGTGGTGATAGGTTATGACACCTTTAAATTGTAAACGATTAAATGGCGAGAAGACTGTCTGTCACAAAGTCACCTGCCAGGCACAAAGTCACCACGTTCTACGGTACTTTAACAACCCTAATTTGTACATACTTGGTCTACTAAGTACCACATGATTTAAACCATTGTGTTGCGAAAAAATCAAAACTCACGCATCACGATAACCTTCTTCGAAAACTTTAGGTATGAAAGTACCGCTGAAACTCCAAACATTTTTATTAAAGAAGGAATGCCACTGAAAACTCGAACTTCTTGAACTTGCAAGACCTCTTAAAGAGAAAAAGAAAAAATCATTAAAGCATTTATTGACTCAAGAGTTTGGAGAATGGGAGCATGAAGATGATCTAGTATGGTACAAAAGTATTTTAGAAACTGGTGAAGTTGCAATAGAAGAGCCTCAACGAGACGAAACCGAAAATACCTGCGACTGCCTAGAAGATGTTGGTTTACACATTTAATTTTGTTTTTTCTTAATTTTCGGTAAAAAATTAATGTTTTACTAAAGTTCTAAATTTTATTGGCCTTATAAAATAATGCAAACTTAATTACTTCAAGCAATACGCAATAAATCCAAATAAGAAATAAGCAAAAAGGAATAAATCCATAATAACCAGGCAAAATTACATAAATCCACATTCTGATTAAGCAAACTGCAATAAATCCACCAAAAACAATTTACATATTTTTCTTGCAATCGTAAATTTACATTAAATCTGGAAATATTACGTTTTAAAACTATTACGTAAAACATTTTGCGCTACAAGAACATCTTAATTTTTGTTCTAACTTACTTTGCTCTTTTTTTTAATTTTTCACAAAACAACATATGTATTTTGGTCAGTTGCTCCTCAAATTATCATTTTTTATATAAAAATAATTAAAATATTAAAATTGATTTTATTTCTTTTTCAGGTCGGCAATGAAAAACGAGAAGACCGCAAAAGACAATTGGCGGCGGACAGTTCGATTGACCAAGGCCGTACCAAACACCCAAAAGTTAGTTCCAGCTACGGGCCCGGTCAGTCAAACCCTGGGTACAATCCGGTACAGGTGAGTCACAGTCTGTAAGTTTCATCCATTTTTTTCATTTTTTTGGCATGCTAAGTAGCAAGGTTGTATCTTCTTCTTGGTCTTAGAGTGTAGATAATAACTTTATTCAACTCAAAGCTGAACTAGTTTTAACAGGTAATTTGATATGTTGTGTATATTTTGTTATGAGACCTGTCAAGATTTGTCAAAAAATTGGATTAAGAACTCAACAGTTTTTGTGTATATGTTAGTATAGGCAGTTACACTTTTGTGACATTTCTAACCTCTATATTTATTATATGCATGCTGAAAGCAACAAAAAAAACTTGAAAAATTGCATGTCTTTGGGTTGTTTTATCTGTGCTTTTTTTTGTCAACTTACATTCGCCATCTTTTTAGCCAGAGACAATGACAGTTTTACGTTTAATTTTATACCAACATGACATATTTACTTTTTAATATATTTCTGGTTGGAAAATATGTTTATTTCATGTCAAAGTCACAAAAGTGTAACTACATATGGCAAGGACTATATTTTAACGTAATTCATTTCTTTTCAGGGGTTCAATTTCGGATAGGGGGGGGAACAAAAAGTTGACATTTTATTTTTCGAGTTCTTGTCAACTTTCATAAAAAAATTATTTCTATCAATACTTTTGCTATATCTAGATCTCTTAAAATTTTAGAATTAAAAAAAGCTTTAGTAGTACATATTAAAAACATTGTTTTTTTTAATGTTATAGTTTAAGAAAAAATAAATCATTAAAAGCTGACAAAATTGTAACCAGTGCAAAGGTTCTGATTAATCTGTAAAAAAATAACATTTACTGGTGATGAATTACAAAACACTTCGGCGATGTCAACCTTGTCATTTTAAAAATTTACAGTTTTCCTCACTTCCCACAACTGAACAATTCCTATACTAACTTAAAAACAATACAAAAGTCTTCCCACCCTCTGTGTCAAATTTTGATTCATATTGTATAGTATTTTATTCTTAGTTCTTAGCTACCAGGTTTCACTTTTACGTCATCCATACTAAACGCATGATGGTCACAAAAACTAAGCCCCTCATTATTATCTTTTAAATTAACTTCTTAACATCAAAAGTATAATATTTGTAAGTGTTTTTGTTAATAGCAAAAAATATATTATAAGAACGCACTATTTACATTGCAGTTGGAAATATAAAGGCCATCGAATGTCTATAAATGGGAGATATGGCTTGTCATAGTACCTTATGTGGCGAACCTTAAAAATGTTAAGATGTGGTTGAAATGTACAGAGTTTTAGGCTGAGTTTATACAGCTGCCAAATAAAATAAAACTAATTAAAAAAGTTTAGCTTATAGAAAGCTTTATTCGCGTTTATTCAGATCAATTTTTCGCTGAATTTTTATTCTAAAACGGATGTGCGCAAGCCCACGTCTGGCATTCGTGTTTTTTTTTAAACAATTACTTGTTAAGTTTGTGGGCGAAATCCTCAATAAGGGATATAAGTAGCTCTTATACTACCCGAGAGTTACGGCCTTGTTGGGCACTCTTCAGTACCAGTGTTAATGGACGATGAATGGCGATGATTATGTTTGAAAATGGAAATATCAAACGTGGACATTTACTGAAAACAGACTAACTGCCGAATCGCAGTATCAGTCACGATAGCCTCGGGTTTGAGGCAAAATTTGACATCACTACTAAGACAGATATAGTCAGTCTCAGCAAATATCTGAAGCCCCGAGTTATAAAAAAATTGAGAGATATTGCGGCCATAGTCAAAAGACCAAAAGAAAAAATAAGTTTGTCGGGGAATCCTCAATAGGGGATATTAGATAGATATTAGTAGTTCGTATACTACATGGAAGTTTCGACATTTTTGGGCACTCTTTGGTACCAGTGTTAAGGAACGGTGAATAGCGATGATGATGTCTGAAAAAGAAAATATGAAACGTGGACATTTACTGAAAACAGACCAACTGCAGTCACGGTAGCCTCAGGTTTGAGGCAAAATTTGACGTCACTACTGAGCCAGATATGGTCAGTCTCAGCAAATATTTCAAGCCCAGAGTTATTAAAAAAATTGAGAGTAATATTGCGAGGACATCGTCAAAAGACTAAAAGAAAAAATATTTTGCCCTCAAACTTAATTTTTCTTTTGGTATTTTGACTGTCCTCGCAATATCCCTTTCAAATTACTTGTTACAGTCGAACTTCGATAACTCAAAATCTTAGACGCAATTCAGTGTAACTTGTATTCGATTTGCTAGACGTTTAGGGGTTGTGTGTACGCACAGTAAACTAATTATTTATTCGTCTATGTGTGTACGTTACTATGTCACAAAAAAAATGACTTTTTTTTGGTAAAATAAATATGTACATTCATCATCAAAAAATACGAAAACGCCGAAAAAATTTTGATTTGAAGTCGAAGTCTCGATTAAGTCGAAATTTTTGTGTGACACACTCGATTTATCGAAGTTCGACTGTATTTAATTTCTGCTATATACAATGGGATTTATTTTATTTGCCAGCTGTATTAACTCAATCATTAATTTCAATATAAATCGTGCATCGTTCTTTGTGAACTTACTTAAAAGCCATCCAGTATGTAATCTTATTTTTTTCAGGAATACCACAATATGAAAAACTGGAGTAACCAGAATGGCAACTCATCAGGCGGGGGCGGCGGTGGTCACCAACACTTCAAATACTTTAACAGCGGCAACCGGCACCGTCGCAATTTCCATCACAAAGGAGGAGGCGGTAATTATCACCACAAAAACAACAACGGCAACGGTAATAATTACCGGTTTCGATAAATTTCTCGTGAAATAAAAGCGTATCGGGCGCACAGACAATTTGAAAAAAACAGTAAACCCTCAATTTTCTCAGTTAGTAAATTTAGAGAATTGAAATATCGGTCTGGGTTCTATAGTACGTAAAGGAATTTCTTTTTTGCTTCAGATCACCTAGTGCACCCCGCTCAACCCCCAAACCATTCCTGCTTAATAATTTTAAATGACACTATTGACAGATTATGAAGGAGCTAATTTAATGAGTAACATTAAAGAGTTTTCGGCAAATTGCGCTTGAAGTTTCCAAAGCGTTAAAAAGACCCCAATGAATCATGAAGAATCATGTTTACACACCAGATAATAATTTAGATTACTCTAGATACGAATAATAAAAATAATAAAAAATACAAAAAAAAAAGTTCTGCTGACACCCTGGAAAGCTCTCCCAATTGAACTATTGCGGCTCATGATTATCAGTTCTTATCAAACTTTGGCTTAATTATTATTAAACAGGGTACAAGTAGGTATACCATAAACAACACCAAACAGTTAGGTGCAGGTATAAAATTTGAGGAGGCTGTGGTGTAAAAAATATGCTCTTTAATAATCTGCCCAAAGTAATTAAAAATACAGGTTGTCATTTGAAATTTTTAGGACAAGGTCGCTACCCATCCAAACTTTAATTTATTATAAACTGAGAAAATTTAGTGTTCTGTTTTCGCGGGGACAGCCTGCATAAAAGGTCATTGTATAAACCCAATATTTTAACAAGATTCGTTCATAAACCATTGGAATTTGCGAACTAAATAACTTTCAAAGCAGTTACTTTTTAAATTAATGTTTTGAACCATTTATTTTCAAACTAATGTTTTCTGGCCAAGCTGACGGTGCCCACCTGTTTAAAAAAATACTGATAGAAAAGAATATTAATAGTTGTAAAATAGTGTAAATAAATTAGGTTCTTTTTTTGTTTTCTTCTTATCGACAAGATAAGAGGTCTGTTTTTTTGCGTCTTATATTTTTTTAATTGATTTTTTATACTTTGTAAGGTAATCCAATTTATTTATGGTGTGTTCTTCTGTGTTATTAGAACGTTTTCGAGTTAGGTTGTTTTTTAACTCAAGAAGCTAGAATTTTATTATTTACAATCTGATGCTTTATCGGTAAGAAAAGTCAGTTGAATTTATGACGTATTTCGAGCTTCGGTTCAAAAATCAAAAGAGTTGGAGTGACTTTAAATGCGTTTTTTAGTACCGAAATCGAGAAAATAATTTTAATGAAGTTCACAGCAACCCAATGTTTTTTTTTGTAAGGTAAAGTTGTGTTTTATTTTCAGCAATTTTACATGCGTATTTAGATAGTAAATCTTCATTTGTAATATATTTAAATTAAGATGTTTCCTTTTTTTAAAGAAGTTCACTGGTCCACTGTGTAAAGTCATTTTAGAAATACACAAAAACATTTTAAATATAAGTAAAGTCTTTATTTATAAATATGTTTTTTATTACATAGAAGAATACAGAAACACCCTAAAATTCTTTTGAAATCCGATCCTATATCAGCTATTAATGAATTGCACTTAAAAGTTAAAATTCACTTCTCAGTTCACTAGTTTACGCGATTTTTATCATAAATCTTTGAATAGTCTTTTTGTCACGTTTCAAAAAAAGCTAAAAAAAAATATGCATAATTTTAGGAAAATTTGGCTGATACTATTCAAAAAAGAAGGAAAAAATTATATACCTCTTAAAAATTCCAGAATTATTAGACAAAAGATAGTCTAGATATAAATGTTTAACTTGTGCTAAATTAACCAATGTTTCACGTTTTGTGGACATTGATAATTTTTGCCAAAGTTAAAATTTTATATGTAGACTATCCTTTATCCTTAAAAACTTTTATTGCTGATTTTGATAATCTTTGATTATCAAAATCAGTCAGCTCTAGTTAAAAAGTAAAAAATTTCAAGTGATAGATGACATTTAGTTGAATTCATTTATCAAACTGAAATGCTTTTACTATTAAGAAAATCGAAGTTCGCTAGTGATGGCTAGCATTTTTCTCTCTCTCCCCTAGAAATGCTTGAAACCCTCCAAAAACATTAAATTTGAATAGAAATACCTGAAATCCTCAAAAACATGAAAATGGTTTGTTATGCAGGATTCTTATTCTTGAATTTTTGGGAGAAGAAAGTGAGTGTTTCTCACCCTAAAAGGGCAAATGCTCTATTCTCGAAAAAACGCTCCCGTGAATTCACGAGAGAACTAGTTCCTGGGGAAATTTATAAATTCTCTCACAGTTCAAACGCAGCGATTTGTCTGGATTAGCAAAGTCATGTTTAAATGTGTTTTTTTTTGATAAATTGGACAGTAAAAAGTGATTTTAATCAGGTAGGCATATTTAAATATTCAACTTCAGGACAAAAAAACAATCATAATTCATCAATAGGTAATTTTTTTATAAATAATAAATAAACAGAAATTAGTATAAAAGTTACGTTTACGTACGCAATTAATGATTGGTAAATTAAACCTATCGTAAAAACATCCTAAATATAATTAAACAAATAGAAGCAGACAATACTTAGTGTCTTATGTAAAAAACAAACGAAGTTAGTTGCTAGATTAGCGGCAACACTGTGCACAGGTGTCGCACGGCGGTATTCTAAACCTTGCACTCAAGAACAGTTGCGAGCATTCAAGAATACGACACTTTCATTTATGGGATATAAAGTGAGTTTGAAAACCCGGGAACGTTCCCGTGATCACTCCCTTCCCGAACTTTGAAGAATACGGCTTCAGGTCGCTTGCGATTTAAAAACAAATCTGCAAAATGGGAGGCATGATTTCGTTAAAAGCTTAGTTTCTGTAACTTTATTGTTTTTTTGTTTTAATGAAATACATCTTATGAACGACAGTTTTAAAACAAGCTATTACGGCGACCAGCCCGACTGCAGAAATCCCTAGCAGTTAAAAAAAGAAACGCGAAGCAATTTTTTTTAAAGCAGGCATACACCCCTCTCTTTTGTACATACTACTATGTCGAAGAGAGAGAGAGGGAGATAATTTTTTTAGGTAATTAGAAAAGACACATGCGATGTATGAACATTTAATTTGCGTTTCTTTTTTAGCCGCTAGTCTAAATTAATTATCGAAGAAATCAAAATTAATTTAATACATTATTAAAACTTTAGTATTAAACTTTTTTTGAACTATTGTATAGTAGTTTAGCCAACAATCGATGTTTGGGATCAATAAAATGCACACATCTTTTAAATAATGTTTATTTGAGTAAATATAAGATTATCACAGTGTTAAAAACCCTTAGTTTAATACACAATTCAATTACGGATAACCCAGAATTCGTGATTAAAATAAAATGGTTTCTAACTTACTAAGGACATAAAACTCTACTTTATTTTATGTATCTTATGATCCATTTAGTAAATTTTGGGACGACTTTGAGAAGTTGGCGGCTTGATTTATTCTTCTTGTTTTCTTATTTGGGTGTCCTTGGTTGCCAACTAGCTTTTGCCGATTTCCTTTCAAAACTTTTCCAAATTACTCACAACTTTAAAATATCAATACCCAGGCAGTTATATCAAACAGACGAATCATATAGGCACATATCGGAAAACTAATACAGTACGCTGTAAACCTCAAAGCTGAAAAATGTACCTAATGACTAATAGTGTAAACTTAGGTCTACGAGGGCTGTTCGAAAAGTTCTCGGCCTAACACAGAGATGGAGCTGTTATCACTAAAAGTTTCTGACGCTTTTCAAGCTAAAAATTGTAGTTAGTCGGCAGCAGAGTTTCGAATGCGTACGGTGTTTTTCTAATTTTTGGCGATTAAAAAAGCAACTGTGTTTTGGACAATTATTAACAATGAATAAAATTAAGTTCATGCAGTAATTAAATATTTTGTGTTAAAGGGTTTAATCCTAATAGACATACAAAGTGAGTTTAGGGAGTCATTAGGGGATTCTTCTGCTTCATTTTCAACAAAAATCAAATGGGCTGAAGAGTTTAAGCGTGGCCGTACATCGATACAAGATGATGAGCGTTTAGGACGACCAAAAACGGCTACATCAGACGAAAACGTGGTAAAAATTAAGATGAGATAGCAAAGATCTCATTAGACCGAGTGCACTATGAGAAAGCTATCGGCAAGATGGGTGCCGCGTATACTGACACCTGACCAAAAACGCATCCGATTAATTATTTCCCAAGAATGTTTGGACCTATTTCAACTCGATCCATCTGAATTTCTTCGACGGTTTATAACAGTGGACCGAGCCTGGTGAAAGGGCCACCAAAAAGGCAAAAACTGCACCTTCTGCAGGAAAAGTTATGGCTTCGGTTTTCTGGGACTCTCATCATGTGGTGCTGATAGATTTTTTAGAGCATGGCAGGACTATCACTAGAGAATATGACGCAACGCGTTGCACTATGTGGTGCTTCCACACGCACCCTATTCACCGGATCTAGCACCGAGCGACTATTACCTTTTCCCAGATCTGAAGAAATGGTTCGGCGGGCGAAGATTTACTTTAAATGAAGAGGTAAAGTGTGAAACCACAGCGCATTTTGCAGGACTCAAAAAAACGTATTTTACTGACGATATCCAGAAGGTAGGGAATCGTTGGACCAAAAAAATTTGGAGCTGAAAATTTTTCGACCTGCCCTCGTAAACTAAGATTTTTAAAAACTAAAAGGTTTTAATAATTTATCAGAGTAGATAAAATTAGTCACAAACTAGTTAAAATAAATTGGCAACACTGGCAGGCAATGCATCCCATGGCTCTGACAACCAAGGACACCCTAACGAGGATCTAGAAAGAAGAAACAGAGCTGTCAACTTTTAAAAGCGGTCCTAAAATTAACTCTAATAGTCCTAATCACCTTAAAGACACTAATCACACAAACTAATAACTAAAGGTATCCCAATCACCACGATATTATAGGTTTGAAGTAAATATAGTCTAATTTTGTAAGATCAAGCAATGCTTGGGTGTTTTACACGAGATGAAACCGCACCTGCACGGCAACGACATAACATGTTAAGAAATGAGATGTCGTAAAAGTTCGTCTCGTATTGTTGCATTAAAGGCAAGTGTGATGCCCTTTCTTAGACCTCTCTTGTTTGGCTGAAGAACTGTTTATCGCGACATGACATATTGCAGTCAAAAATAGGCAGTTAGTTATTTTTGTGGCCGAATTGCATCCCGGGTATAATCGAATTGCATCCCAGACCAAAAACCTACTTAGCAAGATAAAATTGAATTTATAGTCACAGTGTTGCCGCGCGTTCCCCATTTTCTGTATTTAGGTAAAATTCCTCCCATCTGCTTGTCTGCGTATGGGGGTGCTTAGGGTTGGTTTGCTTCGGCTTGGACATTGGCTAGACCCAGGAAGATATCATTTAGGTTAGATTAGGTTTGGTTTGATAAGGTTATGTTAGATTTGGTTTGGTTTTGTTTGCTTCGGATTAGATGGTTGTTGAGAGCAAGGTAGTTATCAAATTACTCACTTTCAGTAGATCATCCGTTTAACAAAATGGTTTTAATTTCTAATTATTTACATACTTAATGATTTGTCACTGATAATGATTATTTGACAAAAAAAATTGAGAAACTTTAGTTTTAATAACTGACCATCGAGAATCCTAGAGCCCTTTTTTTTCTTCTTTGGATTTGCCTATGACCTTTTTTGGTTCAGGTAACGATCCCTTTTTTGGGATGCAATTTGCCTTAGGCTGTTTATCAACCCTTATGCAGCAATGCATCTTTTAATTACAATTAGTCTTTATAATCCGCAAGGAAACAAAATTTTTAGGTCTTTTTTGAATTAGACTATATTATTATTACAATTAATCAAGCACCACTTTTCCATAAAGTGACTTAACAGTTGGGGCTTGAATTACCTAATTTTTGTATCTATCAACAACAATATAATATGATATCTAATGCAGTTTCCGTTCTACGATTAAAAACTCCTCTAAAGCGTCATCAGATCCAGTTCAAAAAAATCTCGCGTGTTAATTGTATCTGAACGCTTAGGCGTATGTATACATATATCTGTACAAGTAAAGTGTATTCAAGCCATTAATAAAAAAAAGACTGCTATAAGCGTTCGGGCCACGTACGTCTTAAATATATCTGTACTGCTAAAGCGTATTAAACCATTAATGGAAAATTACTCCTACAAGTGTTTCGCCATATTGGATTTAACTTAACACAAACGTATGGCTTGGATTAAAAAAGCAAACGCTTTCAATAAAATTTGAAAGGGATTGCTTTCGAATGACGTTAGCAATTTGTCAATGCGGTGATTTGACGTCAAAATGCCGGCACGCTTGTAGCAGTTATTTTTAGAGGCCCTTTCCCAGTACAGATATATAAGACGTACGTGGTTCGGATATATTAAATTTAATTGAACCCCAAAATATTGCTTGGATTAAAAAAGTAGATGCTTTTAATAAAATTTAAAAGGTACCAGGTAGGTTGACATTACAATGTTAATTTTGATGGTTCGGTGATTCGACATTGTCAAGATTAGGGTGAATGTTTGGTCGGTTTAAATTTGTGAAAATTCCTTGGATTTTGAAAAACAAAGCCCTTATCTTCAGCTGGCGTAGCCGCGTGTTTGGCGTTTTTTGAAATAAATCGAAAGGAATTTATCCTAATAATGATAATGTGTATGTTTAAGCTTAGAAAAAAGATGGTGCTAAGAGCGCAGTACTTATCAGTTACCTTGATTCATCCAAGACATACGTTTGGGGTTCATTTCATTTGACATCTAACCTGGTGGCAAGCATATATCAGTACATTTTTAGAGGCCCTTTCCTTATACAGATATATTTGAGATGTAGGGCTAGTTCGTAAAGTAATCGATGAGCTCATCGATGACAACACCTCAAGTTCTTAAATTAATCAGTGCAATTCGTTGAAAGCCATCGGGTTTGTAAATTATCTGATGAATTCCACCAAGTCACCAATCGATGGCATCAATGCTCACCGACTCTGGGGGTCGGTGAGCAATCTTCGATAAATGTCAGTTACGTCAAAATCAGCTGCTTTTTCTTTTTTTTTATTAGGCTGGTTGATTTATTTTTTTGATGTTTTGTTTTGTTAAATGCCCCACGGTGTAGTAAGCAAAGTTGCGGTGGACATCTTGGAAGATATAGATAGTGACTCAAAACTAGGATGATAAAGATCTGGAGTTTGTATCACCAGACCGCGGCATTCCAGAATTGAAGATTGCGTTGAAAATATTGTTTTCATGTGCTTGTGCAGAGACTCTTAGAAAAAATAAAAATCGAAAAAAGCATGGTTAAAAAATCTGATTCCATCGCGTTCTTTTTTATTTTTCGATTGTCATCAGACTCACCGATCAAAAATGTCAGATGAACGTCATATGTCAAAAAACCGATTTCATCGGTGAGCAAAATTAGATTACTTTACAAACTCGCCCGTACCTGTGTTTGAAGTAAGTTCTACGCATTCATTCTATCGATCAATTCGCAGTTTTTCAGAGCAGCTTAGAACGAAAACGACAAATTTAATAATATATTCAACACTGAAAATGATATAATATATTTATGTACATAATAATTCGTTATTTTCGCTATTTTGTAAGCTGTGGTTGTTTGGAATGGATAGGTTTTCTATTGATATTCTAAAAAACGCATCATAATATTTTTTTTTGTTTAAGATTGGGTGCAATAGTATGGGTGAGCAGCTCAAAGAAACTTTGGTTCGTTGAACGTTCTGATTTTTTAAGCGGACGAATAAAACACCCTGTCATGTTAGATGCAGTTTTATAGAAAATTCCATTGAGAAAGATAGTGTGACACGTGTTTTGGTGCTGTCAAAAAATTGCACCAGTAAAGTTTCAGTCGAATATGACAGTGTTCTAGTGCAACACAAGCTTGGAGAGCACGTGTTTTAAAATGTGTACACTGGGTCAGTTGCTCAATCAAATACAAAAAGTTGCACTAATGTTTACAAAGGAATAAGAAAATTGCACTAGTGGCGCATAAATACTCCATTATTTCTCAAAAGAATTCGCTATTTGTATCTACACTCATGAATAATACATCTAGGAAAGCCATCTGACCTTCATATGACGTACTACATGATTCTCCGCTATCCCATATTTGATTGGGTGGATGTTATGATTAAAGTAAAAAATATCACTATTTTACTGGCCAATGTTAAAAAAAATAGGCCATCCAACTTGAGCCAACTGGGTATTTTTCGAATAAGAGAAATTTGATATTTTTAATGACGTTTTAAAAATCAAATTTGGAAAGCTTGCGAAATGTTAAGTAACAGTTGGATTTAAACGTATCGTCTGTGATATTTATAACAGGGGGATCAAAATACAGGTCTTTACGGAATTAAGCAACAAATGACGTATACATTTTTAAAATTTTCCGGCAATTTTTATTTATGTAAAATTGTTAATTTTTTACCAGTTGGCTTCCTAGGTATAATGAGCGCACCCAGGAGAGCTTCGGGGTCCGCCCCTCATCAAGCCAAGATTTTTTGAGATGTTTTCCACATATTTCATGAATAAAAATATATAATAGCATAAATTAAAAGCTACTGTAGATATGACCGACTTTTGAAAATTATCGACTACGTTCGCCCTCTTTCCAAAATATATAAGACTTAACTTTTACTGACAAACAAGAACAAAAAACACGCACTTAAAATCTACTAAAATATTTAGATAAAAAATATGTATAGGTTTACTATTCTACCACTAAGCTATTAAAAATATAATAAGACAGAACAACAAGTCACCTCTTCTAAGACCAATCATTAAACAAATCTTAGGTATAGAAATAAAAAACTGCAAAAATTATGGGATTTTTATATAGTGGCATAATAAATTTCGAACATTAAAATTTAAAAAATATATAAAATTTTGGTCACTCTAAGTATTATTAATACAAAAATTAATAATTGTATACGCTTTAAAATAAAATCGGAGTTAGTGCTTAAAACGGTTTTAATGGTGTTCAAACCACAACATTTTCAAACCGTCCTTAGTTAAAAGCGCTTTAAAAAGGTATTACTAACAAAGAACATTTTACTCCCTCACATAATATTTTAGTTTAAGTTGAGACTATAGTTACTACCAAAAGTTCCTTCAGGGCTGGAACACAGTTTCCCTTGCCACTCACTTTTGTTTCCCGTTTTCTCAAATAGAACAATTTATATATCCATCTTTTTCTATTAGAGAAAGGAGAAAATAGAAGTGAGCGGCAAGAAGTGAAACTGCGAACTAGGGCTCAGGCAGAGAACATATAACTATTTTCGCTGGCTCCGGTGACCAATAACGGCTATTCATATTAACAGCCGATTAACCCAATTTTTTGCAGTTTTTTACTAAACTCACTCTTTATCTTATCTCATCACTCTTTTTCTCACGCACACTTTTACCTTCATGAATTTTCTGTCTTTCCTTACTGGACCAACTCGGCGACTACCCTGTTCAAATCGTCGTTAAATCTGGCCAATAGGGTGGCGTTAAGGTCCCTGTTGAAGAAGCCCATTTCAAGCAAAGCCTGTAGGTTGACCTCGCGGGGAGTTTGTGGGTTGGAGCTAACCCAATGTCCGTTTACCCATCTACCAGGGGGCTGAAAAAATTAAATCATCAGTATGGCCAATATCTTTAACCATATAGTCTGAGGTTTAACGGAAGTGTTCTGATGTAAACGTGTATAAATTATTTAGAGCATGTTTTCAGTCTCTTGTGATTTTGTTCATCCCTTGTTTATTTACCTGGGGTCTAAACATGCCCATAACATTCCTGGCGGTGTTGATAGCAGAAGAAGCGGCGTTTACAGCCCCAGTTACAATGCCTTCGGGCAAAATGTGAATTGCAACTCCCTCTGGTTCAGCACGTGGTGGTGTTCGTGGTGGGGCATGTGGTGGGGCACTTGGTGGAGCCTGTGTTGGTGCTTGTGGTGGTGCCTGGGCGGTCTGTCGTGGAGCTTCTGGAACGCTGCAAAATATTAAGCTTTTGTTAGCTTGACAAGCTTATTTCAGGGACTACTAGGACGTATAGTTCTTGCCATAGGCAATTACACTTTTGTGACATTTCCAACCTCTTTATCATATGCAACAAAAAATAAATGGATCCATGACTGTGATAATCAGCCTTAAAAACAGTTTTTTGTAAATATCTCGGAAACTAAAGCTCCTACGAAGTTTTTGGTTATAAAACAAAATATTAAGCAAAATATGGTATACTATATTCCGAAAACCGCTTATTAATGCGATGCTCCGTTAAAAAGTAAGCATTTTTAAATTTTTTTAAATCAGTTAGTGTCGAACACTATTTTACCTGAACATTTTATGAAAATCAGTTCAGCGCTTTGAGAGCTATCGTGTTACGGACAGAAAAAAATACACACACACACACACAGACATCATGACGATATTGCTAGGATAGGTCAAAATACATCCATGTTCGGCGTTATCTCAAAAAATATTTTTTCGTCGAAAACAATACCTTCTCTAGCCATTGCTGCACGGGCGAGGAAGGTAAAAATATGAAAAATGGCATGTCTTTGAGTTGTTTTTACCTGTGCATTTTTTTGACAATGACAATGAGGAAATATGTTTATTTCATGGCAAAGTCAAGGGCTATACAAAGTCAAAGTCAAGGGCTATACTATAGTTGAGTATGTATATAAGTGGCACGGCGTCATAGCTATGGTAAATCAAGTTTTGCGGCAAAATCTATGTAAAGAAGCTCCAAAAAATTGTTGTTTCACACTGTACCTGCAGTGTGCCACTTTATATGTCTATAATAAAACACCGAGACCTTTTAAAGGAGATATAAAATAGGTACTTACCTAATAAATAAAGATCCGAAACATGAAAGAGGATCCAAAATTATATTAAAATGTGCGCAAATATTGATTTAGTTGCAAAAACGGTAATTTGTTTTGGAAAAAGTCGGCCCCAATTTGTTTGACATTAAAGCAGTCAAAACAACAACGAATAGAAAACGTCATAGCCCGGCTAAGTCAATATATTCGTAACAAACAGAGAAGAGTATATATGTTCCTTTCTAATGAAATCGTTTAGAAGAAGACATAAATAAAAAGCAAGTAAAATAGTAAGCTAATGACTAATTAGTGCAGTGCCTCGTTTTGGGAATCAATACCAATAAAAAAATTACAGGAAGTTCGGGCCACTGTATGTACCCCTCTACTCCCTTCCCGCCCATCACGGTTTTGATGACGCGGTGCGACTTTAATACAACATCAAGTATAGACGAATTTATTTCAGAGCCATCTGCCCCTAAACGTTGCAAAGCTCATCGGTTGCCACTCTATATAGGTCATATACTCATTGGTATACAGTATGTCTAGCTAAGTTGGAACCATATAAAACACTTTTTTATTATTAATTTTAGGAAAAAAGTTAATCTTTATAAAAAGTTCTCGTATACGAGGTTTGTCAAAAAACATGAATTTTGCCCTACAGTAATGTACCTCTATTTTTGACAATATCGAAAATTGTTATTAAAAAAAGTTAATCAGATCTAAAAACCATTTTTAAATAAGAAAATATACGATTCGATTTACATTAAAAAAGTTATTTTTAATTTTTTGTTTTGTATTTACACGTAATCTGTAATATGAATTGTTGCAACCGTTAAAACGCGGTTAAAATTGATAAAACAAATAAAAATGGTGGCGTTATTAACGTTTGCATATCTATGCATTCTCACACGCGATGCTTGAAGCCAGGACCCCCATTTAATTTTTAATGTTTCTTTTTCGCGTTGACAGGATTTCGGTCACTGCACATGCGTCAGTTTGGGTGGTTTTGGAACATACTCTGTTACGTCACTACATTATTTGAAAATTGTCAAAAATTTAGAGTTATGTCTATTATTATTTTTTAAAAACTAGTTAATTGGGTGAAAATTTTGGATTAAATTGTGGATTAAAATTGTAGTTTTTCTAAAATGAATTGTACAGATTCATTGTGGACACCATAAAGAGTGTTTATTGGCCTATAAACCACTCTTAACTTTATTAACAAATTATAACGAAAAATACAAGTAGTTACCTATGGAATGACACTCCCTTATATCTTTTGGACATTTTTTACAAACCGCACATGTTTTACGTAAATTATTTCCCATTTTTCACAAAAAAAAACATACTTTTATCCGAAAAACCTAAAAAACCGTAAAATGTAAATAAACAACAAATATGGTGTCAACCCACACAGCAGCTGTCTGTCTGCATGACAAAACACGCATGCGCACTTGAAAATTCACGTCTTCGAATTTAAATTTCCCATTGTTTCCAAAGCAAACTATGAGTGCTTCACTTTTCGATTTTTTAAACATGTATTTATGCTCTAACGTATTTGCCTTTCAGTACAATCAGGTAAAAATCAATCAATTATACCTTTCTTGCTGAGGCGTAGAACAGTTGGGCGCTTCGGGTTGCCCAAGGTTCTGGCACAATTGCTCATACTCCATTGTGTCAAATTCAACATAATCGGATGTAAATGCAGCGTTTCTGCTATTTCCAACACTATCTGTGACGTTTTGTTGAACAGGGCAGAACAAAGATGGCGTTGCTTCGCCGGTTTGTTGTTGTGGTTGACTTATTCTTTGAAGAGTAGCTGGGTCGACGTAGCCTAGATTCAGTTAAACACAGGATTAAAGACTAAAGTTTTAAGCTATACAGATTCCTTTGATTGCAATACTTCAGTACATTTTTTGTGCTTAACTTTATCTTTCTTATGCTGAGTTTTCACAAGAGCAAGCAAAACCAAAAAACGAATTTGCTTAATTGCAGTGTTGCCAAATTTGAAAGTTTTCCTTCAATATGAAGGGTTTTAAACAAAAGTTTTGACTATTGAAGGATTGAAGGTTTTTATCTGAATCCTAGACTGATAGAAATTATGACCAAACCAAAAACCACAAAATTCTAATTTACTCCCCTCCCCTACACATGTAAAGTTATGTAAAAGTAACATTGCCCACTTCCAGAAACGCTAGATAGCTGAGCTGAGCTTTGGAAGACTGATAGGTAGGACTATGCTAAAACTGTAGGAAAAAATTTAAAAACACCAACATTTTAATTAACTTCCCTCCCCTATAAATGTAAAGTTATGTGAAAGTAACATTGCCCCCTTCCAGGAATGCTCGAGAGCTGAGCTTTAAAAGGCTGATAGGAACTATGATAAACCATACGAAAATATTAAAAAACCTCAACATTTTTAATAAGGCATTGCAAAAGTTTTGAATAATATTCCGCATATTTTACCACTTTAAAATCTAAATAATACCCAAATCCTTTAAACTTACGCGAATATGGTATTCCGTAAAAAGAATTGAGATAAAAGAACAGCCAAGTTCTCCAATACACATTTTAAAAAGAAAACTTGGAAATGTTTTTCTAAACTTGGCTATTACGGCTGCAAATGACTCTTAGGCACAGTGCTAAATTGAACATAAAGAAGTTTGGCTGTAATAGCAAAGTTTAAAAGAACATTTCCAAACAAGTAAAGACCTTTCATTTTGGAATTTGTATTGGAGAATTTGGCTTTACTTTTATCTGAATTCTTTTTATAGAACACCATATTCGCGTACTTGGCTTTTTTACATGAAAAGTTTGTGTTAAGATAAAATTTAGTTTCATAATTGCATTAAGCTTTAAAAACCCTACAAACAAGCCATTAAAGAAATTTTGAGAACTAAAAAGGTTATAGGCCTCAATCCAAAATGCAGACTTCTCGCAAAGGAGTGTTAGTTTTCCTCTATATCCCACAGAAGTACCCTTTCCGACTTAAAAGTGCCCAATTTGAATCATCCTGTACAAAGGCGTAGTACTTTAGTCTAAAGGATGACATAGGTATTTAGAATAGAACTTACCTGAAGCATATTGCGCCTCTGCGTTTTGAAGGTATTGTGCTAGGTAGGGGTCCCCGCATTGGTAGTACTGACGCTCAGGTTGGTAGGCTGTTGGCTCGTAGGCCATTGCTTGGCTGTAAGATCAAGGCGAAAAATTGATAAACAAATGTAAAAAAAATTGGAAAGATCTAATACACACAAAGGGAAGGTGGTATCGAGTTTTTTGCTTCAATAATAGAAAAGAAATAACAAGAATTATCAGAATGCGTACAGGTCATTGCTAACTGCAAACATCTCAATAGGTTTAGCAGCGTGGAGTCACCCCTGTGTAACTATGGACGGATGGACGAACTGGATCATGTCTTTTTTGAATGCTCTATTAATAAAATCAACAACTTTGATTTTTGAACCCTATCACTGTCCATCAAGGGAAGTTCATAAATCATAATCAGAAAACTATAAAAATTGGTGGCAAAATTATAAAATGGTAAATAGATAACTTTATTAATCATAATTTAATAAAATGCGTTTTAAAAGGCTGAAATTGGAGCGAATCTTCATTTGCACCTTTAACCCTTTGTTTACTATGTTTGTAATGTCCTTAATGCAAGAATGAATGAAATTTGTCTAATCCTTACCTAGTAAAAATATAGAAAGATACAGCCAGAAACGAAAAGAATGACAAAGAAGAAGAAGTACTCGAAGAATTGATACAGAGCGAACAACCAAAAGGATCCCAAGTTGTGCGGAACCCAGCACTTTCAACGGAAGAGTGCTGGCGTATTTCGTCAGGAAGCAGAGCGAAGATAAGGGTTAGAGTTTTAGGGATAACTGTCCCTTAATAACATTTGAACGGAGTACCGGCTAAAAGTGAAGAAAGCACCTAAAATTGTAAATAAATCTGGTCCTATACCAACTATCAAAGAACAAGTGATACATTTGAAAATTTCATTCTAGTTCTCAGTTCACAGTGTTTCGGCGATTTTTGATACAAAATCATTTAGTGCCTTTTTGTCACATTTAAAAAAAAGCTAAAAATAAAACTTTTTCCTTTGTAATAAAAGAGGCGTAAAAGTTATATATGTCCTGAAAATTTCACAACAATTGGACAAAGAATAGTCTACAAATACATTTTTAAAATTGGTAAAAATGATCAATTTTGGCAAAAATTTTGAAATCTTTTTCCATCACTTTTAAAATATCATATCTAGACTATTCTTTGTACAATTGTTGTGAAATTTTAATACTTTGAGCTCCATGTACACCATTTTTGGTACACAAAAAGTTATTAAAGTGGACCGTGTGACCATTTTAGGTACACAGATTATTGATCGATATTTAAGGTTGTGACAACGCGGGGTTCACGGATTGCATTAATTCTTATGAATAGGATTGTGGGTCTGGTCCGTACGTAAATGATTTTGTGGCTGGTTCAAGGTTTTGTGGAGAGATGGCACCACAAGGGCATTTTTAAATCTGAATTAATTTGTGCCGTCGAATAGCAATCTGTAAACGTGTAATCCAAGTCGAAAAAAATATGGTTTCTATGGGTGGAAGGCACAAACACTGAAGTTATGAAATTTAGGTATTTTTAGAATTTATTTATTTATTTATTTTATTTATTTATTTATTCCAACAGTATCTACAGCAAAAAGCCAATTACAGCTACTTACTTACATTAAAAAAAAAAGATTTTATACAATACGTCACTTCTACAGATGATAAATAAACAAATCAAATTACATAATTACTTATTGATTAACTACTGCGCACTTTTTGATCTATAATTTTTTTGAATTTCTTATAGCTAACATTGTCAATATCAACATCTGAAGCATACTTGTTAAATAAGTTGCATAAATTGTAGATAGGAGAGCTTTTAAATAGATTTGTTCGTGGATAAGCTAAATAAAACGTATTTTTTGACCTTGAATTGATTCGATTTATGGCAAATGGAAGATGTTCAACTATATTAGGAGAATCAACATCCCCTTTGAGAATTCTATACATTGTTGTTAAAAAAATTTTAGTTCTTCTTTGGTTTAGTAATAATCTATTAAACATTTTTAATAAGATGTTGTTGTCACAACCTCTTTGTGGATAAATCCCAAACTTTCTAAAGTGCATGGCTTTTAAAAATTTTCGCTGAACTTCCTCAATCATACCAATCTAAATGTCATATTGGGGGGACCAGACGACACTTCCATATTCCAGTATTGGTAATACCAGACTGTCAAATAAGTATATGCTTACGTCTATGTTAAAACTTTTAGTATTTCTACAAATGAACCCAGCAACTTTCTGGGCACTCCCAATTTTAGAAATAATATGTGATGAAAATGAAAGATTAGCATCGAAGGTACACCTAGGTCTTTTTGTTCAGATACACGCTCTAGGTTCTCAATATTTATTGTATAATCAAATTCGATTAAGTTTCTGTTACGACTAAATGACAAACAAAAGCATTTACCCAAATTTAAGTTAAAACCATTTTCCTGGCAATATAGAGCTGTGTCCTGAAATTCACTTTGGAGTGTTTCAGAATCCTCCAATGAGAAAACCTCCACACACAAATCATCGGCAAATGCCAATTATTCCACATTTTTTACCTTAGAAATAATTTTGTTGAAGGCAATAATAAAAAGAAGTGGTCCGAGATTAGACCCTTGGGGCACACCAGAAGAACTTATATAAATAGTAGACCTTTTAATTCCACGAACTGATATATTTTACTTGTGCTAGTTCCCAAATAAGATTGTATTAAGTTAGTTAGGTATGGAGAAACATCCATTCCAGTTAGTCCATCCAAGATAGTGCTGTGACTTACTTTATCAAAAGCCTTTTCCAAATCTGTATAAATAACATCAACTTGACTTTTTCTGTTTAAAGCCTCATGTACGTATTGAGAGAAAATTGTTAGATTTGTAAAGGTAGATCTCTTGGGTAAGAAGCCATGCTGTCTGGGAGATATTTTATTTGACACTTCTGCAAAAAGTCTGTCAAATATTATGATTTCGAAAATTTTTGAGATTGCGCATACTATTGTTATAGGCCGATATTTCTCAATTTTTTGTCTTGGACCACTTTTATGAATGGGTATAACTTTGCTAAGCATTTATCTGGATAAGTTGACGTTTTAAGTATGATATTAAATAAAATTTGCAAAGGAACAAGCAAAAACTCTTTACACCCTTTTAATATAAAAGCAGGAATACCATCATGTCCAATAGACTTATTGGGTTTTAGTTTATTAATAGCTTTTTCTATCTCTAAAATGGATATATCTTTCTCACAAAAGTAGGATTTAAATTTATTTGTAGGGGTGAGATTAATATTGTCATTGTCAATATCTAAAAAAGTAACAACCTTATCACAAAAGTTTGATGTAACTACGTCACTGTTGTCATTAATGACATTATCATTTTCTATAAAAACGGACCCAAAGTAAGTTGCAAAGCCATTAGCAATATTTTTTGCACTAGCAAATGTTTCATTCTCAAATTTCATTTCATCAGGCATGTCAGGACTCTCTTTGAGACTTTTGAGAAATGACCAGAAGAGTTTCGGGTTAGATTTTAAACTGCCTTCAATTTCCAACAAATATTTTGTATGAGCATTTTTTATCTTATTCTTAATTAATACTCTTAATTTATTAAATCTGGTTTTCCAAAATTGCGACTTATATTTACGTGACTTAGTAAAACAGTTGTGCTTTTGTTTTAATAGCTTTATGATTTCATTATTAAACCAAATTGGATATTTTTGAGTCGTTTTAGGTACACATTTAGCAAATAAATTATAAATTATTTTGTAAAAAGCATCAATAGCCAAATCTGCGTTCCTAAATTTATTTAATTCATTCCAGTTTTGTTGCCTGAAAAGTTCATACATAAGAAGAAAATTAGCTTTTTTAAAATTGTATTTAGTTGTAGGTATCAATTTGCAGTTCTTTTGAGATATTTTTGCTGACAGTCTAATATCTAAACATGGATGGTGTTTGTCAATTGGTAAGAGCGATTCATCAGCTTTCTCAACTAAAACATTATCAAACGAGCCAACAACAAGGTCAAGGTTAAATGCTAGAAAGGATCTTAAACTGTTTACTTTATTATGACTTGACGACTCATTAATGTAACCTGAAATATTAAAATCTATAATAATTATAGTTGAGTTTAACTTATTAACTAAATTTACCTCAATTTTTTCAAAGAATCTTTCATATACATCAAGAGAACTATCAGGTACAAAATACACCAAAACCAAAAATAAAAACACATTATTTGTCAGATTGATCTGTACACAGATTGCCTCCTCATTGTCATCAAATATTTTTTTCTCTAAAACACTAAAACTATTTTTTAAAGCTAAAAAGATCCCCCCACCTTGTTTTTTTCCTGTAAGGAAACTATTTCTGTCTTTTCTTAATGTGATCCTGTCATCAATGCAAAATTCGGAAGTATAAATGCTCTCATTGAGCCATGTCTCTGTTAGAGCAATAACATCATAGTCGTTATTTACCAGGTTTAATCTAAGAATATCCAGTTTAGTCTTAACCCCGCGACAGTTTTGATAATATAGAGAAATATCATCAATGCTGTCTTTAACTATGGATCGGTTGCATTTATCTGAGCTAGCTGAAAATTTTCTAAGCTTAAAGTGGATTCAGGAGATAATATATCTGTTGCTACAAAACTTGTATTTAAGTCGTAATTTTTTAGGCTTAGATTAGTAGATTCGGGAGATAATAAATTAATTTCTAAAAGACTTTTATCTAAGTCAGACCGAACTTCAAGTCTGTCATCAATATAATCAAAAATAGGCATATCATTGCAACTTTTATTTGCGGCTGAAAAGTTCTCTTGTAGATTAATATATGTTAGAGACTTGTTGTTAGCAGACTTAATAAAATTGCAAATTTGTCTGGAAATTGTTTGATTTGAATGCTTTTTACCACACTTATTACATATGTCAATAAAACACATTTTATTAGAAGAAAACTTTTCAAAATTATGAACTAAACTATTTAACTACAGGAGTGGATAAGACTAAGACATTTGTATGAACACTGTTCTTAAGGCGATTATATATAAAGGTTAGACTCGGACACTCAAACCGAAACAAATCATTGTAGCCGCCCAAAAAAATTACATAGTCACTTTTACCGAAATTATTCGTTAGTATATTGATTTTATCTAATACCGCCTCAAGTTTGGCATAAGGCTTAATTATACTTTGAACTTCATATTTGTCAGTGTCAATCTCCAAATTTAACATCGCCGCTAGTCCCCGGCCCATTTGATCACATACTAATTATACCTTATTTTTTACTATATTTTTCTTAGAGTCATTCATGATCGAAGATTTCGTGTCGTTTTGATTTTTGTTTGCAGTGAGTTTAGGCCTACTACTGCCTTTATTGCTGATTATATTTTTATTTTTATCATCTTTAACTTTATCTTTATCTGTCTTGCCAGGTTTAGATCTCATATTAACGAGTAGTGTTTCATATCTTTTGTTGTCTTCTTCAATCATTTGAATTGTATCTATCATTTTTCTACTCTCCTGTCTTAAGTAAGTAAATCCCTTGTTTCGATGCCATCTTGATATACCTTTAGGAGATTTGAGACTTCGTCATTCTTTCGAGACTCTGTTTTCGCTAAATTTACATATTCTTCATTATTAATTCTATTTACTTGCTTTAGTTTGTCAATTTCTACTTTCATTTCGTCAATGAGCTGTTTATAACCAGCTATTTCCATTTTTGGCGATGTTTCAACCTCAAGAGCTTCAGATTCAAAATCGCATGTATTTCGCCGAATCCTTTTCAGATGATTGTCTTTACTCTGAAGTTCCTGATATATAACTTTTTTTTCGTTTTCAAAAGTCTCTTTTAACTCATCCATTTGATATTCCAGTTCTAAAATTTTCTCATCTTTTTGGCTGGATTTACTTTCAATGCTCTGCAAGTTTTTCTCCATTCTATCCATGGTTGCAGCATGCTCAGCTTCCATTAGATCTTTGGCTAAATCTATCTTAATCTTATCAGCTTTGACAATGTCTATTTCCTGTCTAAGTTTGGATATATCACTTTTGCACTCATTACATAGAAATACTAGTTTTTTACTGGATGAGGCCAAACTATCGCAGTCAGAAGAACCCAGACCAATACAATTTTTGCAAAGTGCACTACTGCAGCAAAAACACATAGTTCCAAATAGTTCGCTATCCTTATTTGGTCTACGTTTAAAAATGCAAAGAACGTCACATTTATTACACTTTCAGGTTCATTATTTACTTGAATTTTAATGTTAAAAAAAAAACTAGAATAGGTATAACGCGTTAAAAGGGGTCACAATACTAAAATTGACAGTTAAAAGGTTAGCATTATACTTCACTATTAAAAGTTAGCAAACAGACATATACAACACATTAAAATTTAAGATGGTTATTAGGAACATAAAGGTCTATCCATTGAGTTGTATAACGCCCTGATAGAAGTCAATAAAATGCCATTTTTAAGTTTTTACTTCTTCCACTCGATTCACAATATTCAAGACCTGTCCACTGTGCGTCGAACGACGGTCAGCCAAATCGCCGTCAGTAATCAGCGGGTGTTCTGTAAACGTCCGTTTGAAACAAAAGAAGATAACCTCACTTGTGGTTAGGAACCAAATGCGCTGTTTTGTTGTAAACAAATGACAAAAAAAAGAAAGAAAAACTGGATTTCACCCTTCCTCGGTCTAATGCTACATACCACCAGTTTTTCATTCACCAACATTTCCACCGTGAGAGTACATACAAAGGTACAACTTGAACGTACATATACATAATAAAAACAGGTATTTGCACGTAAATTTTAGTAAAAACTTTAAACAATCAACAACATTGACTTGACATTTACTTGACAGACTATAGACATGAATGAAGAATGAATTTAGAAGTACCAATCTCTGTACAAAAGTAAAAAAACTCGAACTATGTATATTGTCAGGAATGTAAATTACACTGGACTGTGCCACTGCACGAAACCAGCTTAGAAAAACGAAAAGCGCAAAACATGGTCTTGCAGAGATAAGAAAGTGGTTCCGCCTCCCTCCAAAATGGTAAACATTTGATTGCCGCCTACCACACAGCAGGTGGTTGATGTATGAAAAACTACTGAAAAGTGAAGAGTAGGATTCAAGGTTAAGCGTGGTGGAACATCAAGTAGAGAGAGGGTTTTCCCTTCAAAGTGATTGGCTATGGAAGAACTGTGAGATTAGAAAGTGTGGTCTATAAAATATTTTATCTCTGTCTTTCGGTTTACTTGTTTAGCTCATTACCTAGAATGTAAATTAGGATTATTAGAAACGCCTCTCTCAAAGAGGGGATAATGAATTACTTTGGTCCAACCTACCGTTAATAAAAACCTAAACTTTGATGAGACAAGTCGGTGTCACATTCTAAGTTTTATTGAACTTAAACTAAAACCTCTAAAATAAATAGTCAGTAAAGAAACATAAGATTTGTCTATTTGAAGAACATTTTGTAGTTTGGTATTTTTGTAAGTTAAAGTTTTTATTTCAATATTTTGGGTCTTGTTTGTTTTATAGGTTATAACAAAAGTCTTGTAACAATTTGTAAATTACAACAGAGTTTTATTTTGTATTCATCAAAGTTTGTAACGTTTTTAAAACTGTTTTATATTTATTTTATACACACAAGAAAGAGATCTACTACGGTACCCTCGTTTAAGGGTTCGATTTAAAATAAAATCGTACCCGACAATATCATTGCCCCACATGGCTTGGAACTGAAGAAAAACAAATAATTATTGACACCAAAATTTTCCTTCATTTTAATTCAAAGCGCTAGCACGTACTAAAGGCTATGGTTATCAGCGAAAAATACAGTATTTTTATCGTTTTTGAGATTTACGGATTTTGTTAGATAAGAAATACCCACAAAAGTACTTAATGACAAAATTGCTTCAAACATTATTTTCTAAGGAAAAGTTTTTTTCTTAGTTAATTCCAAATACGTTAGAGCATAAATAAGGGGCATACCCATGCATTCTCACACGCGATGCTTGAAACCAGAACCCTCATTTAATTCTTAATGTTCCTTTTTCGCGTAGACAGGATTTCGGTTCGGTTCACCATGAAAAGTGTTTAATGGCACCTATAAACCACTTTACACTTTATTAACAAAAATACAAGTACTCACTTATGGAATGGCACTCCCTTACTTCTCCCGGACGTTTTTCCCCAAACCCTACATATTTTACGTAAATTATTTCCCATTTTTCACAGAGAAAACACGACAAACGCAAAACACCATTAAATGTAAATAGACAACAAATATGTCGTCTACCCACACAACAGCTGTGTGCCCAAATACGTTAGAGCAGAAATACATGTTCAAAAAATCGAAAAGTGAAGCTCATAGCTCGCTTTGGAAACAATGGCAAATTTAAATTCGCAGGACGCGAATTTTAAAGTGCGCATATGTCTGTGTTGTCGCGTAAAAAGACAGCTGCTGTGTGGGTTGACGCCTTATTTGTTGTTTATTTACATTGTGCGGTTTTTTGGGTTTGTTAGGTAAAAGTATGATTTTCATGTGAAAAATGGGAATTAATTCACGTAATTTGTAATATTTGCGGTGTGTGGAAAAAATATCCAGGAGAAGTAAGGGAGTGCCATTCCATAGGTAACTGCTTGTATTTTTCTTTATAATTTGTTAATAAAGTTAAGAGTGGTTTATAGATGCCAATGAACACTCTTCATGGTCCACAATAAATCTGCACAATTCGTTTTAGGAAAACTACAATTTTAATCCACAATTTGATACAAGTAATAATAGACATAACCCTAAAGTTTTGACAATTGTCAAATAATGTAGTGACGTAACGCAGTATCTTCCAAAGCCAACAAAACTGACGCATGCGCAGTAACCGAAATCTTGTCTACGCGAAAAAGGAACATTAAGAATTAACCCGGCGTTGGTACACCTGGGTATGACATACCCGGGATTGAGAAAAACCAACAGAACTTATGAATTTGCAGCGCTTCAAGCTTGCCCCTCCGCCTAATCTCAGGCAACACTTGTTCTAATCGCGGACCACTAAAAAAAGCGGGTTCAGTATCAATCTGCCTCTGCTAAGAGTTAAACTTGCGTCGGGCATGTGATACCCGGGTGTACCAGCCGCGTAACATTTTTTGTAGCAAGTTCCCAAAATAATAATCCGTTGGGTGTTATTAACATTCCATATGTTCAAGGGATTTTAGAAAACTAAGACGAATAGGCAAACACTATAATATAAAAACAGTATTTTCATCGGGAAATACGAAAAGAAGTTTTGTAACTAACACAAAACCAGAAAATCCCTCAAATAATAAGGAATGCATCTCCCAAATCCCGTGTGAGTGTGGTAAATCATATGTAGGTGAAACGAAACTCCCTCTTCAGGTTAGAGTAAATGAACATCTAAAAAGTACCCAATTAGGGGTATTGAAAAATCCAGTTTAGCGGATCATGCATGATCAAAAGCTAAATTTTGTTAACTTACTGGCGAAAACGAAAGTTTATTGAAGCTGCGTTTATAATGCAGAATAAAGAAGTTTTCAGTCAAACAAGCACGAATATACCAAACATATGGAAACCAGGCGTTTTGGGATAAAAAAAGGGGGAGGGCCGTCACACCTGACTGCACACCAAGTACTATAAGTAGTAGCCTATAGCCTAGCTAGATTGTTTAGTTTACACTTGAAAACGACTAGAGATACTTACTAACCGAAACGTCGTGTTTAAAATAAATAAAGACAATGGAAGTCCGAAATTTTGTTTTTATTTAAAAAGTATTTTTTAGTTCTAAGTAAGAATTTCTTTGTTTTTTTATATAAAAGTACGCCCCTGGATTTTCCTGTTTAAAAATATTTAGTCAAATATTTTTTTATTTTTCCGATTTTCGTATGTATTATCTTCGAAATAAAATAAAAATTTAGGTTCTAAATTACTTTTAGCATTTTTTTTAATTTTAAAAAAATATAGTTTTAATTTTTAGAAAAATGCCCTTGTTACCTAAAAATGCATAATAGTATCGCTACATGACTAATGTTATATTTATGTTTTTCAATTTCAAAAAGGTTCAAAAAATTAGAACACAACCATCATATTAACTTCAAATGCGAAATTGTAAGTGGGTATGTCATACCCGGGTGTACCATCCATGTTAGGAAAAATAGGTGTACCAACGCACGGTTAATGGTCCTGGCTTCAAGCATCGCGTGTGAGAATGCATGGGTGTGCACTTTTCGATTTTTTGAACATGTATATATGCTCTAACGTATTTGGTTAATTTAAAACTTACTTAGCATCAGCTTTGACAAACGGATCGTTCTGTCTCAAATGGGTCGGAGTTTGTTGGTAGTTGGGAACGTAGCTGAGATGTGTTCCAGTTGCTGTTGGTTCTTCTGAGAAAAAGTTCAGAAGTATGAGCAAAATATAATTGTACAGGATGTGCCAGATTCCATGTAGTATAATGTATTTCTAGTGGAGCACAGTGATTCATTTGGTCATTATAGTATTATTCAGGTTTGAACAAAAGAAAAAATTAAAACTACATGTTTAAAATAACTTAAAATTATTTAGTCGGTTATATTTTATATGATTAAATGTCAAAAAAATCCTATTGTTTAGGCTGACTTGCGAAAACCCTAAAACTGCAGTTTTTGACACAGAAAACGGGTTCCCATAGTTTATCATAAAGGACAAATAAAAAATCGTCTAAGATCATAAACGAAAATGGCATAACAGACCTATGTTAAAAACGGAATTATTAATGACCGGACATTATCAAAAACGTAATTTTTTAAAACAAGACAAGAACAAAATCGAAGTTCTGTATAACGTCTTTCATCAAAACCGGACAAAATCGAAAACGTAATTTTTGAAAACAAGACAAGAACAAAATCGAAGTTCTGTATAACGTCTTTCATCAAAACCGGACAAAATCAAAAAAAAAAAGACAAAATCATAAAAAGGGGTCGGGTCTAGCTTGTGACGTCCACCTAAAGAAGAGCGGTTCTAATATTGCTATGCAATTAGTCCTTCACTGCAATTTCTTTTACTGGCATGCCTAAAGAAAATGCCGTGTCTACATGGGGATTGCTATAGCACATACAGCATTTTCATTAAGCAAGCTCATCCTTAAAAAAGGTCAGGTTAGGATTCTTCTACAGCTAATTAACCAAGAGGTTCAGTTCGGTTCCGTTCGGTTCGGTTAACACCGATTTCGGCCTCCCAAAAGAAGGACAGGGGAGCTAATTAAAGGAAAAAAACAGATTTTTTTTATTTTTTTATGTATTTTTGGGTTCAAAAACAACAATATTATTTTTTCTCGATTTAAATTTGCCGCCAAACTTCCATGAGACCGATTTGTATGAGAGGGAGAGAGGCGGAACAAGCATAGATAAAAAAAAGGAGAGTTGCTCATGCTAGGCCCGGCCCCTTTTTATGATTTTATCCTTTTGGATTTTGTCTGGTTTTGATAAAAGCTTCGATTTTGCTCTTGTCTTGTTTTGATGAATGACGGTTTTGTATAATCTCCGGTTATTAAGAATTCCGTTTTTGCCATTGGACTGTTATACCATTTTCATTTATGATCTTGGACGATTTTGTTTTTGTCATTTACGACGATGGATAGGGATTCCAGAATACATAATATCTTTGATTATACTTGTAAACATTGATAATATATGGTTTACACGCTACTGCGGACCTTGAAGATATAAATTAAATTTCTTGTTTTATCCAGAAACCTTTCGGTTTTTCTGTACCTGATACAGTTATCTAACTCACTTTTATGGGAAAAGTATTTAGTATTTCTTGATAAAACTTTTGACAATTAGTAAAGAAAATAATTCTTTAGCGCGCATCTAAATCCTCAACAAAAAAAAACCTCAACCCTCAAAAAACGTGCCTAGATTTACCTAATTTTTAGTAATTTTTTGATCCATTATTTTGTCTAGAACCGTTTCACTTATCGCAATGGGGTTTTTAATTGCGCGGTTCATTTAAGTCTCTACTTAAAAGTGCAGAAAAGATTTTTTCAACATTTGCAAAACTCTGCCTAAAAAAGTGTTATTTCAAAACCCTTACAATTATATATATATATATATATATATATATATATATATATATATATATCTATATATATATATATATATATATATATATATATATATATATATATATATATATATATATAACTTTCTATCATTGTTGCGTCCGTGTTAATGAAAATCCATATCATTATTGCTTCACCGACATTGTTGCGTCCGAATACCGGACGCAATAGTGCAATCCCATGTTATTTGCGAACAGAGAAGGTTTTTACAATGACAATCAGACAGATTTTTAGCTCTTTTAGAGAGCTATAATATGCTATGTCTTATTTTTTTCTACTTCAAAATTTAAAGCATTGGCGCCAAAAAAACCCGCAAAAAATCGGCCGCAATAATGATAACTAAATAAAATCCGGTGTATATTTTTAGTTTGAGATAATTCCGGTAGAGGCGACACTCCTTTTTGTATACTTTTTTTGGTTTTACTTCTCTATCATTCTTGCTTCCACAGATTTGGCAACATTGCAATATCTAAATCCCTTGACCAGGATTAAAATTGTTTTCTTATTTTCATTTAAGGCCAATATACAAAAGATTTATGTTTAATGTTTAAACTTTGAGTTTTCTGTCTATCTATATATTTTCTCGGTATATTTTTGATACCGGATTGGCCAACATTATTTTTGCGCCATTTCTTGGATATATACAGTTATTTTGCGCCAAAATAATCAGTCGGATGTGTGAGTTCAAAGTGTCTACATACTGATGGATAGAGACGACCCAGTGAAGATGGTAAACTGGTAGAGGATTAGCTGTCACTTAGCATGAAACTGTCTGTGTCATCGTGTGCTTAGAAAATGCATACCTATACATAAAGACAATCCTCTTCCTGTTTCCGCAATAAACTGTCGCGATCATGGGATTGACAACTTGTGGAATGGAAGGCAAACCAAGCGATTTTTAATAAGTCGTAATGCTAACTCAAATAAAAAAAATTGCAATGTGGAAACGACCTACCTTTCTGAATAAGAAAGAACTAAAAAACTGTTTGGTTTTCACTTTCTCCAACGTCGATCACGAGGATACGAGTGATCCCCGTCTGGAACACGTCCTGATAGTCAGGAACAAATGTTCCATGCCAATCCACGACCGGACCGGTTTCGACCTTTTGGGCCATCCTCAGGTGAATGTAGGCGATAGCTCCGTGTAGAGCATAAGTTGTGTGAAACCACCAGAAACAACTACTCCGAGGAGTAGTTGTTTCTGGTGGTTTCACACAACTTATGCTCTACACGGAGCAGGACGTGTTCCAGACGGGGATCACTCGTATCCTCGTGATCGACGTTGGAGAAAGTGAAAACCAAACAGTTTTAACAAGTTCCCAACGAAAGCCTCAAACCATCAGTATAATTCAATGCCGGTAGGGGTATTTTCCCTCGGAGTAGTTGTTTCTGGTGGTTTCACACAAGAAAGAACTAATTTAAGAACTAATTTCGCTAAGATGTTAATAATGACGTTTGTCTAAGTCATTTATCGTAGACAGCCTAGGATTAATTAGATAATAAAATAGAACTCAACTTAAGTTGCCATTGGAAACAAAATTAGTAAATAATTCAAAGTATGTTATTAAATAAAATAAATAAAACCCCAAACAAAGCCTCGGAGCAATGGCCTGATATTCTCGAAGACAAAAAAGTAAAACCAAAGGACTATAGCTAAATATAGCTAAATGGAACGTACAGGGTGTCTTATTATAGTTTTCCCACCCTTTTACACCATTAATAATTGATATAGGAATATAAAAGAAATTGTGTTCGAAGGGAGTGAACCAAAGGTTGGACATTATTGCAACCGAAGTGCAGAATAGTAAGATAGACATTATGGCACTCACAGAGATAAAAAAGAAAGGAACATGTACATTGTCAAGGGTGAATTTCCTGTGCAACTAAAAAGAGCTAAAGTTATACCAATTTTTAAAAAAGGAGATAGACAGGTTCTTGGTAATTACAGGCCAGTATCTCTGCTGCCATCAGTGTCAAAAGTCTTTGAAAGGTCTATATACAATCGATTAATTAATTTCATAGAAAGAAATAATTTACTATATGAAGGCCAATATGGTTTTAGACCAAAGAAGTCCACAGAGGAAGCAATTTACAATGTCATAACAACAATACAGAATAACCTAGAACAAGGACAAAAAACCGCAAGTATATACTTTGACCTCTCAAAGGCCTTTGACACGATAAATCACAACTTACTTTTGGAAAAACTGCCACGTGTTGGCATTAGAGGGCTGCCTTTAAAACTGTTACTTTCTTTTATCACAGAAAGAAAGCAAATTGTTTCACTAACACAAGAACACAGACAGTATTTTTCAAACTGGTGTGACATGCAGCAGGGGGTGGCTCAGGGATCGATCCTGGGGCCACTTATCTTCCTGCTGTATGTTGATGAGGTTCAAGAAAAAATAACAGTTGGCAAAGTAGCCCAGTTTGCTGATGATAAAACAGTGACTGCATCTGGACGTAATAGTCAAGAACTTTCTAAAAAATGCTCTCAAGCTTCCAATGAAATGTCAAACTGGTGTACAGAAAATTCTCTTAGGCTTAACATGGGGAAAACTGGCTTACTAACTTTTCGCAAACAAATCAAAACTGATGAATCTTTATATGTTCAGTTCAATGGGAAGTCTATACCAGTTTTAGAATTTACAGATTTCTTAGGAATCACAATAGATTCATGTCTCCGTTGGGAACAACAAACAAATAAATTAAAAAACAAACTTAATAGCTCTTGTGCTGTTATAAGACGCCTTAGAGATCTGGTTTCATTTGACAGTCTTAAAACATACTATTATGCGAGTATACATAGTGTACTGTCATATGGTATTATTTTTTGGGGGTCCTCCTCTTTTGTAATGGATGTTTTCCGAACGCAAAAAAGAATCATAAGGTGTTTACTAAAACTTAAACCAGGCACTTCATGTGCTCAGCACTTCACCAGACTAAGAATACTGACAGTGCCATCTATATATTTCCTACAACTTGTTATTTTTGTTAAAAAACACAAAGCCCTTTTTCCAACAAATAGTGACAGATACGGCAGTAATATGACTGTTGAAACCAGACCCAGAGCTGAGCTCGCTATTCCTATGCATAAATCAATATTTTTTGAAAAGGGACCATTTTATAAAGCTATAAAAGCCTACAACAGTTTACCAACAGAGATCAAATCAATTGAGAATGAAATAAAATTTAAAAACGCTACAAAAAATTATCTTTACCAAAAATGTTTATATGTATTTATTTAAGTGTTTCACTTACTAATTTAAAAATGAAATAACATTGTTCCAACTATCTTGTACAAATTTTTGACGTTGCTTTGTCAAACATTGTTTTGATTTTGTCGGCAATAAATGTTTTGAGTTTGAGTTTGAGTACAAGTAGTGTCGGTAACTTTGTTCACAAAATAAAGGAGAGCAGCCAAATCTTTATTAATCAAGAAAAATCTCAAAAATAAGATTACAGACTACGAGTGCATTAATGCTGAAGATGCTTGGACATAATATAAGCATAATAATAGCCTACGCACCATCAGATGACGAAAGATTAGCTACAAAACAAATGTTCTTCGACCAACTTGATGAGACTATCACCAAAATCGGCAATACCAGGGAAATAATTATAATAATATATTTTATTAGTCGAACTGATAGACAAACCCAATTGTGTGAACCCACAACTTAAAAATAAATAATGGTTTTTTTAAATATATGGATATTCATCTATATACCTGGATTCAGGCATCAACAAATCTAAAATCTAATTATGCTATAGGTGGACAACACGGTAAAAGCAAAAATATTATTTCCTTTCAGAAAAAATAGAGGTGAGAGTAGTAAGAGTAAAGAAAATCAAAAATACAACTTTAGATGTCTAGAAATCGAACTCGTATGTAAATATTGTATTAGAAGCGATTAGATGAAAAATTAATAACTACAGAACACTCATTTGAAGAAACATATACAAACATAGTAAAAAGCTTAATAGAAGCAAGCAAAGAAGCTGTTGTGTACATTGAGGGTCTTTCTCTGTTTGCAGGGTCGTTTTTCCGAGTTTTTCATGAAAATTTGTCAATTTTTGGGTTTTGTTTCTGGACTCAGCAGAAACATAAATTCCAATTTCTTCTTCAAGGGATGAAAAATCCAGAGTCCTCGAGTGTTTGAAAAATCAGCCTTCATGATGAAGTAATAAAAAAATAAAGAAGATAGAACTCAACTTAGTTTTTTTTTTAAAACATATCTAATTACAATGAACCTTCTAAAGTTTTTAAATAAAAAGTTGCCATTGGAAACAAAATTAGTAAATAACTCAAAGTTGTTATTAAATAAAATCAATAAAACCCCAAACAAAGCCTTGGAGCAATGGCCTGAAATTCTCGAAGAGAAAAAAGTAAAACCAAAGGACTCTGAACATAGCTAAATGGAACGTACAGGGGGTGAACCAAAAGTTGGACATTATTGCAACCGAAGTGCAGAATAGTAAAATAGACATTATTGCACTCACAGATACAAAAAAGAAAGGAACATGTACAAGTAGTGTCGGTAACTTTGTTCACATATTTACTGGAGTCCCAAAATAAAGGAGAGCAGCCAAAGGGGTATCTGTATTAGTCAAGAAAAACCTCAAAAATAAGATTACAGACTACGAGTGCATTAATAAAAACATACCTCGAGTTAACACGAAGATGCTTGGACATAATACAAGCATAATAATAGCCTACACACCATCAGATGACGAAAGATTAGCTACAAAACAAATGTTCCTCGACCAACGTGATGAGACTCACCAAAATCGGCACTACCAAGGAAATAATTATGTTTGGTGATTTTAATAATGGAACTGATAGACAAACCCAAAGCAAAAAAAAATAATAATGGTTTTTTAAAAATATATGGGCATTCAGGCATCAAGAAATCTTAAGTCTAATTATGCTATAGGTGGACAACACTTGGAATGAAAGTGGTATGATGTGCGATTACTTCGTGGTGATACCTGTGGATCTGACGACCATTTGGTAAAAGCAAAAATATTATTCCCTTTCAGAAAAAATAAATAGAGGTGAGAGTAGTGGGAGTAAAGAAAATCAAAAATACAACTTTAGAAGTCTAGAAATCGAACTCGTACGCAAATATTGTATGAGAAGCGATTAGATAAAAAATTAATAAATACAGAACACTTATTTGAAGACACATATACAAACATAGTAAAAAGCCTAATAGAAACAAGCAAAGAAGCTGTTGTGTACCAAGATAGGAGACGGAGGAAATACAGGAAATAGTCAAGGAGGAAAAACGCCCATACTCGGAATGGCTTAGTACTAAAGACCAAAGAGACCTAGGAATCTACAGGGAAATCAGAAGACAGCTAATAAATTTGGTATGCACGGAAAAAAATGCCACGATACAAATACACACGTAGGAGGTAGGCAAAGTATGGAAATTAATTTCTACGGTAAAAAACCCAACCAAAGAAAAAGTTAATCAGATCATCAAATCAGAACAATGGACAGAACACTACAAGAGACTGCTGCAGGAAACGAGACCGAAATATATGTCAGCCTTCCCTATGAGAGACATAGAAGTACATGGAGAGGAAGTAATCATCAAAAAAGAAATGATAAAGAATAGTATTAAAAAGCTTAAATCCGGAAAAGCTAGCGGACTCGCGGGAATATACGCTATATCTCACACTGATTGGAAAATTGCATTCATATCCTCAATACATAAAAAAGGAAACAAGCTGGATTGCAACAATTACAGATAAATTTCCGTAACTATTATACTAAATAGATTGTAGGGTAGGATTCTTAAGAATCTAACAGAGAATGATTTTCATGAACAAGAAGAAGAGCAAAGTGGGGTTCGTGCAGGCAGATCTTGTAGTGATAAATGTTTTTGTCTTACACAGGTAATTGGGAAAAGAAGTGCCAGAAACATAGAGACTCATGTTACCTTTGTGAACCTACAAAAAGCATATGATACCGTTCCTGTGGAAAAATTATGGACAGTGTAAGAGCAAACTAATATCAATCATACATACATAAAAGCAATAAAAGAACTATATAAAGGGTCAAAATCTAAAAAAAATTGGAAATCAACTTCAAAAGAATTCCTGGTAACGAAAGGTTCAAGTAGTAGTAGTAGCTCTAAAAAACTGGAAACGTAAAGTACACGGTATGGGAATACCACTTAACGACCAATTTACCATATACACACTACAGTTTGCTGACGACCAAGTAATTGTGGCTAATGATAAAGAAGACATGGAGTATATGATGAGAAAGTTAACGGAAAAATAACAAAAGTGTGGGTTAACCGTGAACGTAGACAAGCCTCAGTATTTATGTATTAGAAACGAATCAAGTGAGTTAAAACCAGACTAGAGCAGAAAGATAAAAAATATTGTAAAATTTTACATTGATCGAAGGAGGTGGAGAATAGGCGTCGGACTACGTAGAAAAACGTTCTAAACCGACATAGTAGTAGTAAAATTTTACATACATGAAACAATGGTGAAAATCATGCTGCTGTATGGAATAGAGACTTGACGCGTAACAGAAAAATACAAAACAAAAATGGAAAGTGCCGAAATGGATGCAATAAGAAGATAAATGCAAATATCTAGAACAGATCATATAAGAAATGAGACCATAAAAGAATGGGAATCGAGGGAAGATGACATCACTAAAAGACAACTGATATGGTACGGCAATGTACAAGGGATGAATGACGAATGACTACCAAAGCAGGTTCTAGAATGGCAACCAATAGGGCGCAGAAAAGGAGGGCGTCCTAAACTGGAATGGCAACAGTCAATCCAAAGATCAATGAGTCAAAAGAACCTGACATATTGTCAGGATCGAAGGAGGTGTAGAATAGGCGTCGGACAACGTAGAAAAACGTTCTAGTATGTTATTAAATGTCAGTTTTGGCTAATAGTGTTTGTCAAGATGTATAAACTTAATATTCGTCAAATTATTTTACAACTTTTATATCAAAATTTTAACAAATTTCATGGAAACCATTTTTCCCATCCATATAAATAGTGCCTTTAAGCCAAATTAAAAAAAAAACAAAATAATTTCAATAAATATACACACTGTATATAGGAAACATACACACACGGGACAGTACCTAAATTCTCAAAATAATAATCCCTTGGGTGTTATTAACATTCGATATTATTATTAGTCCAGTCAACGAATGGGTTGTAGAGTGCATGAAGGCGGGGAGAATTTTTCTCTCTGAGAATATGTTAAGGGTAGTCAGGACGTTAACATACTAAAAGTCCCCACTCCTAGCCCTCCCGCTTCAGTGGCGTAGGGGGGTGAAAAGGTGCAATTTTTTAGATTTTTGCCTATAACTCAATTACGGTGTGTTGTACAAAAAAAATGTTCTACTAGAAATTAAAGAGGACTAAATTTCCCATAAAACGGTTATGCTAACCTTACCTTTAGTCATCACAGATTCTGAGACAAAGACGACGAAAATCGGTAATTTTTGAAAAAAAACTTTTTGCCCCAACTTTTTTTTCAAATTTGTTAAACACTTTTGTTTTAAATTCTAAAAGATATTCGGTAAAAATAACAATATAAAGCATTCAATTTAAAAACATTTATTTATTTATTTACTAATTTGTGCTCATAAATTAAAAGTTACAGGCGTTTTAGTTTAAAGTTCATGTTTGTGATTTTCCACAAAAAAAAGTGGAGTTGCTTTTAGCATCATCTTTCTTTATCATCATCATAAGCCCTGGAACAAACTTTAGATTTTTGATGGTACCCTGATGGAGGTACTTTAAAAATAAGAGGTAGATATTATTATTAAGGGTTGACATTATTGAACCACGTTAAAAATTGGATAGGTCACTAGGCATTTATACTTGGACTATTGATTCAGGACAAGGTTTTACAAAAAAAACTTGTGTTGATTTAAGAAATTACACTTCTAAAATTAAGTTCGTATATATTGGATTGTACATGAGTACAAATTTACATTTATATTGAATATGGAGCATCCAAAACCTTTACATCTTCAGGCACAGAAAGTGATGGTGATGATTATGTTTTTTAATTTAAATTTACAAATAAGCTAATAAACTATACAACTAAGTACACATATGTATAAAGGAAAAGTGCATTTAGACCGATCGTCTTATATCTACTTACTATTTTACCCAATAAGCTGATAAAATACTCAGGTGTACATACCAGATAAATTGCATAATATACAATTCTCTTACTTCATTTATTATACTTAGAGTATTTCTGGGTAGATGTTTGGTATCCTCGAATTTTTTTAGCCCTGTAAGTCCATTAATGTACGTAGTAAAATCTTTTAAGTAAAGTTTATCAGATTTGTAAATTTAAGACCATTATTTTGTTTGTCTTGCTTTCTTGGGTTGCGAAAGGCCAGCTTCTGGCTCCACTTCCGGAATTTCCTCTCAGTCAATAGTTTCATATTCGTTGTTATTTTTAAGCAATGTCGAAAGCCATTCCATGTCTTCGTCGTCTTCATTGTGATTAGTTGAAACGGACACACCATTAAAACAATTTCCCTGACAATTGTGGCATAAATGGGAACAATTTAACGACTTTTTTCTGCAGCTACATTTGATGCTACTGCAGTTAGTTGTGCATCTACAATAAATCATGTCCAAAATTTCTTTTGGTGTCACAGGATCTTGGGCGAAGACTGGAACTAGACAGTTTACTTTAAATTCCCAACCCCATAGTTCTGGAGCTAGCTAATTTCCTAACCAAAGCTGTACTTGATAATATGTTCTATACGAATGTTGTTTTGTTGCTCCTTCACTTGGGGGAAGTGATGATAGATCAGATTTAATACTTGCTACCGATTTTAAAAATAACCGAAATCGGTACACATTTAGGAATTTTCATTTGTTGGAGAGTTATACCATTTTAACATGCATAAATGTCCAGCATTTTCTACTTCAGCATGCGAGAAGCTGGGATTGTAAAATACTTTTGCTGATTTTTGGATTTCAGGGTGCTTTTAATAAAGCTTTATAAATCCAAGCTTACCCCTTCGAAATGCTGCCGATGTTGAATTGCAACCAGTAAAAGCATGCAGGAACAGTATTCCTTTTAGTCCCAGCTGCTGCATCTTCCCTAATTACAGCTACATTGCATGCATTTTTTAAAGAGTTTTAAATTGCAGTGCTCACAATCAGCACATCAGCATCATCTGATGCTTGCAGCATTGTGATTCCACATTCCTGAAGTTTGGAGCTAAGTAATTTTATAAGACGATCTTTGTTGTTGGTATTTGAAAAGAATTCCTGACTTTTATTTGATTCTGGAAAGTAAAATACATATCTAGTGATTTTTTTATACAATAGCGTCTTTTTTAGTTGATAGTTAAATTGAAGCGTCTTTTTTCTTCTGCAGCCTTGGTACTCATTTCTGTTATCTTATATCCATAAAAAACCACAGTACAAAACTTGCCTGCATAGTGGGTCTTGATGAATTTGACGTATCCATTACAAATTTCAGTAACTGAGGATCCTCTTTAACACACAACTTTATGCAATAAAAACCCCACATCATAGTTTGTCAGATCTCGTTTGTTGGTTTAAAATGATCAAACAAAACAGATTTTTTTGTTTTTCTCATACCACTCTCATTGAATAAGGCTATAGGAAATGGAGCCAGTTCATATTGCAAATACTCTTTTAAGTAATCATCACTTTTTTTGCTTATAGATATTCTTTGAAAGAGTAACCAAATTTTATAAGGTTTTTTTAGACACTCATTCCTGGAGCAAAACAAGTTTATTTTCTCTAATTACAGTTAATATTCAATCTTTCTACGATTTATATTGACAGAGTTAATGGGGTGGTGCTTTATAAAAACTCACCCAGTACATTACCCTAACTTTTATCTTTTCTCGCCCCTAGTGTATTACTTATAAATAATGCAAAAAGTAAATAGGAAAGTTTTTGTAATATTTGTGAAAGTTGAGAAATGTCATTAAAAATTTCAATTTGCTCTATCTTTTGACAAGTTTAAGGTAGATTGGTAATAAGTACACATTTTTAAAGAAAATTGATCGGTCTTTAACTTTTATATTAACAAATTTCATCTAAAGTCAAAAACAAAATTGTTAGATGAACATGTTTGATAAAAAATATGGGCCAATAATATGTTTTTCAAAAATTACCGATTTTCGGTAGCCACTATCTCAGCATGTGTTTCATTAAGGTTAAAGCTAGCATAACGGTTTTGTAGGGAATTTAGTCCTCTTTAATTTTTAATAGGACATTTTTCTTTGTTACAACTTACCGTAATCGAGTTAAAGGCAAAAAACCGAAAAAGTGCACCTTTTAACCCACCTCCGTTACTGAAGCGGGGGTGCTAGGGGTGGGGACTTTTAGTATGTTTACCTCCTAACTGCCCCAAATACATTCCTGAAGAGAAAAATTCTCCCCCCTTCATGCACTCTACAACCCCCTAATGCCCATTCATTGACTGAACTATATGTTCAAGGGATTTCAGAAAACATAAGACGAAAGCCAAACACTATAATATAAAAACAGTTTTTTTATCGGGAAATCTGATAAGGCAGTGGCGAGGCGTAAGGATTTTTTTAAGGTTGACAGAAGAAATGAAAAAAAAATACAAAAAAAAATATATTTTTATTTTGCATAAAAAGTACAACAAATATTTATATTAATAGTGTACAGTAACTCTCAAACTGTCTTAAAAATAATAGTCTGCGTATTTCACTAGTAGTAAAATGGTCAATAACACTTTCCTTAAAATTTGGATATTAGAAATTTTATGTACACAAAAATGGAAAAATTAAACAATTAATTTTGTCTGGCGTCGACACCGACACATACGTATGGAAACCATATACGTAGTATTTCCATACTCCCTGTTACCCATTTACACAATGGCTGGCATTTGATGCAAACTTCAGAAATAAAGATACGAAAAATGCACAGACACCAAATTTACATAGATAGAGTTTCTGTCAGCTCTGAGCCGATGATTTGACGTGACGAATACAAGAATAAAATATGTATTCGTAAAAGTATAACCAATTAGGACATTTTATCTTAAGGACCGGAAAAAGGATAGACTTATACCCACTGACATTGCTATTTCAAATATGTTTGCATTATGCATCATAAGGTACCGTAGGTATTGCCATAATACGTACTATAAGGAAATAATATGCCTATATAATTGAAAGCAACCAATCAGGTCATTTTTGCTTAAGGACCGCAAGGACTCATGTTTGCATCATGAATTGGCAATTACCGTGGGTATTGGAATATTATGTATATGATGGAAACCCTAACTGCAAAATTAATTGGCAAAAAAAATTTTTAAGTCACAATTTTATAAAATGCACTAAAAATTAAAAAATAATTTTCTAACATTCTAATATTATCATAATAATAAAAGCGATGGCCGACTGATGGAAATTTTGACGATGTTAGCACGATAAGATATCCGTATCAATTAAATATCACTATTTGATGATAGATATTGCAATGGCATAACATTGCGGCACATCAAACATATTTTTGATGACCTGCTATGTTGAATATTCTTTAAGTGTTTAGATCACAAATTTAGATTAAGTTATGCTTTGATTTGCGGCCATCGCTTTTATTATTATGAAAATATTAGAATGTTTTTAATTTTTAGTGGATTTTATAAAAGCTTGTGACTTAAAATGTTTTTTTTCCAATTTATTTTCTACTTTTTAGTCTCAGCTATCTACTCTAACAAATGATATTTGTTCAATAACAGAACAGATTTTTTTTCTTAATGTTGTATTGTCTTGGGACCACTATGTGTGTACCAAATTTCATCGAAATCGAATAATGGGAAATGTGTCAAAAACGCTTCACAAGATTTGATAGATAGTTAGACAGAAGATCTGAAGCTAAATAAAAGCTTGTAATAAAAAGATGTCGATTTAAATCAAAACAAAATATACACGCAGAGTCGAGTATACTTACGCTCAGCAAAATATTGCGCTTCGATATAAATTAATTATATGCGAAATGCACGCACTATCTAGCTGGCGAATACAGTAGACAAATAGCCGAATGTCTTTTGAACTGTACCCTATAGCAGTGGTTTTAGAATACAATTTTTAATACGTCTACATCATCTACACCGTGTTTTTTTCGAAGCGCACTTTAGTTGAGAGGTGCGGGCCGTGCGGTGGGACCAGGATTGTCATTATTTTTGGTTTTTAGTTGTTAAATAATAAAAATAATAAATAATATACAAACAATAAATAGCATTAAGGAATATTTTTATGTAATAATAATATCCAAAATTTTGGGTAGGCACTGTCTACCTTGTCTACCCGTACGCTTCGCCACTGCGATTAAAAGTTTTGTAACTAAAACACAACCAGAAAATCCCTCAAATAATAAGAAATGTATTTACCAACTCCCGTGTGAGTGTGGTAAATCATATGTAGGTGAAACGAAACGCCATCTTCAGGTTAGAGTAAATGGGTTTAAAAAAGTACCCAATTAGGAGATATTGAAAAATCCTGTTTAGCGGATCATGCATGGTCAAATGATCACAGGATTCAATGGCCTGACGGTAAAGTTTTGCATAAGGAGTCGCATTGGCGAAAATGGAAGTTATTGAAGCTGCGTTTATAATGCAGAATTAAGAAGTTTTCAGTCAACATGTGTACATAAGTAGCCAACAAGTGTACATATGGAAACCACTCCTTATAGAAAACAAGCGCCTTAGGATAAAAAGGGGGCAGCCATAACTACTTTTATTCAAGACCGATATTAAAATTTAAAGAATTTAAACGGGTGCCCACGATCCATAAGAAATTGGCACGGTTCTTTGGTTCGGTTCAAAGAAAAATAATCATATTTTGTAAACTAAAGACAAATTGACCAAAGATATAATTAACTTTGTTTAGCTGACTGTTAATTTAAGCCATTAAAAGGAAATGTAAAAAATCGTGCAAGATATGGGAGCTCTGCAAGTTTTAACAATTTTGTCACACCTGTGTTTTGAGCCTTCTGTCGATATACGAATCCAATATCGGGCAAGAAAATATCGATAAATGAAAAGAGGGATGAAGAAGAAACAACACTGTAGGTAATAATTTTATTATTTGTTAACAAGGTGCTTATCAAACAAGGAAATTAATATTTTTAAAATAATACTTAAGCATTTGAAACGAAAATGTCGATTATAACGAATAACGAATTCTTAGTTGTTATTTGAAATTTTAGCTTTAAATTAAAACATTTGAAAGCAAATTTGATTGAATTGAAATCTACGTAGCTCGAATTTCTAGAACTAACAAAGCTAAAACTGATTTGTAATAAATATCTGGCCGTTGCGTTGACTCACACAATTTCCTTTGTTTTCTTATTAACATAAAATTTGGCAAACGCGCTGACGCAACAATGATACCAAGCTAAGCGAAAATTATACGATGTGGACGCAATTATGATAAGAAAGTGTCAAAAATTATACAAGGGACGCAACATTGAATGGCAAATAATTGGAAGCAATAATGTTTGTTTGTACAGTTTTTCGTATATTGCTATTTTTAGCCCAAAAATTACGAAAAATAGACGACTAATCCAGAAATTTCAAAAACTGAAATATATATTATTAAAACCTTTAAAAAACAGACGTTTTCTTGGAGACGCAATAACGATGCGTTTTAAATGGAAGCAATAATGATATAAGGATCTATATATATATATATATATATATATATATATATATTTATCAACAATATGTGATTATGTTTTAATTGCATCAAAACTCAAAGCATGAGAGCATGTAACAAATAAAAATTTTCGGTTTTATGCACTTCTTTTCTTTTTTAAGACTCACCTGATGGGTAGTACTGGCTGTAAACCATGGGATCTCCAGCTTCATTACGGTCCACAACAGGGTAGACTACTTCATAGCCGGGACAGTCGGTGGGGAAGACAAACAGTCTGTGTGGGTTGGCCTCAGAGAAACTTGAACTATCAAAAAATATACTGTAATCTAACAGTTACTTTACTAAAGAGATTGTAAGTATAAAATTTTTGGTTTTCTATAATTATTAGTAAGTAACCGACCGAAAAATAAGCTCTTTCTGTATCATTCTATTCGGTCTCAACAGCGACCGGTAAAGAACCAAGAGACCGAAAATTCTCTTTCTGTTACCTGTTTTAGTCAACGTGGTCATGACTCTGTCATTTAGACCGTAATTATGATGACAGTTCTTAAACTGTGTTTGATAGATTTGACATTTCTATCAAAACAATAGACCTATTAAGGTCGGGTGACCCCTCGAGGGGCACACAGCAGGTTGGATTCTTCTTGAATTCTTCTATCTAAAGCCATAAAAGCGAAAGAATCTAGGCTTAAATTCGACCCAATGCAAATAATTATAGAATCTTTCTCCAAAGATGTCATTTTCTTGGCGTGACAATTTTTTCTATGTAAATTTGAAAGTGTCACCATTGCTTATAACCTGTTTTGGTTTTTGTGCCCCTCAATCCTTATAGGTAAATAAAGGATTAGGCACACCTCTTATAGGATTTCTGTAGTCCGTCAAACTCCATGAAATTTTGGTATGTTGTAGACTGAACCTTTCTTATAAAAAGTTCTCATGGGCCCAACTCAAATGAATGACCAGTTTTTAAAATACAGGGTGTTGAAAGTGATAATGTCCAAAAGCATAATAGCTCCTTAGACCGGTTTTCCAAACAGATACGCAATGTTACTATCACATATATTTACGATGTATTTATTTTTAATCTGTACCTTTAAAACATTATTTATAGGGTGTTTAATAAAATATTAGTCGAAATTTTAATTAGAAACAAGGTTTAGTATGTTGTAGATTAAACCTTGCTCATCAGAAGTTCTCATGAGCCCCACATAAATAATGCCCAGTTTTTAAAATACAGGGTAATAGTAACAGTAATAATGTCCAAGAAGCATAACGACTGTTTAGACGGGTTTTCAAAACATAAACGCAATGTTACTATTGCATATATTTACGATTTATTTATTAGTTTTAATCTGTACCTTTAAAACATTATCTACAGGGTGTTTAAGTAAATATTAGTCGAATATTTTAATGAGAAACAAGCTGTAGATTAAACCTTACTCATAAGAAGTTCTCATGGGCCCAACTTAAATTAATTTCCAGTTTTTGAAATACAGAGTGTTAAAAGAGATAATGTTCAAGAAGCTCTTTAGACATGTTCTCCAAACATATAGGCAATGTATAGTATTCTTGGCTTATTATGTATATATTAGACCGTTACCTCTGGTATAATGTGGTTTTGATTAGTTTATTATTTAAGCGTTTTATACGTCTGTGCCGTGCCGTGTAAAAAGTTATAATGCTTATTTTTCATGAAAATTTTCGACTAATATTTACTTAAACACCCTGTAGATAATGTTTTAAAGGTATAGATATGAAATAATAAATAAATCGTTAATGTATGTAATAGTAACATTGCGTAAGTGTTTGAAAAGCCTGTGTAAAGAGTAAATGCTTCTTGGATATTATCACTTTCAACACCCTGTATAATAAAAACTGGTCATTAATTTAAGTTGGGCTCATATGAACTTTTGATAAGAACGGTTCAAACTAAACACACTAACGCTTGTTTCTCAGTAACACTTTTGATTAAAATTTACTTAAAAACCCTGTAGATGATGTTTTAAAGGTACATAATAATAAATAAATCGTAAATATATGTAATACTATAAATCGTAAATATATGTAATACTAACATTGCTCGTTCGAATAATATTTAATAAACCCCCGGTAGATAATGCTTTAAAGGTAGAGATTAAAAATAATAAATAAATCGTAAATATATATATTGTAATACTTACATTGCATATATGTTTGGAAAACCCGTCTAAAGAGCCTCAAGTAACATTATTACCACTCAAGGTTTTATTAATTTGGTTCTGAGGTTATTTAGAGGGTGCTGATATGGCTTTTAGGATCAATTTGGCTACATAAAGGTAATTTATATTGCCAATTACCTAAAGAGGTGTTATACAACCAAAAAGTGATTTATAAAGGGCGTATAATAAAACTGATACTTTGATTGATTTCTGATTTATAAAGATGGTCTTATAAAACCCTTTTACCTAAAGTTTTTAAAAAGAAATAAACATAAACTTTGGTCATTTAGTTTTTTCATTACCTTAGGTCATAACAAAAGTGTTTTATAATAGGGCTAAAGGTTACCTTATATCCTTTTGTTTTTGTAGTTACCAGTAGTTTAATAGTAAATATGATTATATAGGCGGCCATATAGAAGCTAGTTTCCTTGAGATTTTTAAGAGTGGTAAATATAAACTTTAGACTTATGGTTTTTGCCATTACTTTTAGGCATTTTAAAAAGGTTTTATAGGAAGGCTTAAAGGTAAACTTAATTCTTTTGTATATATAGTTACCAATAGCTGCATATTGAATATTATTTAAATAGGCGGCCATATAAAACCTTGTTTCCTTAAGGATTCTAACAGAAGTAAATAAATACTTTTGATTTAGTTTTTTTAGGTACTTCTGGTAAAAATAATAGATATACCTAGGTACAGATTGGTACCTACTTATTGCAAGATTGATTATTTAAAGCACAATAATTAATAATTGTGGAGCTTCCGACCTCCTGGGTAGGGCACTCAGGCCTAGATAAGGCCTGTTTAAACGGCCAATATAAGAGGTTTCCCTCCAACCTGCAGGTACAACGGATATCATTGCACTGGCCCTCTTGATTGTGTGCAAATTGCACGATAAAAAACATTTAAAAGTGTTGAATTATACGCTTTTAACACTTTAAAAAACAAATACAAAAAATTTAAGTGAGGTTATGTTGACTATGTTTACTTTCTTTTTTTTATTGGTTTCATAAGGGAACTCAAAAGTCTTGTTGCCATAGAGTAACAAATAAAACCAAGTGACCACTATAAAACGATAATGGCGTATATAAATTTGAAGGAAGTTCACGAGGTAAAAAGTTTTTACAAAAAGGTTTCACGGGCAAGACCTCAGAGGTAAAGGTAGCTCAGGGACGCGTTTCTGCCTCATTAGGCTTCATTCAGCCCGAGCATAACCATAAAATGGAAGGAGATGAAATGATGAGGTGGATATCTGAAAAGGAATATGAAATATGGTGTTTACTGAGGAGAGACCAACTGTCAATTTGCAGCTTCGGTCAGGGTTACCTCAGTTTTAAGGCTAATTTTGACGTCGCGACGGAGACAGATATAATCTGCTCCCAGAAAACAGCCTGAGCCCTGGATTTTTTAAATTTGAAGGAAGTTCACGAAGTAAAAAGTTTTTACAAAAAGGTTTCACGGGCAAGACCTCAGAGGTAAAGCTAGCTCGGGGACGCGTTTCTGCCTCATTAGGCTTCGTTCAAAATTAGCCTTAAAACTGAGGCAACCCTGACCGAAGCTGCAAATTGACAGTTGGTCTCTCCTCAGTAAACACCATATTTCATATTCCTTTTCAGATATCCACATCATCATTTCATCAATGAAGCCTAATAGGCAGAAACGCGTCCCCGAGCTACCTTTACCTCTGAGGTCTTGCCCGTGAAACTTTTTAGTAAAAACTTTTTACCTCGTGAACTTCCTTCAAATTTAAAAAATCCAGGGCTCAGACTGTTTTCTGGGAGCAGATTATATCTGTCTCCGTCGCGACGTCAAAATTAGCCTTAAAACTGAGGCAACCCTGACCGAAGCTGCAAATTGACAGTTGGTCTCTCCTCAGTAAACACCATATTTCATATTCCTTTTCAGATATCCACATCATCATTTTATCTCCTTCCATTTTATGGTTATGCTCGGGCTGAATGAAGCCTAATGAGGCAGAAACGCGTCCCCGAGCTACCTTTACGTCTGAGGTCTTGCCCGAGAAACCTTTTTGTAAAAACTTTTTACCTCGTGAACTTCCTTCAAATTTAAAAAATCCAGGGCTCAGGCTGTTTTCTGGGAGCAGATTATATCTGTCTTCGTCGCGACGTCAAAATTAGCCTTAAAACTGAGGCAACCCTAACCGAAGCTGCAAATTGACAGTTGGTCTCTCCTCAGTAAACACCATATTTCATATTCCTTTTCAGATATCCACATCATCATTTCATCTCCTTCCATTTTATGGTTATGCTCGGGCTGAATGAAGCCTAATGAAGCAGAAACGCGTCCCCGAGCTACCTTTACCTCTGAGGTCTTGCCCGTGAAACCTTTTTGTAAAAACTTTTTACCTCGTGAACTTCCTTCAAATTTAAAAAATCCAGGGCTCAGGCTGTTTTCTGGGAGCAGATTATATCTGTCTCCGTCGCGACGTCAAAATTAGCCTTAAAACTGAGGCAACCCTGACCGAAGCTGCAAATTGACAGTTGGTGTCTCCTCAGTAAACACCATATTTCATATTCCTTTTCAGATATCCACATCATCATTTCATCTCCTTCCATTTTATGGTTATGCTCGGGCTGAATGAAGCCTAATGAGGCAGAAACGCGTCCCCGGGCGTATATAAAATTATTTAAACAATATTGTAAACAGAAAATATTTATCTAGTCGTTTTAGCAGTGTTTTTTAACATTCATTTTACTTTAATTTTGATTTATGTAAACCAAACAGACTTTTTTATTGGTAAATAGTGTAAATTATTTTTTTTTATTTTAAACATTTGTTATTATGTTATCAAAAAACGATCAAAAAGCATTTTTGAGCTGCCGCGCTTGTTTTGAGAGCTTTTCAGATACGATTTTATCAGAAAAATAAGTCTGGCAGGCAATTTGATGATCAACAAAACGACAAACTCCTCATATATAGGTATATTTTTATGTGACAAAATAATTTTGGGAATTTTTGGCAATTTTGTGACCTAAATTATTTTATATAGCCATTGTAAATCTAAAATATCGCTAAAGCATTTATAGGAAAAATTCTTTACTCTAAAGGTATTATGGTATTCAACAGAATCGCCAGGATACCAAATTACCAAATCTAGTTTTATAATAGGATAGAGGACGTTTCTGAGTTGCGTTTAGAACCTGCCATAATAGCTTTAGGCTCTAAAAGGTTCTATACTGGTGGAACCGCTAGAGGGCGAAGCTAGAGTTTATTTCTTATGGTTTTATAGTAAGTTTAAAACATAGGTTGCCACCACCAAATGGGGAGTCCCATTTAGGAGGTCTATAAGGGTAATGGGAACGTGCTAGCGACCAAACATTAAAACTAGTGGTTTTAAGGAAAGGCGCTGGCAACCTTTTAGCTTCTGCTATAAATAAAGAAATGTTACTTGGGGCTATTATGCTCCTTGGACATTCCCACTTTCAACGCCCTTTATTTCAAAAACTGGTCATTAATTTGAGTTGCGCCCATGAGAACTTTTGATAAGAAAGGTGCAGTCTACAACATGCCAAAATTTCATGAAGTTTGACAAATTACAGAAATCCCATAAAAGTTGTGCCTGATCCTTGCGGTTTAAAAAATCAATATTTATATATTAAGTGTGTCAAAGGAGTTTTATGTACGTTAGAAAAAACGTACGATACACGACCGGAATCTGACTTTTTTACAGGTCTCCTCAGGTTTATAGCTGTGAATTTCCTTGGTCGATTTGTAAAGTTTACGTTTCCGGTCTAGTAACGTAAATACATATTATTATTAAATACATATAATATTAAAAATAAGGAATAATCAATTTCATGAATTGTGACGACTACCTCGAGTCCTATTAGTTTTTTTGGCCGAAGTTGTGTAGCATTTAAACTTACTCATTTTGAATAAATTCGGAAGAGGATTTTTTTTTACGAAGACTTTTAATTTTTAATTTGGATTGTGACCAAACTTTTAATTAACTGTGAGTTATTATTTTTCTAAGGAGGGGGTAATAAGTACCCCTTTTAACCTTCCTCAAATCGGCGCTTGAGCCTAAGTAATTTTAATAAAAATAATGCAAAATGATTGAAAAAACTGGAGTTATGGTATCACATTTATCCATGTTGGGATTAGAATTCAGGGAGGGGTGAATAACCCTCAACCCCCTTAAAATCCGCGCTTGCTTATAAATGAATTGTTGCTTGCAAAAAATGTTTGACAGTGACCGTGAAAACGCGTTCGAATTTTTTAAAATTCATATTTGAACTGATTTTTAATTCCGATGAACTTTTTGACCAGAAAAATTTGATATCAGATTACTTTAGATTTTAGGACATGCAGAACTTTTTATATATAATTTTTTTTTCTTAAAATGAATAATAAAAAGTTTTTCATATTATGATTCCAACATACTGTATATTTCCTCTTCAGATCCCGACCAAACATTATAGATTTTTTTCAATGTAGGTTGAGTCCTTGCCATAGGCATTTACACTGTTGTGACGTTTTCTACCTCTGTATTTATTATATGCATAATGACAGCAACAAAAATAATTCTGAAAAATAGCATGTCTTTGGGTTGTTTGTATCTGTTTTTTTTTTTTGTAAACCTATAGTCATTTTATAACCAAAATGACATATTTAATTTTCAATATATTTATGTTTCGGAAATATACGAAAGTGTAACTGCGTATTGCAAGGACTATTTTAAATTTTTGCCGAAAGGTGTTTTCGGCAATAATGTTCAAAACAGTTAGACTGGTAATACTAACTGATGCTTACCGAAAATTATTGCACTTTTCTGGCAAAGTGACATTAAAATCATATGTACATAAATGTGGAAATGGGGTCCAAAGAGAATATGTAAAAAAAAATATTTCAACTTACCCTGCAGCAGAACAATGCGACATAAACTCGTCAGCCACCGCAGCCGCCTGAATCACATCAGACCCGACTTCAACTTGTTCTGACGTCATTGCTGCGGACGATGTATTTAGTACACCGTTTGGCTGTATAGCTTGACTCAAAACTTGAGTTTCGGTCTGATTTTTATCAGCACTTGCAACGCTTAGGTCCAGTAATTCGCCTCCGATAGATGGGGCGATGAACACTGAATTTATTATTGGTATTGATGTAGGTCTAGTAAAAAAAAAGCAAAGGCATTTTAAAGCTTAAACTGCCAAGTCAATTGAGATGCTAGTGCCTCTAAGCCGAGGTTTACTTTTGCTTATTTTATATTCCTGAATAAAAACTAAAAACCTCAAACGCCAGAGCTCTTTAAAACGCCATACAAATACAAGAACTGTGCTCGTTCGAGACACACAAAGCAAATAAAACTTTGTTTAATAAAACAAGTGTGAATAAAAACAAGTTTTACATTAATACATAAAGTGGTGATTTTTAGTTGTGCGACAAATCTTAATAGGATAAAACAAAATTGCTAATTAGTTTACCCTGACAATATTGTAATTACTTCAATTTCAAACTTTAATAATTTGATATTTCCAACAAGGCAGTCGAGGAGGGGGGCATAAAAAAAGAAGTTACTTACGCCTCAGGAATGTTGGCCTTCTTCAAGCCATCGATCTTCAAGCCATCGATAGCTTGAACCAAGTCTGAATTCAAAATGGTTTTCGGCAAGTGAAGCAACTCATTCTTGGGCTCAGCAGCGTTACCAACTTTGATAAAGACGAATCCTAAAAAAGAGTTTTGTTTGTAAGTCAAACAACCTACATTTTATTTAGAAAAATTAAGACAATTTTCATTGACTGACAAATATCTATTACTAAAACATCAAAATCGTCAAACTGACAATAAATGTTAATGTCGTAGTCTGTAGCACAGTGGTGGCACATCACACGGCGGGGTTCGAATCCTGGCTAGATACTTGGATGTTTATAATTGTTTAAAATGCTTTAACTTTGCGACACTGGGCGGATTGATCCTTAATGAATGGAAGTACCAGATAAAAAGAAATATTAAAATGATGATTCCCCTACTTTTTTAAGGTTTTAATAGTAAACAAAAACCTAAGTCAACGTGATGTCGTAGATATTAAGTCAGTTGGGTTGAATGATCTTTTAAATTCTATAGCCAACCTGTCTAGAGTATAAGGACCGACGTTGGGCTACAATTAAACCCAGGCCAGGGTGCATACAGTGGGGGCCAAAGTAATAAGTGTGCCCTAAAATTGTATGAAAATCTGCACCTAGTCTAACTATAAAAAAGCTTTAAGTATATTTGAAAACTTCAGTCTAATTCTCAGCTCAAGAGCTATGGCGACTTTTCGCATAAAATAATCTATTCTTTTTGGCAGGCATAAAGAAAAGCTAAAAGAAAAAGTTTTTTTCTATGTAGTTTTAGGCAAAAGCGACTAGCAATATTAGAAATATTGGTAAACATTATATACCTCCTGAACATTTTATAAGGATTGAACAAACGATAATGAAAAATACTTGAAACAATTAACTATTCAATATTTGGACACTTATTATTCGGACGTTCGTGGTTAAAACTCTTACCATCTTTCTTTGTCCCCTTCTTAATTTTAGTGCGCATGTCCTTCACGGTTTTACCATCCTCTTCGACCACCAGTGCTACTTCATAATCGCTGTCCCCGCTATCGGTGCTTGCGACGGATATCGTTGATCCTTGATCAATAGAAGTTTTGGTAGACTGACCATTGGAAATGGATGATTTTGCTGCATCATTTTCGTTGTTGTTGTCGTCACATGGTTCGGGTTTTGTGATGTTAGAGATTTTAGAATCGGATACTATAGAAAATAAAACAAGGTTTGTTATAACAAAGTATAAACCGCAACTTCATAGGGGTATAGTCAATCACGGACACCGGTGTTTTGAAAAAAGGCATTTCCTTCCTCAGCGTGGCTTGCCTGACACAAAGTAGAACAACTGCTAACTAAGTGTGACGGCATGTTTGCTTGGATCAATTAAGGCTACTGATAATGGGTGCCGCGCTTTCAGCGCCATTTCATTTCTAAGCTTAAAAACACCAATTATCAGTTACCTTAGGATAAATACCCTTTAATTGCTCAATAAACTCAAGATAATGGCTTTATTTTCCAAAAGTTCCAAAATTCAAAGAATTTCGTTAAATTTAATAAACAACGTCTCTGGTTTTCGATGGTGTTACTTGACGACCGACCATTTTAACAACGTCAAATTACCGCATTGTCAAATTGTCAACGTCATTTGAAAGCAGTTAATGGTTTCAATACGCGTTAGTAGTACTTCTTATAAGTATGTACTCTGGATAAATTTAACGGATGCATTTCCCTAAAGGTGGGCAAGCCATATTGCCTTTTCTTTCTGGCACAATCCAGTTTTACATGCAAAACTGATTTTGGAAGATAGATAGACCTACCTTTCTTTGCCTGTGTTATCCCCTGGACATTTTTTGAGGTCTTGTGATAACAAAAACAATAGAGGTCACTATAATCACAGAAATAGATGGCGACATATACAAGTCAAGCTCTTAAAATAATAATGAATGACATTTAAGCAGCATCATCTATCGTGCAGCACGCGAGCAGAACTGTTTTGGTGCTCTGCGCGTTGTGATTATATTCTTACTCTTAGTTTCTTTTGAATGTTGAATGGCAATTAGTACACATTTATTACTGATTGATTTAGACACTTTTGAAACATAATAAAACTGTCAAAAATGCAGTCGATCTTTTTCTAGAATACAATTTATCCTTACTAATATTGGTTTACTGTGAAAGTTGGAGCAAAAGGATAACTTCAGTCAAAACCTTCAGGTAATTGTTTTTTATAACTGTCAAAGAGAGGTGCCCACCTCTGATGTAAAAATAGCTGTCAAAGTGTATCGGGCACATCTCGTGTACACAATAAACTGTTTTAAGAGTCCGTCTGAAACTAGGTAGCTGTGTCGCCGATTATTGATTCCTATAGGGATAAAAGGTAGGACAATGTGCTGCAAAATTCATATAAGATTTTTGTGATAAACCCAATCAAATAATTTTTCATAATCTATAAAGCTCACATACACTGGCTCAAGCCGTTTAAGAAATCTAAACAAATAAAAATCAATTTGTTTCTTTGGTATATTAACTATTTACCTTTTAAATCTTTTGCAGCTTCCTTTTCTTCAGCTTTGTCAACATTTTTAGTCTGTACTCCAGAGGTAGAGGGAACATCAATGTTTACCTAGAAAATAAGGGCTGAGTGGAAAAAGAACCCTTTATTTGTTTGTATTTTCGATGATTGTGTGTATATTATACAAAGCAATCGGGAGAGTAATACTACGCACTAAGCGGCAACAATGCATCGTTGCGATGAGCCGAAGTGAGGCAGCAAAGAAGAGTTTGAAACTTTAAAATAAGCAAAACTAGGGTAAGTTTGTTTGTTTTCCACTTTCCAAAAGAATATTTTTAGTTCTTGTTTGTGATGGAGGGAAATGAGAAGGGAGAGTCATAACCAAGGGGAAATTTGCTTGTGGTAATCACTATACAGTTCGCTGGGAATTACACATCATAAGAAAATCGCTTTGATTCACCTAAAAATCACTGGGAATTATTGGGAAAAAATGGAAATCACTGTACTTTTTTTGAGGTGGCAAATTTCCCCTCGGTCCTAACTTAACTAATTTTTTAATAATTGTCCTCTGTCCTTCTTTTGGGAGGTCGAAATCTGTGTTAACCTCACTTGGTCAATTGATCGCAGGGTTTGAAAAAAATACGTTTGTAATTAATTGACAAAGGTTAGGTTAACACCGATTTCAACCTCGCAAGAGGCGACCAAGCGAGCTAATTTAACAAATCGTTTTGCATACAAATGTTAAAAAAAAATGCATATCGAAAAAGTAAATTTTTTTTTAAATAGTGTGTATTCAAAATTTGTATGTATTGTATTGTATGATATTTTATCCATAGCCGCCGGTAACAAATGTATAGAAACCCTAAACTCCGGACTATGTTGTCAGTTCTACGTGTTAGTGTATAATATAATAGTAAGGATAGAATTATGTTTCTGTAATTTTCTTTGTTTGGAGTTTCTAAATTTGATCATTTTCTTACTGTGTGAGAGGAGCAGAAAAATCCCGTTTAGAATATGTGTCTATGATTATTTATTAGATTTTTCTTTAAAGCCAATCTTACCAGTAAATTTTCAGGCTCATTTTTTTTCTCGCCGGCTTCAGTATTGTCAAGAATAAAGCATGTCGGCACCAACACATATTCTTCCTTTAAGCTTTTGGAAGTGTTAGAATTGTTGCTGTCATCCACTGACGCCACGCTTACGTTGTCCTGGTTGGATTCAGTGTCGCTATCGCTCAAAAGAGGGCGCATCGTGTCCTGGTTCAGGGCAGACATCTAAATAAACAAATATTTTGTTATTCATCATACGCTATCACTCGGTATTGTTGTAGTCTGGTGTGCGCTCCTTGATGGCCATATAAGCCAATTCTGGAGGCCCACACTATTCCGCAGTCCTGGCACACCCAGTTTCCTGCGGTAGCTTGACCGTTCTTCTCTTGGTTTTCTCCTTCCGTTCTGCGGTCTTTCTTTTGAACCTCTAGCCTCCGTCGCTCCTGTTCAAATATTTGTGATCCTTTATGGACCAGGCAGCTCTATCATTTGCCACCGTCTCGAAGTTGTTAATGTCTATTTGGGATTTTATCATTTTGTTCTTGAGATTGTCCTTGTATCTTTTCTGTTGTCTTCCCTGATTTCTTCTTCCCTCTGTCAGTTATCCATAGAATATCTGCTTTGGAAGACTTGACCCGGGAATGCGAATAACGTGGCCTGTCAATTTTGTTTTTAGAGACATATTGAAACACTTGAAGCTTTGCCAGTCATTGTGGTAGTTTAACAACCACTACAACTCACAGATTATAGAACAACTAGACACAACCAAACAAAATAAAAACAGCATGTGTTTGGCATTAGCATATTTGAAAATTTGCCTGAATTACAAGGACACTCGTAGGCAACCCGTTAGGCAGCCTAAGCAAACTTACTATACTATACTTTGAATTTATGGCGCCCTTGTCAAAATGGCGGCGACCGTCAGTTGTTATTTTTGTTGAAAAACAAAGATGTTCTCGAACTTTTCCTTCTCTAATGGAAAAAGTAATGTTTTAAGACCCTGAACAGTTTAATTCAAAAACCTGGCAAACCAAAAAAAAAGGGGTTGACAAGCACTTTACAATGCTAAACTTGAGAGCGAAATTTTGGTTCGGTTCGGTTCATGCAAGTCAAGTGAAAATATTAAAACATATCCTTTATTTTTAGGGTAATTTTACAAAATAAATGTTTTGTTACACAAAAAATCTATAAAATTAATAAATAAAAAATAACGACGCGCTCCAAAATGACCCTATTGTCTAGGTTTCCCCAGAAATCGACCAATATGGTTGTTTGTAGCCAATACCCATATAAAAATAAATATATTTAAACAAGTTTTCGTGGCTATGCGGGGAAAATAGGTTGTTTCTCTTGTATTTTTTTGTCGGTAGCTCAAAAGTTTATCTCTAAGGGGGTCCAAAATCTAATGGACACCTAATAAGTGTTGACAGTTAACTGTATGGCTCTTCCACTCGCCCGTTTCGTCCTTATGGAACTCCTCAGAGCACTGCTTAGTAGGATATCCCTTAAAACGTTTGTATTGAAAAAATAAGATCGTCCCGCCATCTAGTAAAATAAGAGAGAAACTAAAACAACAGCAGGCGAGTATAGTTGTAATAGATATGTCCCAATAAACTCTATGTTGCAATGTTTGCAGTACATGACCTTGGTTTTTATTTTTAAAATGAAAGCAGGGAAGGCGCCACAATATTTAAGGGATAAAATAATATATAATGATCAGGTTCATAACTATAACACAAGACAGCAGCGTGACATTTATATAAATAGAAGAAATACATCGAGTGCACAAAACTCTGTTTTTCATAAAGGATTTGTGATGTTTAACCAATTGCCAAATGAAATAAAAGTAGCCCTTTCTGTAGAAACTTTTAAAGCCAAACTTAAAGAATATTTGCAAAAGAAAAGCAATATTTATATTGCATAGGCCTATTGTTTGAATTTGTTTAGTTTGAAATATTGTAGATTGTGTCAGTTTATTTTGTTTACAGGTTTACTAGTCTATGTCATTTTATTGTTTCATGACTATTTTTTATTTTTGAGTATCTTTCTGTTTTTTTGTTTGTGAAGCAATTTGACTTATTATTATTTTGCTATTTTTAATTTTTAGAATCGGGTTTTGCTTTATAAAAAAATCATTTTTAGCTCACACATATACTATACTATAGTAGTGTGAGCTATAGTGATCCTAATTTTTTCGAGAAAAAAAAAGTTCCTCCGATTTCAAAAATTTTTATATATCTTTGCGTTTCAGATGATTTTGAAACTTTTTTGTCGCGCCGTCTGTCTGTCTGTCTGTATGTCTGTCTGTCTGTAACGACCAACGCGCATAACTCAAAAACCGCTTGCCCGATTTCAATGAAATTTGGTACCTAGGTTGGGTCTTGGGTCGAGATGGTCCCATTTAAAAATGAACAAAATCCACCGAACACAAGCCAAATACAAGGGTGGGGGTAGACTTCAAAAATTAGAGTTCATGTGAAAATATGGCGTGTGTGATATCAAACGAAAGGTAATTGAGTCTGGAGTTAAACAAAAGAGATTTTTGTTAAAAAAAAGGGTGGGGGTAGATTAAAAAAATTAGAGTTTACGTAGAAATATGGCGTGTCAAACGAAAGGTAATTGAGTTCGGAGTTAAACAAAATACATTTTAATTTTTGTTTTTCTTAAGGGTGGGGGTAGATTTCACAAATTTGAGTTTAAGTAAAAACATGGCATGTGTGGTATCAAACGAAAGGTAATTTAGTCTGGAGTTGAATAAAATATATTTCAGTTTTTAGTTATATTAGCTCACACATACACTATAACTATAGTACCTAGTGTGAGCTTAGGGGCCCACATATTGGCAGAGTATTTTTTAACTTAACCTAAATTATTGGAATTTTTTATTTTAAATTTTTTAGCCCTATAACACAGATCGAAAAATTTTAGTAAGAGTTCAATGTTGTACGATTTTTTTTTTCATTAAATTGTTACCTTTGTTTTCTGGGACAAAACTAAAAAAATAATAAAAAAACGGCATGGTATGTTTGCTTTTTTTCTTTTTCTTTTCAAGTAGTTTCCAAATATACTAGCATTGAGAAAGGTGCAAGAACCCAATAGTAGTTGGTACTTTATTATACCACTTAAGCTTAAATATTTTATTGGCATTGCCACTTTTTATGTTTATATTTTGACGTAAATTGTATTATCATTTTTGTAAATTAGCAACTGCTAAATAAAGAATTTAATAATAAAAAAAGTAATAAACTGCTATATAGATCGGTGAAAACAACGATTAAAATAGATGATTTATGACGTGACCTGCGACACCAAAATGCCTTTTAGGTCAGATTAACGTTTATTGCCTTCAAGACGTCGGGATCAGTCAGCGGAGTTTTGCGTCAAATACAAGTAGTAATAGTAGTAGATGTATTCTCTCTTTTAATCGATTGATACAGTATTTTATTACTCGCCTGCTCTTGTTTTACTTTCTCTGTCAACACTTATTAGGTGTCCATTAGATCTTGGACCCCCGTGAGGAACCTTTTACCCGCTTGGCCACAAAAATTTTTATTCACTAAAAAATTTACGAATAACTATATTGTGTGTGGATCAAATAAAAAGTTGATAGAGCCGGAAAAAAACAAAGATGGTGGAAAAAAGTAGAATTAATATGTCATACCTGTTGGTACAAATTGTAGAAATCATAGGGCTCCTTACGTTCCTCACAAACGGGAACCTTTTCGTATTGACGGACTATTTCCTCCGGGGCGGAGGACACACCTTCGTCAGCGTCCAGCTCGATGTTTCTAGTGGAAGTCTCGAGAACAGATCTATTTCCCTAAAAAATAATACATACATACGTTTTTAGAAAATTTTGGGTAGTAACAAATCAAAAGTTTAAAGTGGCTGAAGTAATTCATATATCCAATAAGTAATCCAAATTTAAACTAGTTTTTCACAAAAATGTATTTTAGGTATATACTACCCTTTCGCTTTTAACTGTAGTATTTACCTTAAGGTTTTAAAATATATATATATATCGCAGTAGCTCTAAAAAACTGGAAACGTAAAGTATATGATGAGAAAGTTAACGGAAGAATACCAAAAGTGGGGGTTATCAGTGAAACGTGGACAAGACACAGTACTTATGTATTGGAAATAAATCAAGTGAGTTAGGACTAGACCATGGACAAACAATATCTCCATGCAATGAGTATGTATACTTGGGTGTCACATTTGATAAGGCAGGAACAGACTGTCAAGAACTGGAAACAAGAATAGTAAAAGCAAACAAGGTTATTTAGAGATAAAAAAGAATGTAAAATTTAACATATGAAACAATGGTGAAAATCATGCTATTGTATGGAATAGACTTGTCACGTGAACCGAAAAATACAAAACAACGATGGAAAGTGTTGAAATGGATGCAATAAGATCAATGAGAATATCTAGACCAGATCATATAAGAAATGAGATCATAAAAGAAAGACTGGGAATCGAGGGAAAGTACGGCCATGTACAACGGATGAACGATGAAAGATTACCAAAGCAGGTCCTAGAATGGCAATCAATAGTGCGCAATAAAAGGGGGCGTCCTAAACTAGAATGGCAACAGTCAATCCAAAGATCAATGATTCAAAAAAACCTGACAGAAAATGATTGTTAGGATCGAAGGAGGTGGAGAATAGCCGTCGGACAACGAAAAAAACCTTCTAAACCGACATAGTAGTAGTATTTACCTTAAGGTCAAAAGGATCTACCACCAATTGGGCCCCAAGCCAGTGTCCAAAACGGCGACCCTTGTGCATGAATTGCCAGTAGCACTCGTAGCGGCCTGGTTCATCTATAAATAATAATAGAAACATTGACCTGCAGGGCTGGACTTGTAATAGCCCCATATTTCATAAATAAATCTAGATTGTTTTGAAACTGTATCCAAAGTAAAATTAGTTAGTTGAAAAAATATAAAAAACACGTTTTGTTATGGGTTTATTCTGTTTTGGCAACGTCGCGTTGTTATTTTCCTGCAGCAGTGCTAATCAAAGCAGGGTAGGCAAAAATTGACATTGTTTTGCCACTTACATGCTTACTGCACACACATAGACACTGACTACTGCTATTAAACTATGAGTGTTCTGTTAATTTCTAACAATTAATAGATATTTTGATACGTACTTGGAACTTGCAATCGAGCAGAAATAGTTCCAACGTCTCCTGGCTTCAAATACGGTACAGAGATGGTTTTCTCCAATGGCTCTAATGCCTTAGAACCCCAGGTGTATTGCACGCACGTCTATTAACAAACAAAATTTAGATTAGAGTACACTAGAGGCCCTGGATCACGTATTTACATACATAGATGTACTACTAAAGCGTATTAAAACCATTAATAGAAAAATACTGCTACAAGCGTTCCGGCATATTGAATTCAAATGAACTCCAACGTATGGTTTTGATTAAAAAATTACACGCTTTAAATAAAATTTGAACGGGACTGCTTTCAAATTACGTTGACAATTTGTCAATGCGGTGATTTGACGTTGTCAAAATTGGGGTTAATTTTTATTTTGGATTTAAATTTAAGAAAATTTTTTAGATTTTAAAACTTTTGGTCGCCAAAGCCATTATCTTGTAGCCGCTTACTTGGCATTTTTTTAAACAAATCGTTGTTTGGTGGAGATCGATCAATGCCTAGAATGTTCGGATCTTATAATATATATATATATATATATATATATATATATATATATATATATATATATATACAGGGTGGTCCAATAAGGCTGACCACCGGATTTATCTCCGAAACTACTATCGCTACGACTTTGAGAACAAAATTGTTATCATAAAATCGTGTCTTGCGTGTTCACCTAAAATGTTTTTGTTTCTGTAGCTCCCCGCTAGGGGGCAGTAATCACATCTTCCAACTGGAAAAATTGCATTTTTGGATAAAACACCATGATTAACACACACAAATTATACCATATTCATATTCCCTGAACAATTTTGCATAATTTGGACCCCTCGCCTGTACCTCTGTGTCACTTCCCCACTGGGAGGCAATAAAAATGTCACTGTTTATTAAAGAATTAATTACTCCTATTGAGTAACTAAACCTGATCTTATTATTTATTTGGCTTATTAAGAGAAGCCTAAAAAATGCAAATCTTCTTGGCTTTTTGTTTGAGTTTGTATTTTTTCGAAAGAGGAAATTTAAAAAAAATATCAAACCTAAAAACAAATTTCTTTAAAAATTTAGATACAAACATATGAATATTTTTACTTGGGTTTATTAAGTAATATTTATTTATTAAGTTGCTGAAACCCGCATTTTAAGTTTTAACTTAGTTTGAAAGATATTTAAGAAATAAGTTTTCTAAACGTGACCTTACTTTGCTTGATTGCATTTTAGTTTTACACCTCTGTATTTTTATGGGTGGCCACCACATTTGTCTTATAAGGGCTCTAATTTTATAACTAGGCTAAACCAAAATGATCTATGTCAGTATCCTTTTTCTGGATTCGTTGAAATTTGTGATAATAAAAACATTTAAAAATTTTTATGTAGTATTTATTTTTAAAAATGATCTGCTATTTACAATATCTACTGAAATACCTAACACCCATTATAAAAAACTGAAACTAAAAAAACTAATCAGATAACAATTTAACAGAAAAAAAAAACACTTTTAAAACGTACATAGGTCTAAGTTAAAAAACTACAAAAAAATACACGTTTTGAAAGTCCATCGATGTCTTACAATAATTGTTCAAAATGCTTGCCGTCATTTTCAATGCAAAGGCGCATTCTTAAGACCGTAGTGGCAACAGCTGCCTCAATTTCGGCAACTGACAAACTAAGAATAGCATATCTTATTCTTAGCATCATATCCTGTCTAGTTGTTGGTGGCATTTGATACACAATATCTTTAATACGGCCCCATAGATAAAAATCCAAGCAAGTCAGATCTGGTGAACGTGCTGGCCACGGAAACACACTTCCTCGCCCAATCCACCGATTTGGGAACTGTCTATCCATCTCCTGTCTTACTTCTCTGGTGTAATGAGCTGGACAACCATCATGCTGATACCACATTGCTTGTCGGTTTGCTAATAAAATATCATCAAACAGGGTAGGCAGGTATTCTCGCAGAAGTTCTAAATAACTGTCTCCGTTTAGTGTATTGGGAAGGAAGACTGGTCCTAATATTTTACCCGCAAATATGCCACACCAGACATTAACTCTCCACCGGTGTTCAGTATGGTCTTCTCTAATCAAATGTGGATTTTCCTGGGACCAGTATCTCATGTTGTGAGTATTTACTTGACCGTTTTTATGAAAGGATGCCTCGTCAGACCACAGTACTTCCTTAAGAAAATCTGGATTGTCTTCCAACATGCCGAGACACCAGTTGCAGTGGTCAAGCCGTTTATCATAATCATTTTCTTTCAGCTCCTGTACTAATTTCATTTTATAAGGATGGAAATTCTGCTCTTTTAGTATTCTCAAAATCGTGCTTCGGGTGATTCCAAGATCTATGGAAACTCTCCTGGTGCTTAGTCTAGGATTTGCAATGAAATACCCAACCACGTTTATGGTATTTTCTTCGTTTCGAGCTCGACGTCTTCTGCGTGGGTGTCGTATGGGTTGGATTTGACCATGGAGGTCAAAACGGCGCACTAGCCTTTGAATAACTCTTCTTGCTGGATGGTATCTTGCAGGGTATCTTAAAGCATACCATCTCGCCGCAAGTGCTGCATTTTGGTAGCACTCATGGTACACAGCCAACATATCCATCGCCTCCGCATTTGTGTATGGCATTTTTAAAAAGTACAAAATAACGTTAAAAAAAAACAAAACTTTGGCACTGACAACCTTTCAACCATTCTTTAATTTTTTTACAATTAAAAGTCATTAACTCAATTGGCAAGAATTATAACAAGTGTGATATTAAAATAATGTAAAATAAGGTCCCGTGTCACCACATAATACACACACAAAACGTTTTTTATAAATATCTTGAAAACTAAGTCAAATATTGAACTACGAATTTCAATATTATTTTAAATTAATAGCGTTCAACCACTTTAAGTAAAAATATCCATATCTTTGAATCTAAATTTTTAAAGAAATTTAAGTTTTTAGGTTTGATATTTTTTAAAAATTTCCTCTTCCGAAAAAATACACACTCAAACAAAAAGCCAAGAGGATTTGCATTTTTTAGGCTTCTCTTAATAGGCCAAATAAATAATAGAATCAGGTTTAGTTACCCATGAGGAGTAATTAATTGTTCAATAAAAGGTGACATTTTTAATGTCTCCCGGTGGGGAAGTGACACAGAGGTACACGCGAGGGGTCCAAATTATGCAGAATTGTTCAGGGAATATGAATATGGTATAATTTGTGTGTGTTAATCATAGTGTTTTATCCAAAAATGCATTTTTTCTAGTTGGAAGATGTGATTACTGCCCCCTAGCGGGGAGCTACATAAACAAAAATATTTTAGGTGAACGCGCAAGTCACGATTTTATACTAACAATTTTTTTCTCAAAGTCGTAGCGAGAGTAGTTTCGGAGATAAATCCGGTGGTCAGCCTTATTGGACCACCCTGTATATATATATATATATATATATATATATATATATATATATATATATATATATATATATATATATATATATATATATATATATATATATATATATATATATTCTCACTGGGGGTCCAGCTGATTTTGTGACTTTTTTTTTGAAAACTAAGGCAATTCTCCTACTATTTTTTAGTATATTCTTATAAAATAATATTTTATGAAGAATCACATTCAGTTTGACTTGTAGTTTAAGTTTTGGGCAATAAAAAATAAAGCGCGCTAAAAAAATAACAACAATACGTCTAGAAAATTATATTTTATAAGGATGTACTAGAAAACAGCAGGAAAAATGCCTTAGCTTTCAAAATTTTTTTAAAATATAAGTTGTTCCGTTGTTCATATCATATCTAATTTTTGTTTACAAAAAAAATCAGCTGGGCCACCAGTGACGTGAAAAATTCGACATATAATGGCTGCGTTCGATATTTGCATCTCAGACGCGAGGGATTTTTGGTCACGTGATTACAGATTAGTCTGAGCAAATTGGAATTAACGAACGATCCAGATCAAATCGATCAAATTTTTATAAACGGTAATAACCTTAAATATAACCAAAAAAAACTATGTACATATTGCAACTCACGCCCAGCTATAATTTTTACAAAATTTTCCTGTGATTTCCGGAAATTTATATAAAATGTTGTCTTCAACATCAAATAATTCGATTTCAATCTTTTTAAATAAAAAATTATTTATGTAAACAAAACAAATACACAACATACGTCACAATATCGGATTAATTTGTTTCGTCGATCAGCTACCGAGCAACCAGATTTACGTCCGACTAGTCTGAGCAGAATTACCGAACGATTCAGATCTACCTCCCCTAGATCTAGAACGCAGCATTCTATGTGCCATCAAACAACGAACCAAGAAAAAAGTTCACTGATAATAGGTGTTTTTAAGCTTTGAAAAGAGATGGCGCTGAGAGCGCGGCACTCAGTTTCCTTAATATATCCAAGCCCTACGTTAGGGTTCACTAGAAATCCAAGATGCCGGCACGTTAGAGCAGTCATTTTTTGCGGCCCTTTTCCAGTACAGATTTATATCAATACGTGCCCTGGATATATGAGACGGATGTGTTTCCCCAGATGTTTAGCCCTTTCTGGTATAATCCAGTTTTATATGTAAAATTGATTTTAGGTGATGCGTTATTTCCCTGGACATTTTGTTGACGTTTTTAATATGTTAGATTAGGAAATACTTCAAATTTTGGCAACAAAAACAAAACAGACGTTTTAAATATTTTAGGTTAGGAATTACTAATCACATAAACATGTAGATGGCACCCGTACATATATGTCAAGCTCTTAAAACAATTCATGACATTTAAGCAGCGCCATCTATCGCGTATCTCGCTAGTTAAAATATTTTTGGATTTTTGGTGATCTGTACATTTGAAAAATTTGTTGTTCATTCTTATACTCTTCGTTTGTTTTTAATTTTTGAATTGACAGGTACATTAGTACACTTTTATTATTTATTTATTTATATATTTATCGGTTTCACAACGTTCTACGTCTTCCGATACCCAACCTCCACTCGTTTATGTTTGCCCATAATTCATCATCTAGGCCTCTTATTCTTATTTCACTCTCTATTCCTTCTCTCCAGCTTCTCCTTGGCCGTCCTCGTTTTCTTCGGCCAGTTGGTTTCCATTGTAGTATTTGTTTAGGTAGTCTTTCATCATTCATTCTTTGTACATGTCCGTACCACACCAGTTGTTTTGTTCTTATATCATCCACTAAAGTACGTTCACCCACTGTCATAATTTCTCTTAATTTTTGATTTGTAACTCTTTCTCTTTTTGATTTCCCTGCTGCTCTTCTCCAATAGTCCATCTCCGTAGTGGAAAGCATTTTTTCTGTTCTATCCTTCATTGGCCATACTTCTGGTAATAATACTTTTTACAATGGTGTTATATATAAGCTTTTTGTTATGTTTTGATATACTTTGGTCCCAATTATTCCATTTAATAAGTTACGTTTCGATCTTTTATAGCTTTGTTTAGTGTTCCGTCAGCTATAATTTTTAGACCTAAGTATTTACACTCATCACAGGACTGAATTCGCTGCCCGGTATTTAAGATTAGATCCTGTTTCATTCCACCGATACACATATACTCTGTCTTATTGAGATTAACCCCTAGTCCCCACTTATTGTACTCTTCTATTAGTTTTCGTGTCATATATTCGAGGTCGTCATAATCCTGAGCCACTACTATCTGAGCATCGGCGAAACATAAAGTATACAAAGTGGTTTCGTCCAACGGAATTCCCATGTTTTGGCATTTTCTCTTCCATACTTTGTTCCAAGTATATCTTGAACAGCGTAGGCGAGATACAGCAACCTTGTTTAAGACCTTTATTTACTTGAAAGCCTTTGGTTAGTTTTGCTTTTATTTTAACTTTTGCCTTACTATTGCGGTATAATAATAATAAATTATTTATTTATTTACACACTTTTAAAGCATAATATGTAATAAAGCTTTGTTAATTGATCTGGTACACAGACGGATCAAAGACTGACGAAGGTAGTGGGGCAGGAATATTCGGGGAAAGGCCTAGAAGAGATTTGCATTTTCCACTGGGACATTACCCGAAAGTCTTTCAAAGAGAAACCTTTGCCATCCTAGAATGCGCAAGAGAAAATAATAGAATGGAATACTTCGGTGAGACCATATCTATATACTCAGATAGCCAGGCGGCACTCAGGGCGCTCAGGCGCCCGAAGGTTACTTTAAAGCTAGTGTGAGAATGCCTAGCGTCAGCAACTAGTGAAATTGGCGGAACGCAATAGAATTAAACTATTATGGGTGCCAGGACACAGAGGTATTCAAGCCAATGAAAAAGTTGACAAACTAGCAAGACAAGAATCTTCAGAAAAATATATTGGACCAGAGAAAGCCCTGGGGGTACCAAAGTGTACTAAGGACCCAAGTTAAACTCTGGGTAGAAACACAGGGGTTAAGACACAGCAGAGCCTTTATCCAAGGCCTGGATGCAAAACTCACAAAAGACCTGGTCAGTTACAGTAGGATGCAAGTTTAGTGAGAACCATAATAGGAATCATGACTGGGCATATGGCGGTTAAAGTTCACCTAAACAGGCTGGGCCTGTATCAAGGCGACCTCATTTGCAGACTATGCGATCAGGAAGTGTATCGCAAAAGGCACCTAATATTTGGGGAAGTTAAACTAGACCCAATAGTGACTGGGGACTAATCCATTAAAGATCTGTACAAACTTGTTCAGGAAACGAAATTAATGTTAGCCTAGGAATCAAGAGGGTGCACAATAAGCCAGTAATGGCTGCAGTCATCGAAGAAATAGATGTTATATGTTCTCTGCTGCAGTGCAGTTGCCGTGACTAGCCCAAATACGTTCTAGCATAAATACATGTTCAAAGAATCGAAAAGTGAAGCGCCCATAGCTGGCTTTGAAAACAATGGCAAATTTAAATTCGCGGATGCGAATTTTTAAGTGCGCATGCGTGTGTTTTGTCATGTAGACACATAGCTGCTATGTGGGTGGAGGCCATATTGAAATATTAAGGTGTTTTGCGTTTGTCCTGTAAAATTATGTTTTTTTCTGTGAAAAATTGGAAATATTTCACGTAAAACATGTGCGGTTTGTGGAAAAATGTCCGGGAGTGCCATTTCATAGGTAACTACCTGTATTTTTCTTTATAATTTGTTAATAAAGTTAAGAGTCGTTTATGGATGCCATTAAATAATCTTCATGGTGTCCACAATAAATCTGCACTATAAAAATAAAAGACATAAACCTAAATATTTGACAATTGTCAAATAATGTAGTGATGTAACGGAGTTCCAAAACCACCACAACTGACGCATGCGTAGTAACCGATATCCTGTCTACCCAAAAAAGGAACATTACACACAAGAATTAAATAGGGGTTCTGGCTTCAAGCATCGCGTGTGAGAATGCATGGGTATGCTTCATATTTATGCTCGTATTTGGAATAGCCTAGGCAAGCCGGAATTGCAATCGAGGGGTTTTAGTCGGTAAGAATCACGACACTACCCGGCCTCTCCTAGCAGAAGATTTCCCCTGAATACCCTTGAAAAAAAAATTAAAAAACTTTGTATGTAAAAATATAGTTAATCTTTTTCTAGAATACAATTTCTCCTTACTAATATTTGTTTACTATAGAAGTTGCGGCAAAGTGACAACTTTAAATTTTGACAATAAATTATTGAGAACAAACAAAAGGATCAGGCACACCTCTTATGGGATTTCTGTAATCCGTCAAACTTAATGAAATTTGGGTATGTTGTAGACTGAACCTTTCTTATCAAAAGTTCTCATGGGCCCAACTCAAATTAATGACCAGTTTTTGAAATACAGGGTGTTGAAAGTGATAATGTCCAAGAAGCATAATAGCACTCTAGACGGGCTTTCCAAACATAAACGCAATGTTTTTATAACATATATTTACGATTTATTTTTTTTTATCTCTACCTTTAAAACATTATCTACAGGGTGTTTAAGTAAATATCAGTCGAATGTTTTAATGAGAATCAAGCTTCAGTGTGCTGCAGAATAAACCTTGCTCATCAGAAGTTCTCATGGGCCCAACTTAAATTAATTTCCAGTTTTTTAAATACAGAGAGTTGAAGGTGATAATGTTCAAGAAGCATAATAGCTCTTTAGACGGGTTACCCAAACATATACCCAATGTTGCTATTACATATAAAGTATTTATTAGTTTTCTAATGATTTTTTAATGATAAAGCTGAACTTATTAAGTAATTAATACAAGGTGTTTCGACAAATATAAATACTAATTAAAAATCTATGTATTGTATATATTCTTGAGCATCTTATATTAACACAGGGCTTTCAGCGAAATTGTGCTGCAAAAAAGTGAATAGGGACTAATTGTAAAGAAAACGGAACTTTTTCTTCCAATTCTCTACCAAAATAACGGATGAAAAATATTAAATAAAATTACTTTTTAATCATTTCATGTTTGGACAACCCGTCTAAAGAGCTATAATGCTTCTTGGACATTATTACTTTCAACACCCTGTAATTCAAAAACTGGTCATTAATTTAAATTGGGCCCATAAGAACTTTTGATAAGAAATGTTCAATATAAAACACTAACGCTTGCTTCTCATTAACACTTTTGGCTAATATTTACTTAAACACCCTGTAGATAATGCTTTAAAGGTACAGATTAAAAATAATAAATAAACCGTTGGGCCCAAAAGAACTTTTGATGAACAAGGTTTAATTTACAATACTAAAGCTTGTTTCTCATTATAAAATTCGACTAATATTTACTTAAACACCCTGTAGATAAGGTTTTGAAGGGACAGATTAAAAATAATAAATAAATCGGCAATATACGTAATACTAACAGTGCGTATATGTTTGGAAACCCATCTAAAGAACTATTATGCTTCTTGGACATTATCACTTTCAACACCCTGTATTTCAAAAACTGGTCATTAATTTGACTTGGGCCCACGAGAACTTTTGATAAGAAAGGTTCAGTCTACAACATACCAAAATTTCATAACGTTTGTCGGATTACAGAAATCCCATGGAGGTGTGCCTGATCCTTTCCTAACAAATATCAAACAGAGTTGGCAACGTTTGGTGTAAAACAACTGTGAAAATATATCGAGGCCCTTTAGATTACACTATAATGCGTCAGTGTTTATGCTTATGGAGATCGTGTCTCTTCTTAAAAGGTCAGAATGAAAGAATTTAAGTTAATTATTTTTAAGTAGTTAACTTTTTTGTTTAAAAAAATTGTCATTACTAAAAATCTTATTTTATTATAACATTTTAAAAAAATCATTTTTGTTATTAATGTTTTTTGTTATTAAGCAAGAAACTCTGGGTACACGTAATAACCAAATGACTATTGAAGGTCTTACCTTCGATGACCATGGTAGTTCTCCGCTGTTTTGTATCTCCCAGCTGTGGAGGTAAATCTCGCCTCCAAGCATGTGGGGCACGAATTCTTGCACCTTGGTGGGCTGAGCGTTCATCTTTTTCTCTTCTGCAAAAAACGTACTAAATAAAATACATATTTTAACTCCCGATCAACTCCAGAACATAGGTTGTTTTTGAAATAAAGAACTTAAATAGTAATTTCTCATGGGTGTCCCATTAATGATATCTTTTGGATTTATCTCAGAAACTACTACCGCTATGACTTTTAGAAAAAAAAACACCAAGAAAATCGGGCCTTACGCATTTTCTCTCTCCTTTATTAATATTGTGTTCTTGTGTCTCTTCGCTAGGTAGCAGTAGTTGCCTGCTAGAATAATGTCGTTTTATTGACGAAACACTATAGGTAAGTATTAGCAATAGACTGTTCGGTTATTCGTTATTTTCCTTTAAATGCGAGAATCTAAAAGAGAAACGTTAAAAATTATACATTTTCATTGTCCTTTTAACCGAAAATGCATAATTTTTTGAAGTCTCTTATATTATAATTGCCTTATGATTAAGATACACAAATTCAAATACATTATTCATATTCCTTGAACAAATCCGCACAATTTAGATCCCTCCTCCCTGACAGGGAAGGAAGTAAAATCTTACCTTTTGTTCTACTACAGAGATGCATTGAAAAGTGTAACAAATTCAATTTTTTTGTCCAAAGTTGTGTTTTTTGGAAAAATTTTATTGAATAATATGCTAATATTTAAGGAGGTAATTTTTTTTTATTTTAAGAGAAAAAAACTTCATATGAACATATGTCGTAAATATCCTAACTTTTAACATACAGGGTGTTAAATATTTGCAAAAATCTAATTTCTTATTCATTTCTATAATACTGTCCTAGATATTTTTGGAAAATTTGGTATAACATGCTTTTTTTTAATCGGTTATTGCTTGTATTGCAATATAGGTACATACAAATCAAGTTTGAAAATCTCTTTGGAATCATCTGTCGTATTTGAGAGCCATAGAGATACCGCTTATCCCAATTTACCCTTAAGCCTTTTTTGTCTATCATATTTAGAAAAAAAATTGTTAATTAGTAAACATAAAAATTGCGGAAACCTACAAAGAAACTTTTGCTCATCCCACACACAACGATTGGTTTTAATTTTGGTTCCCTCGTATTTAAAATTTATTTCCTTTATTTTCTTATCTCTAGATTTTTTGTGGTGTTCCGGCAGTGTGGTATTTTTAGTTCAGTTGTAAAATTGCAATATTTATAGTTTTATTTTAATTTCAATAACAAAAAAATATAAGTTTCGTGTAAATAAAGTACTACTGTGCATTAAATCTGTTTGTGATAGCGTTTTTAATACCCCTAATTCAAAACAAAAATTGTTCATAAAGTTGTTACCAAACGACATTCAGCTTCAGGGTGTGATTTAACAGTTTTACGTTTTACAGATACAGAGCGTCAAAAAAATTATTAAAAAGGTATTGACACAATATTGTTTGTTTTTTTAACAAATTTTACAAAAATAATTATTAAATGTTAAAGGTTATTTATCTTCTATAAATAAAAAGGCGCCTTAAGAGATACATAGTAAAAAAAAATTTACAAAAAAAAACTTTTTTATAAATTAAAAATAAATAAATAAAATATTTTTTTTTTTAAGTTTAAGACGTGAATTGTATAAAACAAATTTTTATAAAAATCTGACCCTGCTTAATTATAAAAAAACTGGTGGTACATTTTCAAACTTAAATTTAACTAATTCACGAGTTTCGACGATTTTTCTTATAAAATATTATAGTTCCTTTATCTTATGCTATAAAAAAGTTTCTATTGTGTTATTTTAGAAAAGAAATGGATCCATGACGGATCTGGCACCTTCCTAGTTAGCCTATTATCACACTTCAAGTTAAGCCATGATAATATGATAGCCTTGAAAACAGTTTTTTTTGTCAATATCTCAGTTAAAAAGTTAGCATTTTTTAAAGTTTTTAATTGTCAAAAGCATTAATGGATTTTTACCAAAATCTAATCAGCTCGTAAGAGAGTCTAACACTATTTTACCTGAAAATTTTATGAAAATCGGTTCAGCGGTTTCGGAGCTATCGTGTTACGGACAGAAATAATTTACACACACACAGCCAGACATCACGACGATATTGCTAGGATAGGTCAAAATACATCCAAATAACACATTTTTGGCGTTATCTCAAAAAAAAATGTCTTGAAAATAATACCTTCTCTAGCCATTGCTACGCGGGCTAGGAAGGTAAAAATGACTATTACTATTCACAAGTGGGGTAAACGTCTAGAGGCACATTTTTGTCAATCATGCGTTTTTTATTTGTAACAGCATAATAAATCGGTAAAGTAGTATGAAATTATCCATTTTAAATCCCATAATTATTATAGACCAAAATAATAAAATTAACGAAAATTAAATGTCCGAACTACTTAATTATACTAAATACAGTAGTAAATATTTGATCGTATTTATTAAACCATTGCATCTATTTACGCCTTAGGTCAATAAAAACCCTAATTTTCTAAATTTAGCGACATATAAATCTACATGGTGTAATTTAAGTGATTCAAAGTTTAAGGGGTGGTAGGAAAGTCAAAATTAGACATAAAGTTCAAATAACGTTTGGCCAAATGTTTTTTCTTTATAGCATTTGACTAGTTTGGGGGAAAAACTGTCAGATTTAAAAATGACAAATTTGTCAATGTGAAATAATTTTGTGATTCATTGCATTCTATTGCATTTTTCCAAAAAAAATTGTAGGTTAAAGAGAAACAGTGTGGCCAAATAACCTTTGCCACAGGTATAAATTTGTAGACTTTTTAAGAACATTTTTTATGAGCTATTATAAAAACAAATTTGAGATTTCTGTAAATATCGAAAGAACTCTTACTAATATTACAGAAAATAGTAATATTCGCATTACACTTAATGTATTTTTTTATTATTTGTTAAAAAAAAAACAGATTTTTGATAATAATTTTGAGTATTTTTTTTAAAATAATTTTATGTTTTGTAATTTTTAAGAAAAAAAAAGTTAATTTTGACACCTTGTATACAAAAAGGTATGATAAAAAATGTAAGAAGATAAATATCCTTTCTACCACCGCTTAAAATTTGGTGAATCATTTAAATTACATCCTGTTAGCCAAATCATATTAGGTGAAAAAACCCTGAAACTCGGAAAAAAATAGTTTCAAGCTGGATTTTTGTATTATTCTCCCCAAAGGTCCTAAAAATCAGTATTTTGCGATTATATCGGAAACTAATAACTTAAAAAAAATGCAAAGTGAGAAAAATACGCAAAATCATTCGGTCTATAAAGTAAAATTAAGAGAAAACCCTAAACTAACAACTTAAAAAATATATTTTAAAAAAATGTTTTTTTTAATAGCAAAAATAGTGTTTCACTAAACTTTAATGAGACAAAGGAGTTTAAACAAAATAAATGTAACCTAAGGGTGTTTTTTTAAGGGTTTAAAATTATAAATATGAGTACATAAGGTTTTACTGAATACATAGTCGTTGTATCATTATTTTTCCCCAAATATATATGTATACTAAAAGCTTTAGTTTATAAGATATCTACAAAAATAATTTATTTAAGTACACATAGGCTGGTTTTTGACAGCCTTGGCGAAAAATGTTGACATAAAATACTGAAAATTGCATATTAATAAGAGTATTTGTTAAAACGTTATGTTTATAATTTTTAATCCTTAATAAACCACCCTTATGATAGAGATCATTGCCCTTATGTTCCATCTATTTTGTCTAAACCCCTTTGTCACATTTAAGTTTAGTCAAACACTATTTTTCCTAAAATTTTATAAGAATTACTTTAATATCAGTTAAGCTGGAATTTCAAATAAAATTAAAGTGTACGCACAGCCTACCAGGTAGGCTGTGGTGTACGTATTTACGCGCATTTTAACACTGGTTTTAACCAGAAGTTAAATATTTTTAATATACGCTTTTTTGTGTCGTACAGTTCCTAATAGGCCAGCGGAATTACCATATTTTAAGGCAAAAAAAAAGAAAATTATTAACAGGACTTGGAGCATTGGAAATTGTAGAGCGGCGAAAAACGAAGTTAAAAAAAATAAATGCGTGAGCAGGGTCGTTGCGGGTTAGGTTTGGGGGGGGGGGGGTAAAAAGTGGCAGGGAATCGTATTATTGCGAAAGTTGACCTCGGAGAAAAAAGTCATATACAAAAAAGTCATAGGCCATGAAATTGGCTAAAACTTTTGTAAATGACATTTTCTACATAACCTCAAAATGTTAATTTTAAAATCCGTAATTTTTTTTATTTTTTGTTTTTTATTTTTGCAAAAATAATGTCAGTTTAACAAAACTTGGTAAGATTAGAGCTCTTTGGGTGCTAAATGTCTACAATATTTTACAAACAAAAAAATGAAGTTGTTTCAAAGATATTTGTTTATTCCGCTCAAAAACACTTTATTTTTAAATGAAATTTCTCCTTCAGAAAATCATCGTATCCAGTTCTGCTGGTACTCTGTTTTTGGCACTGAGATATACTTTTTGGCGAAATAGAGAAAGGTAATATGCGTCATTTAAAAAAATGTTCAAAAAGAAAAAAACTAAAAAAAAAATTGTCACAATATTTTTTAAAGTTACTGTAGTTATTTTATAAGTTTTAAAACTTAAAAAAATATTGTGAAATTTTTTAAATGACGCATATTATCTTGTTTTAATTCGCCAAAAAGTACATCTCAGTGCCAAAAACTGAGTACCAGCAGAACTGGATACGATGATTTTCTGAAAGAGAAATTTTATTTAAAAATAAAGTGATTTTAAAAGGAAAAACAAATATCTTAGAAATTTCTTAATTTTTTTGTTTGTAAAATATTGTAGACATTTAGCACCCAAAGGGCTCTACTCTTACCAAGTTTTGTTAAACTGACATTATTTTTGCAAAAATAAAAAACAAAAAATATAAAAAAATACGGTTTTTTTAATTTTTCTCGAAAATTTTGAGGTTATGATTAACCTTTACTTAAAGTTGATTAACTTTAAAAAAACCAAAACTAAATTTTAGTACAAGTGGGGATCAAGCTTAATACAATAAAGTATTAACATTTTAAAGGAGTTACCTACAGAGTGGAAAAAAAATTAAATAAAAAAAAATATTTATTTTTTAATATATATTTTAAAATGTTAGGGAAGGTTTTTTTCTTAATTTTGCAGTGTAGACAGAATGATTTTGCGTATTTTTTCACTCTTAGCTTTTTTTGAAATAGTTATTAGTTTTCGAGAAAATCACAAAAAAACTGATTTTTAGAATATTTGGGGCCTTGCGAAGCTCAAGGAGGATTTTGGCGGAGAATATGTGGGGATGTGTCCCAGATGCTAAGGAATAATTATACAAAAATCCAGCTTGCACCTATTTTTGTCCATGCGAATTCCTAATATTACTGGGCTATGTGTATCTCTTGAACATTTCAAAACAATTAAACAAAGAATACTCCAAATATAACTTTATATCAAATTATTTTTAATTTTTAAGAACATAATAAATTGTATGAAATTATCCGTTTTTAAATCCCATAATTAATATAATTATAAACCAAAATAATAAAATTAAAAAAAATTAAATATTTAAACTAATTGCAGTGGTAAATATCTCGATATTTACTAATCCCCACTTATTTACGTCTCAGGTAAACAAAAACCCTAATTTTCGAAAGTAGAGCTTAATTTTATTTTAGAACAAATTTTCTCAGTCCCGCGAAAATTTTAGTGACATTTAAAACTTTTTGTTTAAAAACAAAAATAGATACTGGGTGGGCCAAAAAAAACCGGACAATTTTTATTTTATTATAATTTTTGAACTATACCATCGATTTTAATGGGACAAACTGCATTTGAGAAAGGATTAATCAGAGTTTTGACTAAATATATTTTTTTGTCCGCCATCTGAAAATCCAAGATGGCGGACGAAATTAAATTGTACCCTTCAAAGATGCTCGTTTATTCTCGTGTTGCGAACATGTTTTAATTATTTGTTTAAATCAGTAAAAAAGCGGCCACGCACAACAAGATACGAATCAGCAAAATCGGTTCGATGGTTCTAAGAACAAATATTTTTGTTTCAACCATTGTTCTGAACATTATACGATTGCCTGACCAATCATGTCTGCACTTATTTCCTTATAAATTCATTACCACTGAACCGATTTTGATGAAATAAAAAACATCCTGGTGAGAATTGATTGCTTTTTAAAGATCATGATCAAAATTTATCGCCATCTTAAAATTTAGGATGGCGGACAGAATCATACTTGATTCTTCAAAATGGCGTGTTTATTCTTATTTTCTGAAAATGTTTTAGTTTTTTTTAATCTATAGAAAAGCACCAATTTTCTCGCGCTTGACAAGGTACAAAGAAATAAAATCGGTTAAGTGGTTCTCACAAAATCTGATTTTGTTTTAACCATTGTTTTACAAATTATACGATTGCATTGCTAATCCTGTTTGCATTCAGTTCTTTATCAATACATTAGTACTCAGCCGACTTTAGTGAAATAAAAAAATTATGGCGCAAACGGATTGATCTTTAAAGTTTGCACCATAATGTTTTTTATTTCACTAAAATCGGTTCAGTAATAATAAATTTATAAAAGGATTGGCAATGCAATCGTAGAATTTGGAAAACAATGGTTAAAACAAAAATAGATTTTTTGAGAACTCCCTTACCGATTTTACTAATTTGTTCATCGTTGTGTGAGGGAAAAGTAGTGATTTCTATAAATTAAAAAAAAGCTAAAACATTTTCGAAAAATAAGAATAAACACGCCATTTGGAAGAATCAAGTACGATTCTGTATGCCATCTTAAAGTTTAAGATGGCGATAAATTTTGATCATGATCTTTAAACAGCAATCAATTCTCACCAGGATATTTTTTATTTCATCAAAATCGGTTTAGTAGTAATGAATTTATAAGGAAATAAATGATTGGCAAGGCAATCGTATAATGTGCAAAACAATGGTTGAAACAAAAATATTGTTTTTTAGAACCACCGAACCGATTTTTCTTGTTCGTAACTTGTTGTGCGTGGCAAGAATGCAGCTTTTCCACTAATTTAAAAAAATATTGAAAACATGTTCGCAACATAAGAATAAACGAGCATCTTTGAAGGGTACATTTTAATTTCGTCCGCCATCTTGGATTTTGAGATGGCGGACAAAAAAATATATTTAGTCAAAACTCTGAGTAATTCTCTATCAAGTGCAGTTTGTCCCATTTAAATCGATTGTAAAGTTCAAAAGTTATAATGAAAAAAAATTATCCGGTTTTTTTTGTCCCACCCGGTATATAAAATACATACTGTTCAAACAGATTTCGTACTATTAAAAAAATAGTATAAAAAGAAAAAAACAATGTTCGCCAAGAATACCGCTCACGATGAGCACGTTAAGAACATTTTAAAGTTTACCCACAGCATGTTAAAAACTACAAGACCACTCCTTAAAGAGGAAGAAATGAAGATTGTTGCGGAAGAGTTAGTGTTCAGAGCTGGATTGAAGGCTGCTAACACCGACCCCGGTGTTTTTAAATTTGGTAAGTTCTTTTATGTAACGATATCACAGCACATTAGACAACAGACAACTTACAATTTAAAAAAGTTGCAGATGAGAGGCTCACAAAAGCCCCTTCTTAGGCTAGGATTACACCATCAAAAAAATTTAACAGCCATTTTATAAAATATCTGTTATAAAATATTTCTTTTTTAGTACAAATTATGGGCTATTATACTATCAAACATTTCATAACATATATTTTATATAACTTATTTGAAAAAATTCGAAAACTGAAGATAGGTCCTGAAAAATTAATTACCTACCAAACTAATAAGTAATTTACTATAAAAAATCTCTAAACAAACAAATTTTTAAAATTTTAATCATAACAAAAACATTTCATGTAAAAAAAAGCCAAGTACGCGAAAATGGTATAAAGCCAAGTTCTCCAAAACAAATTTCAAAATGAAAGGTACTTACTAAATTGGAGTTTTTAAAACTTTGCTATTACAGCCAAACTTCTTTATGTTCAATTTAACACTTTGTCTAAGAGTCATTTGCAGCGGTAATAGCCAAGTTCAGAACAACATTTCCAAACTAGTAAGAACCTTTCATTTTGAAATTTGTATTGGAGAACTTGGCTATACTTTTATCTCAATTCTTTTTGCGGAATACCATTTTCGCGTACTTGGCCTTTTTTTACATGAAATGTTTTTGTTATGATTTCACACATTTTTTAAAGGATTTGGATAATATTTAAGTTTTAAAGTAGTAAAATATGCAAAATATTGTTCAAAATTTTTGCGATGCCTTATTAATAATGGGCTTTTTTAATATTTTACAATGGTTTTATTATAGTTTCTATCAGCCTTCTAAAGCTCAGCTCTCTAGCGTTCCTGGAAGTGGGTAATGTTACTTTTACATAACTTTATAGTTAAATAAACATTTATAGGGGAGGGAAGTAAATTAGAATTTTGGGGTTTTTTTATTTTTTCCAAGGGTTTGGTCATAATTTCTTTCAGTCTGCCAAATTTTAGCTTTGGAGCATGTCTGGAAGTACTGTAAAATTTTGATGATCTATACATGAGTGAGTGGCAATTGCAACGTTTTTTGAAATTTCGTAACAACTTTAGGAAAGTATGAAAATTAAAGGGGTTGTTAAATCTATAAAGATCTACGACTGTGCAAAGTTTACTCGTAGCTCATTCCGAAGTAGAGTTTCAGATAGGTCAAATAGCCCATATTTGAAAGGTTTCAAGAAAAGATGGTACAGCAGTTTACACGAAGATAAAAATTGAAACTTAATAATCAAAAACACAAAAACACTTTATAAACTTTGAAATAAAACTTATTTTTGTCAGTTCAGTTCGACAATTTTACATTAAATGTTTTTAAGAAAAATGGAATAGTTATTAAATGTCTAACACCCTTTTCACTTTCACTACTTAGCTACTTAGATACAACTGATACAAATCCAAAAAGTCCTAAAAAACTCTCGCAATAATTCTATATCATAATCAGCCAAAAAAGGCTAGGAGCCTTTAAAAAAAACTAACAAACTTATTATAGGTAAAATAATTTTGCCCAAATATGGAAAAAGGCAGCAATTCATTTTGAATTATTTTATATTTTGTATTCAAATTCAACGTAAAAAAACAGTTTTTCAATTAATTGTGTGTAAATATTTGATAAAACATATACTGCTTTCTGTAAAAACTAAACTTTTTCTAGTTACAATCGATTTTCCTCATTTTTTTCAATCAATCAATGCAACGCACAGGCATGCATGCATGGTACACGACATGCGAACAATCCACGCGATGTCTCCTTGTTCTTTCCCTCTCATTCTTACAGGGCTACTGGTCTGCAGAATACAACGTCTTTCGGGAATCGAAAAAGACGCAGCCTTTAATATCCCATTAGCAATAATAGAAATCAAGAAAGGCATATGGAGCACCTATTATGAAAATATTAAATGCAATTAATCAAAAAATGTCTTTAGAATTTAGAATAAAAATTAATACAAAAATGCTTATTATGAATATTTTATCTTCGCTATTTTAGAACCTAATGAACGATTCTCTTTGGTTATAGGTGTCCAAGCAAGTCAACAGAAGGAAGCACCAAAGAAGGTAAGATCAACTATTTTGCTTAAGAACCCCACCGATGAAGATAAGATAAAATTAAAAGACAATTTAACAAATGATAAAAAGAGAGGGTACGAAGCTGCCGAACTGAACGAATCCGAGAATAACAACGTTTTTGAACGGCTGTATTCTTTTAGAAGAAAGCCATCAAAAAAGAAAATGCAAATTGTGCAGAAAATTCGAGAGGAAGAAAAAGCTAAGAAGCTCGCGAAGGGCGAGCCGGACTTAAAAAAGAAAAAACTGTGTGCTTCTCAAAATAAAAAGAACAGTTTGGACTTTGAACAGAATTTACCAAAAAGAGATTCAAACCTTAAACATCAAATCTATGGCAAAGTGCCTCAACGATGGACAAATAAGGGGCTAAAATGTTACAGGGAATTTAACAACAAACAAATAAGTTCTAATGGTTTAAGTAGGGCCGAAAGTGACTATCAAAATAAGTTGATAGATGGAAACAATATTGAACAAGAAATAACGGATATGTATAAAAAACTTGAAAATTTGTCAGTCCGGTATCACAAGAATATGACGTTGTAGTTAGATTCATATTGATTTATTTTTTATGTATTTTTGTACGAGAATAGAATGAAAAGGTGTTAGTACTTTTGTACGTACGTGTGTACATATGACAATGTCTTGTAGCCCAAAACATTTGATCAATCGATGTTCAAGAGCCTTTAAACGATGTTTTAGGGTATTTTTGATCAGCATATTTCTTACTTATCGTGGCTCGACGCAGTAGCATTTTTTAAGAGCCTTTAAACGATGTATCACAACGTTCAATGTTGCCAACTGTAATGGAGATATTTTCCTGTTTACATTATAATATGTCATCAGGGGGAAGGACCTGTCCAAGAAAAAATGGTTCCGCTATTGTTTGTAGCATTTTTAAGAGCTTTCCAGCGATTGATCACAGTATCCAAATATTGTCACCCGTAATTAAGATACGAGTATTTCTATTTATTCATGTGTAGCACACTAATTACTTCATCAGGGGTAGGGAACGTGTTCAAGAAAAAAAGTTGTTAGGACATGATCTATAGCATTTTTCGAGGACTTTCCAACGAATGGATTTCTATATGGATTTCTATTTTTTTAAATACATACCCTTGTACAGGGTTCTAGCTGAGATAGATAAAAACGATTAGACATGTGTTGGGCTAAGCTTGATTTTCGCAAAGTATTTTTTTTCAGAATTTTAAATCGACAGGCTAGAAGAGCAAAGGTACAATAATATAAATCAGGCTGGAAACTTTTCATTTCAGATTTTATTTTATTTTACTGAAAAAAAAGGTCATAAAAAGCAAATGATACCTAAAAAAAGCGACTGTGTACTCCTTCAAAAAAAAGGGATAACAAAGCTTAATAGACATGACAAAGTTGGTTCTAACAGAACAATTTACACAAAAAGATAAACAAGAAATAATGGATATGCACAAGAAGCTTCATTGTTCCACAATATGTTATTATAATGTTAGATAGATAGATTTAAATTGTGTACTCTTTATATTATTACTATATAATATATTTCTGTAATTGTTTAAGATTTAAAAATACATTTTTTAATAGTCTTACTAATATTGTATGGGTAGATTTTATTTTAGATTAAAATAAAACTCAGTTTTTTTATAAATAAATAAATAAAATTCAATAAATCGGCCTTATTTTGTTTTTGAGCTTATTAGGTGTGAAAATCGATTAATTTCTTTCATTTTTATATTTTTGGGTTTGCTTTATAAACTAGGCTCACATACTGATATAGCTGTATAGGGTGTCTCATTTTTGAAGGTAGTAAATGGGAAACTCACTTATTATACATGATAGAGGATTGGGGATTTCCCATTACTGTCCTCAAATTTTGAGACTTGTATTTTGAAGCGACAAAGGAAAATTCAAAAATTTGGAATTCCTGAAATTCATATTAGGGCAGATATTTCAATTCTGGTAAAACTTCTTGACAGAAAGTTGATTTTGTCAATAAAATGACGTTGCCAATTTTTGATCCGTCGAGTCAACTCAGAGATTTCAGAAAAAAATTAAGAAAAAATATTAACCTGCAGTTAAAAAAAAAATATAGCTAGGGGTTAATTGTGAAGCAAAAAATTTTAAAAAAATCTAGGTCCGTGTTAATCAGACTCGAAGGATCAAAATTTGACAACTTCATTTTATTGACAGGATCAACTTTCTGGAGAGAAGTTTTAGACAAATTGAAATATCTGCACTATTAAGATATGACCGCTTTTTAGAATTCCGAATTTTTTAATTTTCCCTTGTAGCTTTTACCAAAATTTGAAAGGGACTGCTTTCAAAATGACGTTGACAATTTGTCAATGCAGTGATTTGATGTTGTAAAAGTTGGGGTTAATTTTTATTTTTGATTTAAATTTTAGAAAATTCTTTAGATTTTGGAACTTTGGGAATACAAAGTATCTTGAGGTGAACTAACTGCTTATTTTTTAAAACAAATTAAAAGGTATTCTAAGGTAACCAACTGATAATGTGTTTTTAAGGTTAGAAAAGAGATGGCGCTGAAAGCGCGGCGCCCATTATCCGTAGCCTTAATTTATCCACGCCATACGTTGGGGTGCAGTAATTTTTAGAGACCCTTTTCCATTACAGATGTACGTATATAAGTACGTGACAAGGCTTTTACTCACCCCTTTCTCCTTTATCATGTGATCGGCTTCGGCTGCTAGAATGGCCGGCTTCGCTGTCACTAGATTTAGCTGGACAGTGGAAGAGCAACGAGCGTTTCTCCTTAATCTTGTTGGCTTTGCGTTCAAGCTTGTCAAGCTTGCTGTCAAGTTTCAGGGACTTGATAAGGTCCTTGGCTCTGAAGCAAAAAATTAATGATGGTTAGAGTCACGGTGCTTAGAATAGACTTATATATATATATGTCGAATTTTCACGTCACTGGTGGTCCAGCTGATTTTTGTAAACAATAGTTAGATATGATATGAACAACTAATATTTTTTGAAAACTAAGGCAATTTTCCTACAATTTTTTAGTATATTCTTATAAAATAATATTTTTCAGACATAGCAGTCATTATTTTTTTTAGCCTGCTTCATTTCTCTTTACACAAAAATTAAAATTCGAAGATAATAATGTGTTTGTTTCAGCTTCCAAAATAATCCGCTGACCTACATCTTTGTTTACTTTCCAAGTCCTCGGTTCACCTTTGATACTAAACGATCACATTCAGTTTGACTTGTAGTTTAAGTTTTGTGTAAAAAAAATAAAGCGGCTTAAAAAAATTAATGAAAATACGTCTAGAAAATTATATCTTATAAGGATGTACTAAAAAACAGTACGAAAATTGCCTTAGTTTTCAAAAAATATTAGTTCTTCCGTTGTTCATATCATATCTAACTTTTGTTTACAAAAATCAGCTGAACCACCAGTGACGTGAAAAATTCGACATATATAAAATCCGAACACCGGTCTATTCTATTCACCGTGGATTAGAGTCCCCCAAAATGTAAAAATCAAAATTAATAAAAACAAAAATCGTAGAAAAATTAATTTAAAAAAAATATATATTTATTGACATGTAAAACTTGAAAATCGTAATCGTGTGGAAACCTTTCACTGATCTACTTGTAGAGAACGCTGTCCACTGATATCTTAAATAACAAAAGGAATGGAAACTATCTGGGTTTGTTAGATAAAGAACGGAATGGGAGACTGTTTTATATGGGTTTTGACCAAGTACCTGAGAGCATAAATACAGGGCATACCCATGCATTTTTACATGTGATCAGCGTTGCCAGGTCTACTGATTTTTCAGTAGATCTACTGCTTTTGGGTGTTTGTCTAATGAATACTGTTTTTAAGTCGGAATCTACTGCTTTTTTCGGTTTTCAAGAAATATGAGCAGTAGATCTACGGTTTTTACTTCTCAGGAAAATTTATCAGGTACCTAGTGTACCTACTTAGTTACGTGTTCAAAGTATTTATAATTTTTGCCTGTGAAAAAATTATATAAAAACGCTCACTTCTAATAAAACATCTCCATGATGTATTTTATATCTGTGGTTAATTTTGAATTTCGCGCTTCTTCGTGGAATGTAAAAAAAAGCCTAGTTACAACCTATGCGTGACCGCCATGATTCAAAAGACGCATCACGTGACGGGACATGGTTTTAAATGCGGCGTCACCTGATGGATTTTTTGAATCAGGGTGGGCATGTATAGGTGGTATAAACAAGGTATAAGTGCGCGTCTGGTGATATCCGCGTCGGTTGTCGTTGTCATCACGCTGCGTTCGAGAATTGGTTGAATCAACTCTTTTTGAAGTGTAAATTTCTTTAGGCGCGTTTAGCACTTTTTATGGGTACTGAATTGAACTGAGCCGTCACGCTCGGCTATGTAACGCTCATTCGGGTGAAGTCGGCTTGAGTCGACTAACTGTGAGAGGAACAGTTAGCAGAGCGATGATGATGCAGATGAAGGCCACTCAGAGCAAAATTTATCAGAGTAATTTACACCCATTTATAATTATGTAAATGTTATTACTTTGTATATTACTTTGTCAATATACAACGCAAAAAATCTTGTATTTCGTATTATTAATTTTGCCTTGTTGAAGTCTACAGTTCTGCCGTGTGGTCTTAAGCACACACAATTTTTTTTCTTTGTTTATATATGTTTTTTGGACTGCAAAAAAAACTAACTACTGTTTTTTTTACAAAATCTACTGCTTTTTTCATCTATGATCTACTGCTTTCTTAAAATTCGACCTGGCAACGCTGCATGTGATGCTTGAAGCCAGGACCCCCTTTAATTCTTAATGTTCCTTTTTCGGGTAGACAGGATTTTGGTAACTGAGCATGCGTTAGTTTTGGTGGTTTTGGAACACACTCTGCTATGTCACTACATTATTTGCCAATTGTCAAAAAACCTAGCTGATCAGGTAAAAATTTATCAAATTGCGGATTAAGTTTGTAGTTTTTCTAATATTAATTGTGCAGATTTATTGTGGACAACATGAAGAGTGTTTAATGGCGTCTATAAACAACTCTTAACTTTATTAACAAATTATAAACAAACACAAACCGCACATGTTTTATGTGTATTATTTTCAATTTTTCACAGAAAAAAACACAATTTTACACGACAAATATGGCAAAATGTTAATAAACAACAAATATGGCGTCCATCCACACAGCAGCTATGTGTCTACGTGCCAAACTACATGCATGCGCACTTGAAAATTTGCGTCTGCGAATTTAAATTTGCCATTGTTTCCAAAGCAAGTTATGATTGCTTCACTTTTCGATTCTTTAAACCAGTATTTATGCCATAAGGTTTTGACCGATAAAGTGAGAATTTTTCTACAAAAAACTATCTGAATTATTGCCAAATTTGTACTACTTTTGGTGATATTGCTTCAAATTAAGGTAGTTAACCTGAATTCGTAGATAAAACTGCAAATTCTTTATGAAATCTCCTTAACTGATTTAGCCCTCACAAGATCAGGGCCCGGATACGCCATTGTCAAAGACTCATACTTACTCCATTTTATTCTCTCTGAAATTTGGTGTGATTTTGCGCAATCGTTTCTCTCCTTTGCCCTTCCTCGAATGATGGTATTCACATCTTGGCGGAGGAGCCACTTCCGGTTGAGAAGTCGTAGGTTGCTTGATGTTAGCAAGAGCCGCTGTCACGATGCTGGTCACGGATGCCGTCACTTCTTCGGCGATTTCTTTTTTTAGCTGTAAATTGTTAGATTCTTGTAAATTATATTATCAGTCGTACTATTATTTGACTTCTTTTGTTTACGGAAGACCGACAAAAGACCTATAAATTGCATATCTTACACATGCTATTCTTTCACAGTACACCGGCCTATTTTTTAAGTATTGTGAATAACAGGCTTAATTTTCGTAAATAGCTTTATTTAACTTAGCGCCAAACTTTTTTCTTAGATTTTCTGAATTTTTGAAAGTTTTTCTAAGTGCGTCAACTTAATTTAGTAGCTGTAAAAAATCCATTAACAACAATTATTTTTTTCTGAATTCTACAGATTTGGTGATATCCAACATAGAAAAAGGGTGTTCTACAAATTAAATGCTTTGGACATAGGCCTCCCCCAATATCTTCCACTCTTCTCTGTCTGTCGCCGTGTTCATCCATCTAGTTCCCACGTGTTTCTTCAAATCGTCCACTCATCTCATTTGGGGTCTTCCCCTAATTCTTTTATTTTCCCAAGGTCTCCAGTTTACAATACATTTGTTCCAAAGACGATCGCTTTCTGTCTGATATTATGACCGGCAAATTTCCATTTTAATTTAATTTTAATTGCTACTTCTCCTCTGACATCCCTTACTTTTGTTTTATTTCTTATCCATTCATTCCTATTTCTATCTGTCAGCTTTACATGTAACATTTGTCTTTCCATTGATCTTTGGGCTTTTGTTATCTTATCCATGTTTGATTTTGTGTCCAGGTCTGGGATCCATAGGTAAGTACAGGAAGGATACATTGGTTGTACACTTTCGTTTTGAGGTACTGAGGATATTTTTTATTTCTTAATATGTAGCTTAATTTACCGAATGCTGCCCAGGCCAATCTTACTCGTCCCTTAATTTCAGCTGTTTGGTTTTCTTTTTTCAGTTTAATAATTTGTCCCAGGTACATATATTCCTCTACTTGTTCTATTTTATTTTCGTTTATTCTGACCGTCATACAATCTTCATCTGTGTTTGTTATGATTTTAGTTTTAGTGTAAATCATACTTAAGCCTATATTTTTAGCAGCTGTATCCAGTTTTTCCAGCATTTTTATCAGTTCTTCTTTCTTGTCTGTTATAAAATAATTTAGGGGATATTGTGCCACCCTTGCTCTTCTTATGCGGATTGGCTTGGTTCCTTCCTTCCACGAATCCACGAAGTAAAGAATTAGTAACTGCCAATTATTTTCTATGACCTAAAAGATTGGTTTTAAAGTGACATTCTCCTACAAATCCTATGCTTGGTTTGGACGGTCTGGCGCTCTAAAGATATCTGCGCCTGCACACTATCTTAGGAATCACTTTCAAGAAGTTGGGCGTCTTGGCAAAATAAATCTATTTACGAAAAAATAAACCAAATTGAGTTTTGCAACAAATAAGCTCTTTAAGAAACAATGCATACCATTCCTGTGGTGTTCATATTATAAAAATATTTTTTAACCATTTTTTTTGCAAACGTTTAGTGCTACTTTTTTACCCTAATAAGTTTGTATTTTTTAATAACGTATGCCAAAAAAAATATTCTTTCAAAATTTCAGAATTTTTTTCAAAATAAGTTGCATAAAAGCTTAAAATTCTGAAAAAATTTAAAAAACACATCCACACAAATGAACCTATATTTTTAAACCGAGGTGGACCCAGTGGGCTTAATATATTCTCAAAAAATAAGTGGTTAATTTATAAAAGTTCAATTAAAAAAATATGTATCAGGTGAATGACCATATTTTACTCAAAAGCTATCTCTGTTAAGATTGATTTGACAGTAACGTTTTTTGGTTTGTAATATAGGTATTTTTAAATCTTTGTAGATTTAATTTTCTATTTTTTTTCAGATTTTTATCTTCCTTTGGATTTTCTCTCAATCATCAGAATCTGATGTCAAAAATGACATATGTCAAACACTTCCTTTTCCTAATATAAAAGTAACTGAATTATTATAAACAATTATAACAATAAAATAAATTAATAACATTGTATAAAAATCAAATACCAGAAATAAAAAATAGAAATAGATAAATATAAATAAACAATCAAGTCAAACTAAAAAGCGACAATCTCTTCCAGACCAGTATCCGCGAAATTACGAAGGGTTCCCAACACAGAAATGGCATTTCCTCTCTGGATTGCCAAGCGGATCCTTTGAAACGCTTTAAAGTTTCTGGATTTAACTCTTAAACTTAATTCATCCAAAAACTTATTGGCCTCTCCACCCTAAGGATCAAGAGTTTCCACACTAAAAGGAAGAAAAATATAGCGATCCTCCAGCTTCTCATACTTTCTATGTTGTTCTGTTTCGCCAATTTGTGCAGGCACACCTGATTCTCTAGATGTTTTTGCAATGTAGCTATCAGCTAAGGTGTGTCCGCACGTGACTAAACCTCTTCCTGCCTTCCAAGGAATCAAAGAAACTCTGTCAACCCGCTTCCCGTCGTCTCTACAAATTCCAGTTGGTTCTTCCATAGCTGGAATTCCAGCAGAGTTTAAACCACGCTTGATGATTTTATTAATCATCCTATGCCTGAGCAAGCTTCCTGTACTTTTTGCGCAGTTTAGCCCGTGAAGGCCATATTTGTCAACTTCTTCACTGCAAATACAAACGCTCACACACAGAAAGACCAAGTCTTAAAGCAATGGAAACTTGAAAAACCAAGTCTTCAAGATGATTCCCCAGAGACACTGAAGGAAGAGCGTTTAGCCATGCATTACTTTCATAGTTCTAAAGAGCTAGGAGGCGCGCTGTGTCGCTCGAGTCTTAACAATCCAGAAGAAGATTTTCATAACAAACTTGACACAAACTTAAATCAAAACCTTTTTGTTTTTTTGGTTGTTGAATAGGAATTTCCTGATCTAAAAAATATACAAAACGTTCACATTTGGCACAGCCGTTTTTAGAATATTTGCATTTTAAAAACCTGAATAAACAATGTTATCAGTCCGTAATTTTTTTGAAGTGCTATTTTGTTAATGAATAAAATTAGGTGTTTAAAATGCAAATAATTCAAAATTCAACAATGGCTGGACCAAATGTCAACTAAATGTCAAGTATTATATATTGTGAAATCAGAAAAAGGAATCTTTACGATTAAAAAAAAATACAGGGTGTTTTATTTAAAAAAAACCATATGTCAAAAAGTGTTTGACATAATATGTTAACATTAGATTCCGATGATTATGAGAAAATCCGTTCACTTTACTAATTATACAATACTAAAACCATATACGTAATATTCCAATACTCCCTGTTACCTATTTACACAATGGTTGGCGTTTGATGCAAACATTCAGAAATAAATGTACGAAAAATGCACAGATACCAAATTTACATAGATAGAGTTTTTGACAACTGTACGCCGATGATTTGACGTAACGAATACAAGAATAAAATAATATTCATGCGTAAAAGTATAACCAATCAGGACATTTTATCTCAAGGACTGCAAAAAGGATAGACTTATACCCATTGATATTGCTATTTCAAATATGTTCGCATTCTGCATCGTAAGGTACTGTAGGTATTGCAATAATGCGTACTATATGGAAATAATATGTCTTTGAAAGCAACCAATCAGGTCTTATTTACTTAAAGACCCCAAGGCCCTCATGTTTGCATCATGAATGGGCAGTTACCGTGGGTATTGGAATATTATGTATATGACTAAAACGATGAATCCCTCAACAGATAAATATTAACGGAGATAGCTATCGAGTAAAGTATGGTCAATTACCCGGTACACATTTTAGAATTAGATATTTTTCTTAAATAGCAGACGAAAAATTTATTTTTTAATATTCTCTAACCAAATTCTGTAGTCAGATTTGTGAGTCATTTTCGACATTCAGGAACAAGGAGGATATTTTTGCACTGTATTTCAATTAATTCTGTCTAATTTTTTATTGCTGTTTTTTACACCAAAATGTTGTAAGAGTGTTTTAACTTCGATATCTAAAAATACATTATTAAAAAATAAGTTGTTCACATGAGCAAATTTCAATTGTAATAAAATTTTTATTTAAATATTCCAAATCCACTTCGTATCTGAATCATACATTTCATAACAAAAATGATATATTGAAACAATCCAATTTAATATATAATTTTATGATTCATAACTACTATTTTAATAAGAAAACAATAATAATATTATTTTAAGTATTTTGCTTATCACTTTACCAACACAAAACGATAAGTAGGTTTTTGTATAATGTTATGATTTTTCTTGTTTTTTGTTTAATGAAAAATCAAAAACAAAAGGTTTAGTTACGTATTTTCGTTAAAAAAAAGATGTGCTGGAAAAATAATATTATGGACTGCCGAACACCGCATTTATATATCTTTTGTGATAGTTATATATTTTCCAAAAAGCTTGGTTTTTGAGAAGACTTTATAATTTATATTTATTATGCATATAATGTAAAAATACATACAAATATTAGCATTTCTTTAGCAAATTTTATTGCTATTACCTTATGCTTAAAACTTTATTTTTTCAAGATGGCGGCTCGAGCGGCGGTCGCAAACCAAGTTTAAAAGAAACTCGAAGTTTTCAATCTTAAATTCGACGTTTTTGACGGTTTCAGGTATTTTTGAGGGAGAAAAAACAAAAAAAACTAATCCTTACTTGAAAGCCTAAATTTTCCATCTGAAATTTAATTGAAGTTTTTTCCATCAGGAAATAATAATAAACTTATTTAAAAAAGAAAAAAAAACACAACTTTTTTCCTAAAATCAAAATTATTTTCCCTTTTATGTAATAACAAGACTGAAGAGGTAATTTTAAATTTGTGTTTGCATTAACAGTGGTCACTAGAGCAAACATTAGAGAGTTATTGGAAAAAGGCACGGATAAGACCAGGCCCCAAAAAGGCCAGGTCTAATTTAGACAGTTTTACATTGTAAGATGCTTCAATTATGACTGTTTTAAGGCTCGAACTAAATACGGCCTGATTTATTTATTCCAATAACTCTCTTTTAGCCCCTCAGTTCGTCTTCATTCGGGAAAATATGAAGGTTTTTTAAAAATATGAAGTTTTATGGTCTGAAAAAAAAAATGAACATTTTTATAAAATATGAAAGTGCTGAGAGCCCTGCCCTGCTCTTGTAACAAAGCGTCTCTTGTTTTTTTTGTTTTTTCCCACCTCCCCTAGAGACACCTGTAAACCCCCAAAATCATCGAATTTAAACCCCTGTATATACAGGGTCTTTCAAAATTAAATAACATAATTTTAATGTTAAATTCAACTCTAAAACTTCATATAAACATAGGTACAAATTCTTAGTTTTCTAGATAATATTTTTTTGTTTAATTTGATGATAGCTTTCTCCAAAACGGTTGGAGATGCGAAAAAATCACTAGAAACAAAAAAGTTTACAAATGAAACAGGAATTTTATTTCTTATTAAAATCTACCAATGGCTAACAATCAAAAAAGTCGTCGTCGTAGTGTAGTGGTAGCAATATTTACTTTACACACCGGCGGTCTGGGTTCGATTCCTGGCTAGGTACTTGGTTGTTTGTGATTGTTTAAAAATGCTTGTGTGATTGATCCTGATTGGATGGAAAGTCCCAGTATAAATTAAAAAAAAAATCCTGGGGAAAAGGTTACATGACCCCTGAAAAAAGTATCACCCTGTAGATTTTTACTGTGATTTCGCATGTCTGACAATGTAGTGCCTATAGTAGTATAGTATAGTAGTGCTAAATATACATATTCAATTCGACCTGAATATCTCAAAAACTACATGAGCTATAATAAACAATATGATTTGTTTGTCTTGAAATCACTTAGGAAATTTAACGCAAAAATTATGTTATCGAATTTTCAAACAGCCTGTATAATGAATGGATTAGCATATTTAATGATTTTTATTTCAAACTAATTGATTACTGAGATTGATTTACAAAAAATTAAAATTTAGATCGCATTTGGCAAATAGGCACATACAATGAAGTTGTTTCTAACTCACCTTTTTTAACCAAATATAAAGTTTTCTTTTAAAAAAAATTTCACACTATAAATGCAGAAATTTCGTCAAATTTGGGAAAAAAATTCTTACCTGAGCTAAGCCTGTCGAAAACCATTCCGGCGCGTTGTCACCCATAGAATTGGCGCAGCAAGTCGTAGAAATGAACGAACACTGTTCGTTCTGGTCGAACTGAGTTTCCGCGTCGTTCGAATGACGCAGATTTTTGTAGTTGGGTTGATCGGAGATTCGTTCCTGAATCAAACATTTACCACGTTTACACGAGGTTACAATTGAAATTAACTAAAATTGCAAATTACTCTCATGGGTCATTTTTGAAAAAGTGTACACACAGGTGTTTTCCCCATATTTTGAATGAATAAAAAACTGCTTAAAACTACTTTTTTGTTTAGATTATATGGTGGTCCATATCTACACTGCCTAAAATATACGAAAAAAGAAAATCTCAATTTAAAATAATTTAAAAATGCAGGTAAATATCACTTCTGTGGACGGAACCACTTGTGATTTTTCAGTATCAATTCATTCTAGGTTCTTATACAATTTTTAAAGTAAATTATCTTGATTGATACTCATATCACAATATGACAGGCATTAGCTATCTGTATTTTTTAATTTTTTAATTATTTATTTGTCATTTTTGCCATTTTTAATCCATCAAAACAAATCCATACTACAGCGTCACTTCTGTGGCCAGCACAATAATCCAATACATTTCCGACATGTTGGCAACTATGTGCTTCCAGTTGGTATGTTTTAATGCGCATTCGTCCCAATAACCTCGATTTTTGATTGGTAGCGTCATGCTGTGTTTTGTTTTTCATATTTTTTAGTGAAAATATTGTAAAATTATTTGCGTCAAGCTGGTGTTATCACTTCTGTGCCGTCTATAAAAGCGGTAAGAATCAAAACAGTTTTATTTTTTTTGTTTATATGAAGTTGAAATAAGGAAACTTACCCTAACATTTTTTATTCTGTAAACAAATATTGGCGGTAAAAAATCACTTCTGTGGACATCACTTCTGTGGACAGCGGTTGTCCATCGAAGTGACACAGGTCAACAGAAGTGAATTCAACCAGCATTGTTTTTCCTTTTTAATTAAAATAAATCATCAATATTACTAAACATCTTTTCTAAATAGATTCTTAGCAAGTTTTGTAGTTTTTAACTCGTGTTACCATTTTGTTTTAGTTTGTGTCCGTTCCGTGGACATTTTTACCACTTCTGTGGATATTACTTAATTTAAATTAAAAAAAAATATATATAAATTACTATGTTCTTCATTTCAACTTTTTTCGCGCAATTAAGCTCTGAAAGTAATACATATTCTTCAATTAAAAATTCTTTAGCCAAAGTTACTTCTGTAGTTAAAAATGTATTTTCCGTGGACTCCTTAATTTTTATTTTTGGTAAAAAACCTTTAAAACATTTTTTACGATCTTAGCCAGACATAGTACATAAAAGTATTTTATCAAACAATTTTATAAAAATGAAAAACTTCAAAAGATATATTCAGAAAGTGTACATTATTTCAAGACTGACCCTCCTACGCCATCGACATATAAAAGGAAACATGTGTTTAAAATTTTTATATACATTGTACATAAAGTTCTGAAGATTAGTATTAAAAAGCTTAAATCCGGAAAAGCTAGCGGGCCTGGGAGAATATACGCTAAAATGCACAAATAAGGATCAAAGACACTACTAGGAAATCTCACATTCAAATAAATATATAAAAAAGGAAACAAGCTGGATTGCAACAATTACAGAGGGAATTTTAGTTACCAGTACTCACCTAGATTGTACGGTAGGATTCTAAGAGATCTAATAGAGAATAATTTTCATGAACAAGAGGAGCAAATTGGGTTTTTTGTCTTAAACAAGTAATTGAGAAAAGGAGTGCCAGAAATATAGAGACTGTGTTACCTTTGTGGACCTACAAAAAGCATATTATTATGATACCGTACCATTAGAAAAATTATGGACAGTGTTAAAGTAAACTAATATTAATCATACATACATAAAAGCGATAAACGACCTATACAAAGGGTCAAAATCTAAAATTACAATTGGAAATCGACTTCAAAAGAATTCCTGTTAACGATAGGCTTCAGAGAAGGATGTTGTATCTCTCCAACACTTTTTAAAATACCTATCGCAGCACGAAAAAACTGGAAACCTAAAGTACACGGTGTGGGAGCGACCAAGTAATTGTAGCTAAGGATAAACAAGACATGAAGTATATGATGAGAAAGTTAACGAAAGAATACCAAATGTGGAGGATAACACTGAACGTGGACAAGACACAGTAATTATGTATTGGAAACGAATCAAGTGAGTTAGAACTAGACAATGGACAAACAATATCTCCATGTAATGAGTATGTATACTTGAGTGTCACAGTTGATAAGACAGGAACAGACTGTAAAAGGAATGGTAAAAGCAAAAAGGTTATTGGATGTTTTAAAAGTATTTTATGGATTGGAGAGATAAAAATAATGTAAAATTTAACATATATGAAATCGAGGGAAGCATAACGGATGACATCACTAAAAGACAACTGATATAGTACGGCCATGTACATCGAATGAACGACGAAAGATTACCAAAGCAGGTCTTAGAATGGCAACCAATAGGGCGCAGAAAAAGAGAGCGTCCTAAACTGAAATCCAAAGATCAATGAGTCAAAAAAACCTGACAGACGATGTCAGGATCGACAGAGGTAAAGAATAGGCGTTGGAAAACGTAGAAAAACGTTCCAAACCGACATAGTATAGTATATTTATTGTGAGGATCCTTAAGCGTAGTTCATCACCAAGTTTGAAATCCATGTGCTACTCCAGTAGCACTCTTGCAATTTTTTAGTTTTTTCCAAAAAACTACTTTAAGGAAGCATTTTACATTGTGCACTTTTGTAAAGCCAACCAAATTATCTACAATCTCGACGCAACCTTAGCTTCCTTAGTTCATCAGTTGCCGAGATACGTATGGTCAAATATGTGAAGATTTTTACAAAAACTGAAATTTTACCAGTAGGTTCATTTTCCAAGCCACATACTGGCTAAACTAACCGTCCTAGCAAAGTGATAAGAAAGGAAATTATAGAAAATTGTATTGACTTGTACTACATACAATTGTGCCTCTATATAATTTGGACAATGAAAAAAGTAGTAAAACATCGATGTTCCAGAAAACGTTGTACTAAATAATAATGGAATCTTTTGATAAAGATTTTTGTAACACCTGTTTAATAAATTACTAACCAACACTGCCTGACCTGTCAACAGGCACAAAAATGCTAAAAAGGTAGAAAGTATCAAAATATTTTTTTAATTCTGAAAGGTGTAAGCATATGAATAAGGTAACTTTATTCATATGGTTAAGACTAGAGTAATTAAACTTGAGATGCATAAAAGCCTTCACAGATACTGAAATTTTAGTTGTCAAAAAAATTGCATATATGGCCCCTAGGAGGCAAAATGTGTTTTAAGATTATCCCTTATATCTTCTAGACTGTTGCACCTGTACATCTATGTCCCACTAAATTGGTAATAATAACAATGAATTTTATCAAGAACTTACCAATTTTAAATTGATTTTCTCTCCAGCTCGTGCCTTGCGCCTGAATGCATACAGCGCCACCTGGAAGTCAGTTTGAGATTGAATGGGATATTCCCGTCCGCTGTCCATCAGATAGGAGACGTGCACATCATCGCCATCTGTTCCAGAATTTTTTAGCTACAAGATGCAAATTGTAAAGTTAAAATTAATACTTTGTTAAAACGTGTCAAAGGTATATCACAGAATTGGTAGTGGTAGAGTAGGACATTTGGTAGTAAAAATCTTCATGAAAGAATTTTGGCAGAAAATACATTTGGTAGAAAGTAGATTTAGTAAAAAAAGAATTGGTAGAAAAACACATTTGGTAAAAAAACATCTCACCCTAACCTGGCTTAACATAATATAATGAAACCTAAAGGTCGGTTCAGCCTGATAAATTACATTGGATTAAATTAATCTACATTAACTTACCCTTAGGCAAATTAGACTAACTTAAGAGATTTTTTTCTGAAAAAGTGTTTTTTTTTACTTAAGAAGGTTCCTAAAGGCATAAAATAAGATGTTGTACAAAAAATACAAGTGAAAAACTTCAGGAAAACTTATTAAATAAAATTTCATCTTAAGTTAGTCCAATTTGACTTAGGGTCAGAGCTGTCACAAGTACATTATGAAAGTACTTCAAGTACAAGTACCAAGTACATTAAGATTTGTAAAAGTACTAAGTACATTTTCTTCTCAAATGTACTTCAAGTACCAAGTACATTACATAAAAGTACTTGATTTTTCCCAAGTCTTTTACTTTTACAATAGAAGTACTACAAGTACTAATGCCAAAAATATCAAAAAAATGTCAAAGAGCGTCAAAAACTTCAAAAAATATCAAAGATGACACAAAATTTCAAAACTGTCAAAAACCGTCAAAAATGTAACAAAATTTCAAAGATGTAAAAAAATTTAAAACATGTCAAAAATGTTTACAACATTTTCAACCTAAAAGGTTTTATTTTTTGGAATAATAATGTATGTAAATATGTATCACTTATAGCCCATCGCACTTTTTTTTTCGTTACTTAGCCTTAAGTGTTCCTTATTACGTCATATTATGATTATATTAAGAAACGCTTGAACCGAAGTACCGAAAAAAAAGTCGGTGAGATGGACCCTTATATACCTAAATTGCATTTTTTCTGATCTCATCATTTTACATAAAAATGCCATAGAAAGGTAATGGGAAGAGATAACTTTATTCCACAAAAAGTTTCAAAATTGACCCAGTCGCATTAAAATCTGTTTAACATTTTATAGTTTTGCAATAGGGGTGTCACAGTTACCCCGAACTCCGGGGTAAATGAGACCTATCGCAAAAGACAAAAATATTAAAATTTATTAAGTTTTTCTGTCTCAATAGGGTTGTTCCAAATAGATCACATTTGTGTAAATCCAAATATATTTGACTTTGTAATGAGGCCTACAACAAACTTTTGTAAAACCGGGATGCCTTATTTCTTTTTTGGTGGAGCACACGGTAAGAACAGTGCCGCACTGTTCTTACCGTCAATAATTTCTAAATCACTCATAGAAAGTACTATTTTTATAATAGCCCACAAAACTGCTTAAAAACTTGTTTAAATCAAACTAAATAAATAAGAATAACAAACGTAAATATCCAAGGAATTTTTGGAGGTGTACAAACTAAATAAATGTTTGGGTTCTTTAAACCAACCTCGATCAAACGTCGAAATTACGTCTGCTTCAAGGTGAGTAGGTGGATCCCCAAAAATCGAGCGGTAAGTGCAATGCAATACCTGCTCTACCGTACTACCGACACCCCTCAATAGATGGCATGACTGCTGTAGTAGTTTCTTACTTTGACTTTAAATTTCACGTTCCACGAAATAATAAAGGTGCATGCAAATAATTAAGCCGACATTATTCTTTGGATAAGTATGTACCTAATAATACGATTTTTTGGGCAATTAATTACGAGGTACCTATCAAGGTTGCTAAACTACCGGACTTCCCTGCCAAGTTGTTAAAAAAACCGGACAGGTGGCAACACTGAGGTTACCACTTGTCTTCGGCGCATTAAAGTTATATCTCACCTATATCTACATTATACTTCAAGAATATTTTATTGTACTTGAAGTACTTTTAATGTACTTGAAGTACTTCGAATGTACTTAAAGTACTTTAAATGTGCTTGAAGTACTTTGAATGTACTTGACAAAAACAAGTGCATTTCCAATTACATTGTTAAAAGTACTTGAAGTACAATTTCAAGTACTGTACTTCAAGTTCCTGACAGCTCTGCTTAGGGTAAGTTAATTTAATTTATTCTAATGTAATTTATGAGGCTGAACCGACCTTAACTTAACCTGACCAGACCTGATCTAACGATCTAACCTAAACTAACCGGACCTGAATGGACCTAACCTAACCTCGCTTTTAACGCGTTGCAACCTGTTAGCGGGTTGCTGCATTGCTTTGCAACACGAGCGTTAATTTTAAGATAACTAGCCATTGTTCTGAAAAATATTGAATTAGGTTAGGTTAGTTTGGGCCACATTAATTGTCTTGTGATTTCTACCAAAAATGTTTACATCAAATGTATTTTCTACCTAATGTATTTTCTATCAAATGTTTTTCTAACAAATGTACCTACTTTTTGCTAAATGTTTTTCCACCAATTGTACTTCTATATGAATTTTTCTACCAAGAGTTTTTCTACCAATATTTCGCCAACCAAACCGTAAAAAATCCTGATAAAAAAAATATTAAGATATTTTTTTATAAAATTATATTTTTTATTAAATCACAATTTTTTATTGATATTTATAAATTAATTTTTTTAACCCGATAGCGGTGGGCAGTCTGATTTTATGACAAAAAGTTATATCAACATGGGGCCACAAAAACTTCGTTACTAAGGAACAAACCGTTGATATCATAACAAAAACATTTCATGTAAGAAAAAAGCCAATTACATGAAAATGGTATTCCGTAACTAAAATTGAGATAAAAGTAAAGCCAAGTTCTCCAATACAAATTTCAAACTGAAAGGTTCTTACTAGTTTGGAAATATTTTTTTTTTAACTTTGCTATTACAGCCAAACTTCTTTATGTTCAATTTAGCACTGTGCCTAAGAGTCATTTGCAGCTGTAATAGCCAAGTTTAGAAAAACATTCCAAACTAGTATAAGAACCTTTCATTTTGAAATTTGTATTTGAGAGCTTGGCTTTACTTTTATCTCAATTCAGTGTATGGAATACCATTTTTATGTAGTTGGCTTTTTTTACATGAAATGTTTTTGTTATGATTTCACTCCTGTTTTCTTATGGTTTTATCATAGTTCCTTAGCCTTCTAAAGCTCAGCTCTGTGGCGTTTCTGGAAGTTAGCAATATTACTTTTACATAACTGTACATTTATAGGAGAGGAAAGTAATTAACATTTTTACTTTTACCTAACTCTACATTTATAGGGGAGGGAAGCAAATTAAAATTTTGCGGTTTTTTGATTTTTTCCAAAGGTTTGGTCATAATTTCTATCAGTCTGCCAAATTTCAGCTTTGTAGCACTCTGGAGGTACAGTAGAATTTTAATGATCTATACATGAGTGAGTGAGTGGCAATTTCGACGTTTTTTGAAATTTCGTAACTACTTTACGACTTTATGGAAGTCCATGAAACCTGGAGGGGTTGATAACTCTATGAAGATGAGATCTATGACTTTTAGATAGGTGAAAGAAATAGGGGCTAAAATGTTTCAAGAAAAGATGGTACAGCAGTTTAGGGCCTGTCCTTAAATTAAGTAACACTCAAGGGGGGAGTAGGGTTTGGCCTTGCATTACACTCAATATTTTGCGTTACATATTTTAAGGACGCTTCCTTACACGAACTTGACGGGGCACTGCCGTGCCTCCAGATTTTGTCAAGAAACTTTATGATCTGCGTTTGTTAGGTAGGGAGAGTTCTTAACCTCATTAATGAGCTAATCCAGCTAATTGATGCAATCAAATGGGTTCTTGAAAAGTTCTGATGCGATCCACATGCCATCAAACAAGTTCTTCCACATTTTCAATGTAATCGATTCTTGGCAACAATAGCCATCGGCCTGTAGAGTCGAAGCCTGTTGATTAATGGATTTAAATCATAACCTTAAATTTCAAGTTTTTAAAATTTTATAAATCTTTTTGAGAAATGTTGCCTGAAAACAGCTTTGCACTGAAATTGGCAATAAATTTATTGAAGAATGATGATGATAATTCATCCAGTTCATCAGATTCAGACGAGGGACTTCTTTTAAGTGCATGAAAACCTCATACAAAAATCCTGGATTATGTTGAGGAAATGGTGGAACATTATAGTTTAAGTGACTTTAAATCCCACTTTCGAAACCTTCAAAAGTTATAAAAATAGGAAACACAAACAGGTTAAATGCATTGGCTTCTTATTTTTGTTGGCTTTATCGCTGATGGCTGTCATAATCATATGTTCCATTGACTCATCAAATAAAAATTGATTTAATTTTTTTTATATAGATGCCTGAATTTGAATAAGGGTTGGAAGATATGCAAGGTGGCTTGGCGCAGGCCAGGTAAACCCAAGAAAAACAGTGCTCCCTACTGGTGGAATAACGAGATAAGTAAACAAAGAGAGAAATTTATCAAAGGCCGAAGAACATATACACAGAACACAAGAACAGAGGCTGGCAATGAGACCCTAGGAAGGTTATGGGAAGAATATAAAAAAGAAAAGAAAGAATTAGGAAGAATGATAATAAAGGAGAAAAGCCTACACTGGGAAAAACTTTGAGACGATCTAAATGAAGATGTTTGGGGTGAAGGTTACCAAATTATTAAAAGAAAATTCAAAGACGTGGGCCCACCTTTTAAACAACAGACCAAAAGATTAAAGAAGTCACTTACATATTATTTCCAAGGTGCAAAGAAAATCTCATGACCCCAATATACACACAAAAAGTCCCGCCCTTTGAAATAGAAGAAATTAGGAAAGCATGTGATAAACTCAAACCAGGAAAAGCACCAGGCCCTGATGGAATTGCGCCCGAGGCAATCAAAGAAACAGTAGATATAGCACCCGAAATAATTCAAAAAGTTATGAATGGACTGCTGATGCAACAGACCTTCCCAGAAGCATGGAAAATTTCCAAACTCGTTCTTATACATAAGGCGGGAAAATCATATGATGCTCCAAATGGATATAGGCCTCTTTGTCTTACAGACACTCTTGCAAACTGTACGAACATCTTATCAAGGAGAGACTCGAAAGAGAAATCATTGAAAGAGAAGGCATATCACCTAACCAATACGGTTTCCGCCAAGGGAAGTCTACTATAGATGCGGTAAAAGCGGTAATAGACATAGCAAAAGAAACAAAAACTCTTGGAGAAGGCGAAAAATGGTGTGCAATTATAACACTAGATGTTAAAAATGCATTTAACTCAGCCTCTTGGCAAATTATATTGGATAGGCTTGGCGAACTGAGAGTACCTCAATACCTGAGAAACGTTGTGGAATATGTATTATGATTCAGTTCTAAAACTTAGACTAGAAGAAGGAGTTACAGCCACGGGTTACGCAGATGATCTAGGTCTTACAATTACCGCAAGGAATAAAACTGACTTAACAGAAAAAGCAAACGACACACTCAAAAAAATAGATAGATGGATGAAACATAATAAATTGGCTCCAGAAAAAAACTGAATCAGTCATACTCTGTGGAAAAAGAGACCGAAAAGATGTAAAGTTCAATTTAAATGGAAATGAAATTGTTCCTAAGAAGGCAATTAGATATTTAGGAATAATGATTGGAGAGAATATGTCATTTGGAGAGCATGTTAAAAGAATAATACAACAAGCATCAAAAAAAACCCACCAATATCAATATATTAATGACAAATAAGAAGGAAGCATCAACTGCAAAAAGAAAGCTGCTCTATGGTGTAATACAATCCACCTTGCTATATGGTACACCCATTTGGGGAGAAGTGGTACAAAGAGACAAATACAAAAACATCCTAATTAAAGTGCAAAGGAAAGCAATACTAAGAGTAACAAATGCCTACCGCACTGTATCAAATGAAGCCCTACAGGTCATAGCAGGAACATCGCCTATTGACCTTGTAATAGAAGAAAGATTATTTTTAGAAAGAAATGGCAACACAGAAGAACAGAAAGAGAGAGCTAAAAAGGTTACCCTTGAAAAATGGCAAGAAAGGTGGGAAATAGATACTGGAAAAGCTGTTTGGACAAAGAGACTAATACCAAATATAAAATGATAGATGGAATGTAAACATAGATATGTCAATTATCAAATAACGCAGTTTTTAACAAATCATGGGTGCTTTAAAGTATACACAAAATGCATAGGAAAAACCGAGGGGTGAACAGCTCTCACAATCGGTGTACACATTTCTCACAATCTGTACACAATCCTTCACAATCTTTACACAATCCCTCCCAATCACCCACAATCTGTCACAATATTTCACAATCTCTCACAATCCTTCACAATCTTACCACAATCCTTCACAATCTTACCACAATCCTTCACAATCCCTCACAATCTTTACACATTCCCTCACAATCTTAGCAAAAGAATGTGGAAAAGATTGTGGATTTTCGCAATCGGCGTACACATTTTGGGGTTCCCGCACAATCTTAACAAAAGATGGTGGATTTTCGCAATCGGCGCATACATTTTGGGATCAGCTGGTCACCCCTCAGTTATTAAGCAGCAGGTCCGGGAACGGTAAATGAAGAGGGCGGCAAAGGAAACCATAGACATGATAGATTTTTTTTGGTCGCAAGAATTTTTGATGGGACGGTGCCCACCCCGCCCCTTCAGGCGAGCTACGCCGCTGCACAGTCCTCCACCATCTGTCACATTCTCTCACAATCTCTCACAATCCTTCACAATCTTACCACAATCCTTCACAATCTTACCACAATCCTTCACAATCCCTCACAATCTTTCACAATCCCTCACAATCTTTCACAATCTTGCCACAACCCCTCACAATCTTTCACAATCCCTCACAATCTTTCACAATCTTGCCACAATCCCTCACAATCCCTCACAATCTTAGCAAAAGATTGTGGATTTTCACAATCGGTGTACACATTTTGGGTTAGCTGTTCACCCTCGGGAAAAACAATAAGCGATAGATGTATGTACTGTATGGGCATAGACGAGGGGTGAACAGCTAACCCAAAATGTGTACACCGATTGTGAAAATCCACAATCTTTTGCCAAGATTGTAAGGGATTGTGGCAAGATTGTGAGGGATTGTGGCAAGATTGTGGGTGAAGATTGTGAACAGATTGTGAGAAATGTGTACACCGATTGTGAGAGCTGTTCACCCCTCAAGCATAGACGACGCAAATCATACACTAATTCATTGCCCAAAGTTTAGAAAAAAACGAAACATTATGCTAGAAGCCTTACATATAGACCAAGGAAATGTACTACAAGAACAAATCATAAATGAGATGCTAAAAAACAAAGATAATTGGAAGGTAGGTAACCAATTTATCAAAGAAATAATGGATAATAAAAGTAAAGATGAACACTCAAAACAAACAATAATACTAGAGTAAAATAGAAATTGTTTGATACCAAACGGCTTGATAGTATTAAAGTATTGGTAGAAGTCTCCAAAAGAAGTTTTAGTCAGTAATGAGAGTAAAGGAGCATGACAAAATAAAGTAACAAAGGGAAATTAGATGATATGCATGAACTCCTAATCGCCAGAGCGGAAGGGAGATGTAGTGACTACACAGAAAGACTGCTGTGCCACCTGATGTAATGTTTAGAAAATGGTTCCGGGGGCACATGCATTTCAAAGGGACCACTTGTTTTCAGTGCTTGCACTGACTATGCCCTTAACAAAAAAAAAACAAGGCCATTTTGAGTATTCATTGATGAAATTTGGAAAAACACACATGTTGATTTTGTTTGTGCAGCATCGGTCTCCCCCCCCCTTTCAAGACATATTCCTGGGTGCGCCACTGTGTCAGGGTTAAACTTTACCTTACATTTCGAATAGGGAAAGTGGGTCTAGTGATAATTTGTTTTGGAATCAGAATCAGAATCTCTGATTCTGAAGTACTTCTTCATAAATATAATTTTTTTGAAAAATACCTAATTAAAACTTGGTTAAATGCAGGGAAGTGTTTAATGGGATGTTTAAGTCTCATAGAAACAATTTTTTGCAGAAAGAAAAAATCTTTATTTTGTGCTGAATTTGGTTAAAAAATTACTCAATTTAGAGATATTCACCCATATATTGATGTGATGCTCCATTAAAAAGTTGGCATTTTTTAAATTAGCACTATTTTACCTGAAAATTTAATAAAAATTGGTTTACTGGTTTAGGAGATATTATTTTATGGACAGACACACCCACACACACACACACACACACACACAGACAGACATCATAATGAGGTTGCTAAGATAGGTCAAAATACTGTGTGATCTGTAGATATCACTTTATAGCACACACAAGATTTACTTCTTTGTGCTGGGGAAACTACGTGTGTTAAATGTTGCAATATTCTTTCTGTAAACTGTTAAAAATAAAATACTTAAATTTGTATTAACTTGAAAAGTGCATAAAGGCCTCTAAGCGACTAGATTATTAAAGTGGGCACATAACTTGTTTTTTTAATACTTATATATAATGATTGATGATTCATATGTCAGTAGGCATTGCAGCCTTTCCACTGCGACCATCAGTGGGTTTATTGTGATTCACTTTTGAGTGGTTTCTGACCACTGTATGCCTAATCTTCTAAAAAGGTTAGCTATCAGGTTGGGTGAGATCTTCTGAATCAAAACTGTATATAATAGTGCATTTTTCTGCAATTGTTACTAAAGAACATCCTTCAAAATCATGTTACATCAAAAAACAAGTACTTAGGTGTGTATATTTCATATGAATTGATAAGTAAATACCAAATTTTATATTTAAGGTCAAAGTTCACTGTGCATAAAAACTGCACATAAAATGGCTGCCACACTGCCTTTTATCATGTTTTCAAAGATATTGGAATTTTCCTATAATGACATCAGGCTAAATAGATCATTTATTAAATATAGGTATTTAAACTAAATAATTTACTTACCAGATAGGACTTAAACACCTCCCAATTTAACGTTGTGGCAGGGATATCATAGACCCCAATCATACTCTCTTTTACACCTCCATTAACGGAGGTACCGTTTTTCCATCTCAGGTTATATATTATCTCCAAGTCTCCCTTTTTGCTATTCATTATGGATAAACTATTTGCCTTTAGTTATACACGCAAAATTTTTTCGAAGTAATACTTGCAAACGCAGAATGTTTTGATATAAATATTTTGTTGAATCACTTTCTAATTTCACAACAAAAACAAAATTTGACAAGTAGCCAGATGCAAGTAGTCGACCAACAACAAAGGACCGATTCACGCATGCGCCGCAGAAATTACGCAGTTAGTTAATTTTTTAGTGTTAGGCCCACGCATGTCGGGGCCAGCCAAGAATTAACAGCGCATTGCACATAGTATATTTTAAGTGAGCCTTAAATTCTTTGTTTTTTTTCTTTTTGCTACACAAGGAAGGTACCCGTCCATGAACCGTATTTTCCGCGTGGATTTTTTTTAAAGCGCGGAAAATCCGCTGTCCTCGTCCATTGAGCGTATCCTTCCGCGCGGATTTATTTTCAACGAACCAGTATGTATACTGTGCATTAAGTCCCAGGGAGGCCAGTTGGCATACTTATTTACCTAATCTGTGAGTTGGCCACCACGGTAGATAGAATAGACCGGTGTTCGGATCTTATATGTTGAATTTTTCACGTCACTGGTGGTCCACCTGATTTTTGTAAACAAAAGTTAGATCTGTTATGAACAACGGAACAACTAATATTTGTTGAATTTTTTGAAAACTAAGGCCATTTTTCTACTGTTTTCTAGTACATCCTTATAAAATGTAATTTTCTAGACGTATTGTCGTAATTTTTTTTAGTGCGCTTTATTTTTTATTACACAAAACTTAAACTACAAGTCAAACTGAATGTGATCGTTTAGTATCAAATGTGAACCGAGGACTATTGGGTACTAAACAAGGAGATAATTTTTGAAGCTGAAGCGAACACATTAATATCTTCGAATTTTAGTTTTTGTGTAAAGAGAAATGAAGCGGGCTAAAAAAAATAACGACTGGTAGGTCTGAAAAATATTATTTTATAAGAATATACTAAAAAATAGTACGAAAATTGCCTTAGTTTTCAAAAAAATTAAAAATATTAGTTGTTCATATCATATCTAACCTTTGGTTCTAAAAATCAGCTAGACCACCAGGGACGTGAAAATTCGACATATATTTATAAGATTCGAACACCGGTCTATTCTATCCACCGTGGTTGTCCACTACCTAATTGCCTTTGAAAAAGAGAAAAAAAGAATGACAAGTGAAATAAAACAAAAAATTAATTTTTGAAGTTGTTTTTTCGGATATTTTTGGTATTTTTGTTAAAGTTAAAAATAGTTATAAGTATATATTTTGAACTAAATCAATAGGCTGTATACAAATTCGTGGGTCTGGTGGTTTTGCACAAGATCTTTTCGAAATTTTTATAGTAATCTGCCTCAACATGATCATAATATGAGTTCCAGTAATCAAAATTATCTATAGTGAAGCATAGATTATTATACAAGTCCAGTTTATGCATTAGTTATCTGCCTCAACATGATATCATAATACAATATGGAGTAACCTCAACTATCTGAAGCATAGATTATCATTATAACAGAGACAAGTCCAGTACGTTTAGGCATTTATAAAGTTTTTCAACAATCTGCCAAACAATTTAGAAACAGAAATAAACAAAAAAAAAATAAAAACGAAATTTTCTGTCTCTATGCACCGAGGAATCGTCATATACAATCTTTTATCTTGTGTCCTTACAGGTCTCAATAAGACAAAATAGGTAATCAAACTGTGTGTACCTGTGCTGTTGTAAATGTGATTGTTGGAAAATTGTAAAATTTGTTAAGTAATTTTGTTTATTTTTTATGTACTAAGAAAAGTTAGGATTAGTGTTTTTTTAATATAAAATAAAAAGAGCCCATTTTTTTTTTAATTGACTCTAAATATTGTATTTTTCTTAGTTTATTTATTCTAGTGGCAATTTTATTGTAAAGTTTAATTGTATACTTTTGTCAAATAAATATATTTTTAAATAAATGTGTAAAACCAAAGTCTATATTTTTAAATCAAAATGTCTTGAAAATGAATGGGCACAATTAGGGGGCTGGGGGCTTAGCGCCCTACTTGAAATGAGTATACATTTTAGGGAAAAACTGACCCAGTTCCATAAATATTTCTGAATGCAATACAAATACTCTTGAAAATAACCAAAACTTTTGCATTTTGTAACAAATTTTTGGCATTTGGCGCCAGTTTTTTCTTTAAATAATTTTTTTTTCTAAACATTTACTTTGGTGTATAATTCTTTCAGATATACTAATTTCTGTAAAAGTTCCGGCTTTATATTTTTTTGTTATATCTGCATCATGATTTTTCCGAAGAGGACTTAATTTATCTAAGCTTTTTTTCTGTAACACAATTTTTGCAAAAATTTTCTTCTGCAGTACAATTTTTCCAAGAAGTTCCTCCAAAATCTTTAAAAAATTTTCGGCACAATTTTTTTTTAACCTATATGTATGATTTTTTCCTAAATTTTTTGCCATCAGCACAATGTTTTTAAGTTTTCTAGTACTTGTTTTTTAATATTGCAATGTCACCCCTCCCCTGTAGTTTTATTTTTAGCAATATATATACCTAATATTATAGATATTAGGCCTAGATGGCAAAAAGGGCCTACTTGCCGGACCTATGGTTACCCCCCACCATTAATACTATTGGGCTTGGGCTCAAACCCGCCCCCGCCCAAAGGGCCTGGCTAGTTCTTATATTTTTATTTCCACCAAAAAAAAAAACTGGAAATAAGACATACGTGAAAATAAGTGTTTAGTCTCAAAAAGAAGCTAAACAAACATTTATAAACTAACAAGAAATTAAGCCTATCTTCCCCCAACGACTCTTATTTTTCAAAAGGTTTCAGGTATTTAGATTTTTTCCAAAAAAATAATAAACATCGAAGTGAACGCTTAATGAACACGTAGCTTTAAAGCAGTGGTTCCCAAACCATCGAAGAAATAACTGGACAAGAAGGACAACGCATGTAGAAAATCCCGAGCCCTTGTTATAACGTGAATATCGTACATATCTTCTTCGAATTTAATTTATAAGGAAGTAGGTAAGCCGCGCCGATCGAGTCTTGCACAAAAAACCATAGGCGCGCGTGCAAAACAAAAATTGAATCGGGTGTCATCGGGTGTTAACGTCGGCTGTCGTCAACGCGAATGCGGCCGGTCGAAGGTCAAGCGAAACGCGTAATATTTGAAGTAGGTATGTAGACTGATTAATAAATACGTACCTACCCAGGTCGATTTAATTTTCTGTTTTATAATATTTGGGTGATCCGTTAAAATAAACCCAGAGTGGAGGCAATTGCAAATTAACAGAAAAAGTAAAATTTAAATTTTTAAAAGGTCATAGTTTTATAACCATTTTTTGGATTTTTATGAAAATTTGAGAAATGTCGCATATTTTATATGGTTATGTTAATATTTGCTGGGAGACAAAAATTTACTAAAAAATTTATATCCACGGTTTAAACAGACAGACAGAAAGGCGTTAAGGCTATTTCCTAAATTTTAAAGGAGCTAAAAACGTTTTACGCCCTTATGAAACAGACGATAGGAGCGATATTTGCAACAAACATTCTAGGTCTTGAACTTGTTTTTTTAAACTACTGGGTGGGCCAAAAAAAACCGGATTTTTTTTTTCATTATAACATTTGAATTATACCATCGATTTTAATGGGACAAACTGCACTTGCCAGAGAATTAATCAGAGATTAAAATAAATATATTTTTTTGTCCGCCATCTCAAAATGCAAGATGGCGGATGAAATTAAATTGTACCCTTCAAAGATTCTCGTTTATTCTTGTGTTGCGAACACATTTTAATTATTTTTTTAAATCTATAAAAAACTGCATTCTTGCCACGCACAACAAGGTACGAATTAACAAAATCGGTTCGGTGGTTCTAAAAAAATATATTTTTGTTTCAACCATTGTTTTGAATATTATACGATTGCCAATCATGTCTGCATTTATTTTCTTATAAATTCATTAATACTGAACCGATTTTAATGAAATAAATAACATCCTGGTCAAAATTGATTGCCTTTTAAAGACTATATGATCAAAATTTACAGCCATTCTAAAATTTAAGATGGCGGAAAGAATCATACTTAATTCTTTAAGATGGCGTGTTAATTCTTGTTTTCTGACAATGTTTTTGGTTCATTTTTATCTATAGAAAAGCACTACTTTTGGCTCGCACAAAGTAGTACAATCTGGTAAAATCGGTTTGATGGTTCTCAAAAAATCTATTTTTATTTCAGTCATTGTTTAACAGATTATACGATTGCATTGCTAATCCTGCCTGCATTCATTTCCTTATAAACTCATTATTACTGAACCGATCTTAGTGAAATAAAAAATCATTAGGATGTTTTTTATTTCATTAAAATCGGTTTAGTAGTAATGAATTTATAAGGAAATAAATACAGACTTGATTGGCAAGGCAATCGTATGATATGCAAAACAATGGTTGAAACAAATTTTTTTTTTATAAACCACTGAACTGATTTTGCTGATTCGTACCTTGTTGTGCGTGGCAAGAATGTAGTTTTCTTACTAATTTAAAAAAATAATTAAAATATGTTTGCAACAAAAGAATAAACGAGCATCTTTGAAGGATACATTTTAATTTGGTCTGCCATCTTGGATTTTGAGATGGCGGCATAAAAATATATTTAATCAAGTCTGATTGATTCGCTGCGAAGTGCAGTTTGTTCCATTAAAATCAATTCTACAGTTCAAAACTTATAATGAAAAAAAATGTCCGGTTTTTTTGGCCCACCTGGTATATAAAAATTTTTAAAGGTTTTTTTTATTCGAAGGTATTTTAGAATTTGGCGTGTACGCCCTTTTATTATTACAAGCTTTTATTTAACTTCACCTGTATGTATGTATGATGTATGTGGGTATGTATGTAATCAAATCTTGCAACTCATTTTTGAAGAACTTCCAAACATCCGATTAACTTCAAATTTCGCATAGCGTCTTAGTTCCGATGACAATACAATAATATGGTTTCATCCGGTACCTACCTCCCCCCTAACGTGGGGGATGGAGAGGGGGTAAAACTTTAGTTTGTCCGATTTCAACCAAAATTGGTATCTGGGGGTTTTTGAGTATGAGAATTACGAATTTTTGATCAGATTATAAAAATTCAATATGGCGGATTCAAATTGGACGATTTAATGTCAAGTTTTTCTGATTACTTTCAACTGACTTCCACGTATCCGATTGACTTCAAATTTCGCATACCGTTATAGTTCCGATGACAATTCAATAATGTGGTATAACTGACTGCCTACCTCACCCCTAACCTGGTGGGCGGAGAGGGGGTAAAATTTTAGTTTGTTTGATTTCCACCAAAATTGGTATCTGGGGGTTTTTGAGGATGAGGATAACGAATTTTTAATCAGATTACAAAAATTCAATATGGCGGATTCAAAATGGACGATTTAATGTCAAGTTTTTCTGATTACTTTCAACTGACTTCCACGTATCCGATTGACTTCAAATTTCGCATACCGTTATAGTTCCGATGAAAATCCAATAATGTGGTATCACTGACTGCCTACCTCCCCCTAGAGTCCCTGTATGTTGACATATTTGGATATAAGTCAACATACAGGGACTCTACCTCCCCCCTAACGTGGAGGGCGGAGAGGGGGTAAAATTTTAGTTTGTCGGATTTCCACCAAAATTGGTATCTGGGGGTTTTTGGGAATGAGGATTACGAATTTTTGATCTGATTACAAAAATTCAATATGGCGGATTCAAAATGGACGATTTAATGACGATTTTTTCTGATTACTTTCAACTGACTTCCACGTAGGTATCTGATTGATTTCAAAATTCACATGCTCTCTCACTAAAAAGGAGGGGGGGGGGCGTAGAAGAGGTAAGGCTTTAGTTTGTTCGATCTCGACCATAATAATAACGACAGTTTTAGCATATGTCGCCTTTGTTGGACGGCCTTCTCATCGAAGACAGATATTTTAAAATTGACAGCAAAGACTCCCTGCAATATCGATGCGCAAGCTGAAATGCATAGACTTAGACAAATCTAAAAATTAAAAAATAAATTAAGAAAAAAAAACATCGCTTTTATTATTATGATATCAGAACACTCAAAATATTATTTTATGCTTTTTAGTCCATTTTATAAAAGCTTGTTTTCAAAACGTTTCTTTTTTCTAAATTTATTTCAAATGAAAAACGTTATTTTTTTAACTAATAAATAGGAAAACAGGGTTTATGAAAATGTAAGTAAGTAATATTTAACTTTTAATCAAATAAGCTAGGTATACATTTTAAGTAAAGTACTTTGTTAACTTTGATAGTTTTTTGAGTTAAATCTTAAAAAATTAATAGAATATTACAGTGATGTAAGGCAGATGAGGGGTATAAGGCTCACCTTTTTTTACGACTGAATTATCTTAAGACAAAAGTAGAAGCTAATATTTCTGTGACAATTTCCAATGCTTTATAGAGTTATCCAACTAACCCCATGAAAAAAAACACATATAGAAATAGTTTACCCCTCTTTCGAATAGTACTGGTCGCCTAAAACTACACTATCTTTTTTTTTTAACGTGGCAGAAAGGCACTACAACATTTGGTGCGAAAAATTGCCCTAGCTTGTGAAATGAGAAATAGATTGAATGTTTAAATATACCTCTACTTTTTTTTATAGTTAGAGCAGGATCAGATCTTTATTCAGTTTTAGGGCATTCTTATTATTTTGGCCACCACTGTATTTCTATTTTATTACCCTTTCTCTTGAGTAAACTGTTCACGCAATGATCCCGTGTCGACTCGCTAGACATGCATTGTTTCGCGACACACGCCCGCTCCTCATATAATTTTATTGGCTTGAGAAAGTTAGGGTGACCATTCGGGCTACTTCGTTGTCAGCCCAGTATAGCGTCTATCTTGTCGAAGACGCGACGCAACGTCGTCTTATAATTTGGCGTACATATAGGGGCACTTCCGGGGCATTGCGGGGGCCTTGTCTGGGCATTTCCCGGGCCTTGCGGGAGTTGCCTGGGCTTTTCCGATCCATTGCTGGATAGGTCGTCAAAAATTCTTTAAAATAACCGGAGCTTTTTTTGGGTTGTCGAAAATGTTATTCACCAAAGTTAGTGGACTTCGAGGGCATCGCCTGGGCATATATTGGATGTTTCAATGCCTTTTAAAGTAAAAAAGTTAGCACCGATGAAGCCCTCGGACGGGATAACCAGCCGGGCCATTTTGCAAAAGAATAATGCGAAAAATAAAGAAGCTTAGCAATATACGTTCAACTTATATACACCCAACAAGTTTTCGTAGCTACAGGTGTAAAAATGGTCTCGTTTCTCTCGTATTTGTTCGTGGGTAGCTCGAAAGCTTAGTCTAACGAGGGTCCAACATCTGATGGATTTATTAAGTGTTGAGAGTTAATTGTTTCGCCCTTATAGAAAAAAAAATTGCAAAGCGAAAAAACATTTTGGTAAAAACTGAAAAACTTGATGCCGCAAGCGAAAATTATAAAAAAATTTAAAATCTTCGGTAAAAATAGTATCAATTGTTAAAATATTGGTTAGTTTTGAATATTTTTGCCACCGCAGTTGGAAATTTTTAAATCAATATTTAATAAGAAAAACAGAGCATTTCACTGGCCTTGAAATGACGCTAATTTCCTCCTAGTTAACAAGACCCCCTGTAGTTACTTTTATGTGAGACGCACGCTATATAAGTAGGTATGTTAGAGTTTAAGGACGTAGGTTTAGTGTAGTAATTAATATGTACTGCATGACAGTTTTTATTTTACCTTTCCTCTAAAAACCTCCTCCGAGTAAAAAACTTTATTTTGTTCGGTCTAAAATTAATGTGGTGAGATTCAGTAAAATGCCATGATTTTTTGCAATAAAATAAATATATATATATTTTTTTAGTTAAAATCGTTTAATAAAATTTCACAAAAAAAATAAAAATAATTTGCTAGATTACTACTGTCTAGATGTACCAATAGCGTTACTGGTACATTAGATATTTTTAAAATCGTGGCGCGATTATTAAAGATAAAATTGAGATGTATAGGCGCCACATTTTTATCCCGAACGTAGAATTGATGGGTGTCAATATCTTTAATAATTTACCCCGACTTTGTATTGAACTTAAAAATATATAATGTGCCAACAGAAATCTTCTAAGGTATTTTTTACTTTTTAGTACAATTTTCGAAAAAAATCGTTTAACTAAAAATATAGATTTATATTATTTTTTAAATTTTTTTTAATGAAAAAACCAGAAGTATGCAAGATGTATAATTATGGCTTTCACAGCCTTTCCATTTCTAGTAGTGCCTCATGATTACAAGGTTTCTTTTCTGACAAATTTATACAATCCCATTCCTCAATCCTTAGTTTATCATGCGATACCTCCGTTTTTTTCATAAAATAGTATTGTCAGCAGAACAAAACATAAATCTGAAAATCGCATGTTCGTATTTATTTAAATATCAAAGGTCAGAATTTACCTCTTTTGCATTTCTCACCAACCCCTTAATTCCGTTTTTTTTTTCATAAAATTGGATTGTCACTAGATCAAATCATAAATCTGAAAATCGCATATTCATGTCTGTTTTGATTACTAGTTATGAATTTACCCCCTTTACAGCCCTGACGTCCCCCTACCGCCGTTTTTTTATCATAAAATTATATTGTCACCAGAACCAATCATAAATCTGAAAACGGCATGTTTCTATTTGTATTTTTACAAAGTTCTAAATTTACCCCCTTTACAGCTCTTACCCCTTACCACCCCCTATTTCCGATTTTTGTTCATAAAATTGTATTGTCACCCGATCAAATCATACATCTGAAAACCGCATGTTTGTATCTGTTTTGGTTTCAAAGTTCTGAATTCCCTCCCTTACACCCCTCACCTACCCCCGTATTTCCGATATTTTTAAATAAAGATGTATTTTCATTACACCTAATCTTAAATCTGAAAACCGCATGGTCATATCTGATTTGGCTTCAAAGTTATGGATTTATCCCTTTTACACCCCTTAACCACTTTCTACCACCCATCTGTTTTCATAGTATTGTATCGTCATCGGACCTACACTACTATGCTAAATTTCATTAAAATCGGTTCACGGGAAGTGTGTCAATAATAAATCGCTATATTTGATGACAGACATCGCCAGGCTCTGTGAAGTTAATAAAAACGTTTAAAACATGGTCACCTTAATAGTCTATCTGAACAGGTGCCTTGCATGCCTCCGCCACTGTAACTCGCAAAGTAACGATCGCAGAGCCCTCTTCTTCTGGCAAAGTTTAACAGGGCTCGCGATTGAGCGATTTGGCGGAGGTTCTTTAGATGTTATATGTTCTCTGCCCAAACTAATTTCTATGGCGCCCGCTTTTTGAAATCTTGAATTGGTCACGCCTCCCTTTCTCTCAATAAAAAAAAGCTGTATTTTTACTACAAAAAACATTTATTTAAGAAAACTAACATATTTATTTACTTTATCTAATTCTAATCTAGTGCGAAGGGTGCTGCTGCGATGCGACTTTCAGGAAAAATAGTGTTCGAGACTATAAAGATTTGAAAGAATAATAAAAGGTGGTTTTCAGCTTTTTTGGACTTTTATTTTAAATGACTAATTCAAAAGACAATGAAAGCTATACTGCCGTCCTTAGTAAGACCCACCTATTTAAAGTTTAAATGCTTGCCAAGAGTACATAAAAATATTTTTTTTATTTTTCAAAATAAAATACTTCCAAATAAAAATTTGCGTATTTTTCTTAAAAAAACAGATAAAAGTAACCTATTTAAAGCCATTTTCGGTCCTAACTCATTTTTAATTTTTTTGCAGATAGGTGGGTCTTACTAAGGAAGGCAGTATACTACTAAGCAAGAAGGTCGTATCTGCATATTTTGTTTTTCTGAGAAAAACAGGTTTTTATAAAAAAATAAAGTTTCCTCTGTAAAGCTGCAGTTAGCACCATGTGTGTATAACATGACGAAAATAGTTTAAAATTCTTTTTTTCAGGTGTTTGAGTATTTTCAAGGTCACAGAGCTAGCCGAATGCAGATACGACATTTCTCTTTAGTTTTATTTATTCTTATGCTAATAAAAATCGTCATATCTGTCAAAGTAATGTATTAAACTCTCAAAATATAATGCAAATTAAACATGGTTAGTGAGGTAAAAATAAACTTAACTTGAAATTTTCATTCACTTAATTCTAATTATTCTAAATCAACTTCATATTCGGTTTCTTTAAGATTTTGCCAAAAGTCAATTTGTAACAGGACAGTTCTTCTTAGCACAAGTGAGATACGACAAATTGTATTGGAATCAGACATAACTTTTTCAGTGATCACATTAAAAGAATTAGTCGTATCTGTCATATACGACACTTTTTGTTAGCATATGCTGCATACGACATATTTCATTGGGACCAGTGGCAATTTTGCAAATATGACATATTTTATAAGCTTATTTATACACCTAATTTTCATCTTATGACATTTATTTCTAGTACGATAGGTGTAAAATGACGCAGAAATACTTAATCTGATATATGAGTATATCGCATTTAAAATATATGTTACAAAATTATTAAAGCATCACGGCTGACAGCTAGTTAGACGCTGTTTTAACAATTTGTAAAATGCGATATACTCATATAGCTTTAATATTCTGGCCCTGAGGATGACGCGGAAGGCGTCGAAACGTTAGCTGTTGAATTAGTCATTTAAAATAAAAGTCGAAAGAAGCTAAAAACTACCTTTTATTACTACAATCCTGGACGAAAACCTAACGCATAGATCTGAAAGAAGTTTGGTTGAAATCCATTAATGTTAATGACAGTTTTTTGAAAGTTAAAAAATTGAAAAATGGTAACTTTTTTACGGAACATTGCCTCAATATCATCATCAACAATATGGTCGGGCAGTCAAATTGGAAATATTCAATTTTTGGGTGATTTTGATATAACTTGGCACGCTGTTTAAGGACTCCCTACGAAGTTAGGAAAAAACAGTGATTTGCTCGGCGTCGCATTATAGGTAGAGTCGCGACGCCCTAAAGGTGAAGATTGATAGTAACCTACTTTTAGTCAAATATCTCAAAAACGGTAACTTGTAGGACAACTTTGTTTTCAGTTTTATGCAGCCAGTAGATGTATCTAACTACCGCTCTGTAACAATCTCAACAAATATTTTGTCTTTTTTTATTAAAAATTGTAGAAGTGAAATTTTCACCAAAATTTAAATTTGTAATTTTTAAAAGTTTTGGATTATTTGGTTCCCTCGAACACGGTTTAGTGTTGATTTTGATCTCGTATAATAATTATTATATTTTTTGAGTTAACCTATCACAATGTGCTTAAATTTATATATTATCTTTGCACGGAACCGCGTAAAAAAATACCAAAGTTAGCAATATCGCGTTTTGTAAAAAAATTCAAAAAATTGCTCTTAAGATTAAATAATTTTTTTTAAGTACTACTACTTATTTTTTTATACTTATTTCTTGCCTAAATATTATTAAAACTTAACAAAATTATTTTAAAAAATATTGCGGTAAATGTAAAATAGACCGGGTGTCTAATAAAAAAATTCAAACTTAAGTAATGCTATGTAAAAAAAACATTGGATTTAAGGCTCAATTTGACATCTCTTCATTTGTGTGCCTCGGATTTCTATATTTTCTGGGTGATTTTGATCCTCCAAAGGAATTAGTTATATTAGGAAACAAGCTTTCAAAAACTGTATAATTTTACAAAAATCGTGCCGGAGTTTTTATGCCAAACGTGCTTAAAAATAGCACTTTTTAAAAAATTGACGAAATTCCCAAAAATACAACATTTACCTTAAATATCGTTTTACAAATGACAATTTTATAATGTTTAAAATCATACAGCCATACCAAATTTAAAGGGAACCTTAATTCTCGAAAACGGAACCAAAATTTTTTTATTTAGTAGGGGTGCCGACTACAAAAACTTCAATTATTTGCTGTCAAAATATCAATATGTTTTGTCTCAAAATGCTTTGAATTTTTATAGAACCTTAGAACCTACAATACATTTAAATAACTGAAGCCCATAGCAGGACCCACCCTAGATATTTAGGTGCCCTGGGCGAAACAGTAAATTGGCGCGCCTATACTCATACTTTTAAATACATCTAATCCGGCTACTCTAGATGTACAATTTAGCGCCTTTAGAGCTCTGATTTGGCGCCCCTATGATTGGGCGCCCCTGAGCAGAAGCCCGGTTTGCCCGTGCCTACTACGGGCCCTCCCATAGACGTACTAAAAGGATCTAGTTACAAAAAATACAAATACCAAATAAATTACTGGCGGCTTTTGGGGTTTGCAAGTACCTACAAATGTTTTCTATTTAGCTCTAGATCAGCGTGTACCTATATATATTGTACTATATTAGTTGTAGGGTAAAAATATTATAATAAGACAACTTTAGGAATGCTTTATATAGGCAGTAATTTTAAGGCATTATTTGTAAAATGTTGGCATAATTCCCACAATACCTGTAATAAAATTAAAACTAGGTAAGTATTTATGTTCGTGTAAAAAAATATCCAGTGAATTTAAAATTAAGCATCGCGGTGGCGTCATCATATTTCCTTCCAATTTGTTGGTCACCTGAGTTACTACTGATACACTTATCGACCTTAAGGAAATCGTACTCTATGCAATACCACCTCTAGAGTATTATTTCAAGTATCTCATAGTTATATGGCTCCAAGTAATTAGAAATCTAATGGCGTGGAATAAATGTGTCAAAAACAATGCAACACATTGTGTCATTATCCTTTTGGTGCGTTCGTAGAGAAGAAAATCAGAATCTTTTAATAAACTATCGCAACAAAACTTATTTTGGATTCTTGGTAAGTTGCATTTTTTAAATAAAATTACCGGTATTTCAAAAATATCGCTAGCGGAGTTTATTATTTCATAAATATCTAAGTTAATAAGTATTTTTTTTCTATTTCGGTAATTATAAATTTTTGTTTTTTCTAACTAGAGAATGTTAAATTACATGTTTTTATAATTATTAGGTTCAGGTAGTAAAAAAAAATATTATTATATGGTAAAAATACACTTTCTTCGGAAATTAGCAAACAATCTATGAGCTTAAAAATTTGGGATGGATTCCTTGTTTGCTTTTGAATTCTGCTTGCATTTATTTGCTTATGAATTCCTTATTAATGAACTGCTTGTAATGAATAAAAAAGCATCATGGTTAACATCGATAGGAGGTGAAAATTTCTCGCAACTAAAAATAGCGATCCTTCATAAAGAGACAAATATTATTTAGTCGGACATTTTTGATTTAAAAATTGACGAAAGTTGCTATGGTGATGCTCAAAGAGCAATCGATTCTCACTATGTTTAGTTTTAATGAATTTGTGAGGAAATGCAGACAGAATTAGGCAATCGTATAGTTTGTGAAACATCTTCTTTGCTCTATCAATGTTAAAATAAAAATTAATATTTCCAAAACTGCTGAACCAATTTTAATGATTTAAGTCTTGTTCTGTGCGGCGGAGAAAGAGATTTATAACGAATTAAAAAAAACGAACAGTTTCTTGAAACATAATAAACAAGCCTCTTTGAAAGGTTAAGTTTGATTCTGACCGCCATCTTGGATTTTAAGAAGGTGATAAATTTCGATAGGGACCTTTAAAGAGCAAGTAATTTTTGCCTTGATACTTGTTATTTCAGAAAAATCGGTTTAGTAATAGATAATTTATTAGGAAATGAATGGTTCGGTTCGGTTCGGTTAAAACAAAAATTAATTTTTTTGGAACAATCCATCTGATTTTAGTAATTCGTACCACATCCGTGCGTGGCAGAAATAACCAAAAAAACCAAAAAAAGATCTGGAACATAAGAATAAACAAGGAAATTTAAAGGGCTTAGCATGATTTTGTGCGCCATCTTGTAATTTCAAGATTGCGGGTAAAATTTTTTTTCTTAAAATCCTGATTCATTTCTTGCAAACATCAGCTTTTTTCAATAAAATTGGTAGATAGTTCAAAAGTTATAACAAAAAAAAATCCGTTTTTTTTTCTCCGTTTTTTTTTGCTCCACCCGGTATTGTATGTGGTCAGCACCCCACTAATTTTTAAAAAAATTAATGCTTTATATAACGAAAGTACAAAAATTTCTATAGTTAAGTTCAAGTCATAGATATATAGCAACTTAATAACAGTAATGACTTGCTTTTATGGAATTTCATTGATTCTCTAAAAATAGCTATTTTTGGAGGCAAATGGCATGAAAACTTCAATATGGTTTTTGGAGATTCATACAAATTTTAAAAGCTTGTTCCTTGGGAAAGTAAATTCTTTTGGAGGAACAAAATCACCCGGGAAACATAAAAATCCCAAGGACATGAATGAAGAGGTGCCAAAATTGACTCAAAATTCAAGGATTTTTAAATTATCATTTCTTGTGTTTGGATTAAATTCTCTACTATTTTTTTTGAATTGCAATATATTTTTTAAAATTTTCTTTAAATTCTAAAACATAATAATAAAAACTTAAGAAAAAAATAGTTCAAAATAAAGTGTAGTAAAAAAATGTTTTTTTTATGAGCGAAATCCATGGATTTTATAAAAAAACTGACAACCAAAAATTTTTTGCGTCATTTCCTGCAAGTGAAAAATCTAAGTTATAACATATTCTTATAGGCAGACTCAAAAGGAACCTTGGTTTGCAACCAAACCCAAAATCACCCCTAAAACCACTTAACCGCTTCAGATAAACCAAAATTAAGTAAAATTACAAAAATGTACATTTTGATAAAAACTAAATTTAACAATTTTTATTTAATGGAACTTAATTACGATTCTAAAATGTAATACCTTGTTAGAAAGGCACACTCATTGTCTGCCTAAAAGTGGAATTAGAACCGTCCTATCTAATGTATTTATCTAATTATTTCAAAAAATCTGGATCAATGTCACGTCACATTTGCAAAACGTCACGACGCCGCATATATTACGCCGCCGGAAAAAAAATGATATTTGTAAATGTCTTCATAAGTTTATGAATTGTACCAATTTAAATCAAAATCACCACAACTTCGGAAATTCTGCCCAACCAATATAATTTACAAAATTATTAAAGTAAATCATCACGGCTGACAGCTACTTAGACGCTGTTTTAACAATTTTGTGAAATATATTGCATTTTAAATGCGATATACTCATCTAGGGTCAATCCATGGAATATCACCCAAAAAAGTTAAAATTGGTCGCTGCCTTACTTTAAAAAAAATATATTTTTTTATATGTAATTATGTACAGCGAATATAGCCGAAAAACAATATTTTTATATTTTTTTATTTAACTCTCTTAGTATACAGGATGGCTAAAAATTGTGAATTTCCGGATATTTAGGTCATATGGTAAAAATAAAAACAATAACATTAATATTGTTTTTCAGTTTATTTTGCTAAAAATCTTTTGTCCTGAGTTGGCAGAATAATCTAACAAAAAAAATAATCCTAACATGTTTCAAAATTTTATACAGGGCGCTTAAAAATTTAGGCGTTATGATTTGAAAACCCGCTATATTAATTTACGGCTAATTGAGTTTAAGTTAAGCTAGTAAATTTTTTTATAATAAATATGTTTAAAATAATCTTTGTTTTTTTATGAAACTGCATATATTTTTTTAGATAATGTTAAGAGTCCGAGATAGACCCTTCCCAATATACTAATTTTTATCGATTTTGCAGATTTCTAAATTTCTGAACCGCTATAATTTAAAAACCTATTTTTTGATTTTTTTCAAATCTGGGACATTTCTCCATTGTATGTACCAAGTCTCATTAAGCTTATATTTGTCTTTTTGAAGTTATAATTTTTTATATACCACATGAAGAGCAATACCAATTTTTTTGTCTTATAATTGTTATAATATCCGAGCTTACAGAAAAGTTGCTAGCCCTTAATTTTAAAATTTATTTTGTTGCTTGAAGCTTTTATTTTTATTTACATAAAGAAAATTTTTATAAAAAGTAAAATCTATTGAAAAATAAACTACTTGGATGGCTTGCATATCTAAAAAATTCCGAATTTAGACGTATGTTTTTAATCTTAAAGTAGTATCTAGTGTGCCATGGATAAAAAGTAAAGAGCTGTAAACACATTTGTTTTTTGTTCTTTAAAATGTCAGATTACTCTCGATGTAGCTTTTTGTAATTCACTAATTAATTTAAACTTGCTATTTTTCTTATATAAAAATGCAGTGTTCAGTTGGTATTAAGTTAAACGAAACTTGCGGACAATTATCAGAAACCGATGTTAAAATCAAAAAAATAACTGAGTTTGATACACAGCAGCAAAAGTTAATACAACTTAGATGCTTTCAAAATATCTTGGATATCTGTTCATATCATACTCATAAATTTTTATACAAATACAACTTCTTTTTTGGAAAAGTATGTTGCAACCCGTTTAAAAATCATAAAACAAAATTTTAAAAACGGATTAAGAGAAGTGACATTGGCTTTCAGTGAGAAGTACAAACATCTAATAAATCTAATACCTGGTTCTTCCTTGTGTGTAAATTGTAAAATTAAAATAAAGAATTTAGATTCGGATGGATCAAATAGCAGTTTTGCCTAAAGCTTTAATGGAAGCTTTTTACGGGATGAAAGTTTTGATGAAAAGTTTGTGCCATCTGAAGAGAACGAAGATTCAATAAATACTGTATGTAGAGCACTTAAAATGTCTCCTATAAAATTAAGAAAGCTAAATAATGAAAAAAGAGTGTCACTCTTGGAAAATAAAGTAAAAATTATTTCAAACAGTTTAATGAATAAGATCGAAACTTCATTTGACGTTAAATTAGAAAGAGATGGTGTAAACTTTAAAATTAATGAAAATTGTTTGTGTACGGACTACAATAAACTTATAGATGATCTAAAAATTAAATTTAAATCCGAGGGCTGTTCCAAAACCAAAAAACTAAAAATTCTTAGTTTAGTTCCATCAAGCACATAAGTTATAAACAGTGGGTCACTACAGATCGCTGTGACTTCGTAACATGTTTGCTGCTTACCGATGAATTCGTCGACGCGTTATTGAACAAATTAAAGCAGCTTAAAAAGTATCATTTTGTGTCAAAAAATCAGGCTCGATACCTCACATTAAGAAAAGAAAATCTTTGTTTTGATGAGTGTATTATAATCGGCGACTTTGCAGAAAATTACAGAAAATTGTATTAGATCTAAGCAAATTGCTTTGAAGTAAAATAATTTGTGCTTTCCTATTCACCAAGAGAATATTTTCTCGATATAGCACAAAGAATGTCTTGCCTCTTTATTTTAATATGAAACAGAAATTGTTTTCTTGTATGTTGTTAATATTTAATTTTTTCCTCAAACTGGCCATAAATAATTTTATTTCCTGTGAGGACTTAGTGTTTTTGGTAACCTACTAATTTAAAATAATTTATTATTTTCTTTTTTTTTCAATCTTTGATCTATTTAGTTCAGACATGCTTTGCTAAATTTGAGCACCTATTTGGTTTACTAAAATGCGCGCTTCGAACGGATGATGATCGGTCGTTTAAAGTGTGCGCCAGATAAATAGTGACTTGTTCCTTATTGATGAAGAATACTTAAGGTGATTACTATTGTACAACGATGTGAATATTAAATGCGTGGTTAAAGTTAGTTTTATTTTTAAAATTTTATTATTGATTACTTTTAAAACAATCTCCGCCCTTTCTTTTTCGGATAAATAAGGTTTATATGCTGCCTGTTAAAACCCTAAAACTCTCATAATTTAGGTTCATTACACAAGCTTTACGAACCTTATGCAGGAGTCATCCAGAATTTGAACCACGATATTTACTGCTGGACCGCTTGTATACCTACAACTTATATAATGGTTTTTGTAAGGAAAATCCACTTATAAATATTTATAGTTTTCCAGCAAAAAAAGGCTTGGGAGGAGTAAAATTTAAAATTAATATCTAATAATGATGAATTAAAAAATTATAGCACGCCACTGGACAGAGGAAGATAGCGCTAATTGAAGCCATCTCTTCTGCGCCTCATTTTATTGTGGCCGGACAATAGTCCATTGGTATTATAGGTCTATGCCTCTGATACGTTTTCGCGGGGCCACCCCGTTTACGTATGCTAAAAGCCCCTTCTATGCACGCAACAAGTGCAGAAAATCGATTCTGATGCATCCAACTGCCGTTAATAGAATGACACGTAGCGGACTTTTGTGAAGCGGTTAAGTGCGGAAATAGTATATTGAAGTAAAATGTCTTTTTATCACTAGATACGTCTGCTTGTTCAATGAAATAAAAAAGTATAAATATGTAGGTAACTTTTTAAACGTAAATTTTAAAAATATAAAACCAAATACAACATAAAAATTTAAAGCTATATTATAGATAAGTAGTTATATTAAATACAAAATGTACAAGAAAGTGTATACGAAATAAAAATTAACAAAAAATAAAGCATCAAAAATATGTTATAGTCTTAACAACATAGGTAAACCTAGAGGCTCTGGATACGTTTGACGGATGGTGAAAAACAACTGTCAAAATGTAATCGGGCTCTCTAGGTAAACATACCTATAAACAAAATTTAAAATTTTAAAATAGTACTTTTTGCCTCACGAAATGTTTTTCTAAGTCCGTTTTTATCTTACAAATTTTTAGTGGTTAGCAGATTCTATTATCGAACATTTCCGAGTGTCCTGGCCTTTGACCGGCTTCATTTTCATTTTTCAAGAAAATGTAAACATATGATTGTTTTATTTAAAAAATTGATTGCGCTCGTGATCTCAAAGCTTATTCAGGAAAATTAGCACATGATAGATAATATAGAGGTCTTATTTAGTGCAGTGGCCAGCGCTTAAATTGCTTTTTTTTGTAACTTTATCCTTAACTTTACCGTTTTCGTTTTTCGTAGGCAAAAAGCTGGTTTAGGCTTTAATACTTTTCCATAATTTTATGGTCTTATTGATGACAGTCTTAACATTAATGGCAGTTACGTGTGCGATTTGGGTCTTTCGTTTGTTTACAGAATTTTATGGTATGTTCGTGGATATGGCTCAATAAAGGATCAGATATTCTTACACTAAGGTCTTTATACTTTTACACGGGTTACCTACAGAATATGAAAGGTGATTGAATCTGACTGGCCATCTGTAGTCAGATTAAAAAATCTACGTCACTGGGTTGCCTTAAATCATTTGTTTTATTGACACCTGATGACGCAGCTACAGTCGTCCAGTTAAGTTCACATGACTGATTAAATTCTGTAGGCAGCCTGTGTGAGTAGAAAGATCTTGCTCTTACACATAGCACTGAGAGACTGCTGATGAGAGTTCTGTACTGACTGTCTCTATGAAATATGCTATAACAATATGTTTTGTCGGGCATGCGCAATGTGATGTGTTGATCCTTTATCTTTTTCCAGTAGCGGTTGGATACTTTAAAGGTCATTAGCCTTAAGGAAAAAGATATGGATAATTAATAAGTATGGACTTCCAAAAAGAAACCAAACGGAGACAGAAATTTTAAAATGTACTGGCCCTAAGACTGCAAACCAAGAACCATGCTATTAATTTATTTTCCGTCATAAAAATAAGCGACATAAATATAGTGATTTTTTTGAAGTTGAAGAACTGTAACTGTAAGAGATTGACCAAGTCATGGATAAAATTGTCTTCCTCTACATATTTGAAATAAGACACAAATATAAACCATCGTCTTCGCACAACAGGACGCGACTCTAAGTAATACTTCAACAAAATATCTAGCATTTTGGATAGAATAATTTAGAAAGCCTTTACTATTGAAAATAATATAAGGCTATCTTTCTTATTGCGTTACATACTTTAAGAATAGGGCCGTAATATTGTTTCTAAACTTACCTAAGTATTTTAATTACGTCATTGTGAAGATGATTCAATGGATGGTTTAAATGCGTACTACAAAAAAACATACCAAAATTATCACATATATTTCACAAAGCCTTTATCTAAAATTAAAATTAAAAAATACAGTATAACTGTGTAAAGTGTGTAAAGTACACGGTAACAAAAATTGTCTTAGATCTAAGCAAATTGCTTTGAAGTAAAATAATTTGTGATTTCCTATTCACCAAGAGAATATTTTCTCGATATAGCACAAAGAATGTCTTGCCTCTTTATTTTAATATGAAACAGAAATTGTTTTCTTGTAAGTTGGAACTGAAATAATCTAAGGCACCGTTTTCTCTGTTACAAAATATAGTATACGGAAACAAAACAATTAAAGAAAAAAAATAAAGTCTCATTTCAAGATTAAACGCTGCGTTAAACTAAAAAGAAATATTTTAATTCAAAACAAATTGTTTTAAGGTAAATCAATTTATTCAAGAAATGAACGTGTTTTCATTGTAGACAGATTTTAGCTTACACTACTACTATACTATAGTAGTGTGAGCTATGGTGATCCTAATTTTTTCGAGAAAAAAAAAGTTGCTCCGATTTCAAAATTTTTTATATATCTTTGCGTTTCAGATCATTTTGAAACTTTTTTGTTGCGCCGTCTGTCTGTCTGTTTGTCTGTCTATCTCCAAAAGGACTCTGAGCACCAACGAAGAATTGGTACTCAGTAAGGGACTTAAATTCGCCATTGCACCGGACCAGACACCGACACTGGAAATTATTGCGGCAATAGAGACCGTTAGTCTACCTCAACCCGAAGCTGATAAGTTTCGCCATAAAGTAAGAACAACCTTGGACAGAAAGAAGCAACAAAAGACAAACAAGTCATGAACAACGAGCAATCAAGAACCTACAGGCTGACAAATCAATCAAGATTCTACCGGCCGACAATGGAAACGCGACGGTGATCATGGATGTCGAGACTTACGACAAAAGGATCCAAGAAGTTCTGGAAAAAGCAACCACCCAAAGATCCAACCACCACCATAGAAGGACACATCTACAGGACTTTAAAGAAGTATGCTGAAAATATCCCGGACGCTGTTAGATCCCGCCTGACTCCACACCACAGTAAGCAAGGGCGCACCCAGGGGGGGGCCCGGGCCTATGATTTTTGTATATATTTTCCACATATTTCATGAATAAATACAAAAAATAGCATGAAATACGACATTATGAGGCCTCGGGCCCCCCCCAAGACATATTCCTGGGTGCGTTACTGCAGTAAGGCACCACATTTTTATGGATTACCAAAGATCCATAAGAAGGATATACCACTGAGACCAATTACCAGCTCCAGGGACTACCGACCAGCACTTTGTCGAGGTTTTTGTTGGGCATAATTCAACCACTACAGGGTAAGTCCGAATCTTTTGTCAAAAACTCGAGGTTTTAAAAGGTATCGAATTAGATCCCGGCGATAGATTTGTAGTTTTGATGTAGAAAGTCTCTACACCAACGTGCCAATAAATGAGTCACTCAGTATCATCAAAAACAAATTACAAACTGATGATACACTTCACGAGAGAACAACGCTATCGGTGGAGGGGGTTCAATGGATCTTTTGGAGCTCTGTCTCCGTAACTTTTACTTTCAAGTGAAAGATAAGTTTTATGCGCAAAATGATGGACTCCCAATGGGTTCATCTCTTTGGCCAGTGGTAGCAAACATCTACATGGAGTGGTTCGAGAACCATGCGATCAACACAGCAAGAGTCAAACCAAAACTATGGCTACGATACATGGATGACACATTTATTATCTGGCCGAAAAATGATGACGAACTACAGAAGTACGAGTTTCAAACAAAGAATCAAGCGAAAGGTAATTAAGTCTGGAGTTAAACAAAATCTTCATCTTTCTTCTTTGAAAATGAATTTTAGTTTATTTTAAAAAAAGGGTGGGGGTAGATTTAAAAAAATAGAGTTTGAGAGAAAATATGGCGTGTGTGATATCAAACGAAAGGTAATTGAGTCTGTAGTTAAACAAAATACATTTTAGTTCTTTTTAAAAGGGTGGGGTTAGATTTTAAAAATTAGAGTTTAAGTCAAAACATGGCTTGTGTGGTATCAAACGAAAGGTAATTGAGTCTAGAGTTGAATAAAATATATTTCAGTTTTTAGTTATATTAGCTCATACGTACACGATAACTATAGTACCTAGTGTAAGCTTATGTGTCTAACATAATTAAAAAAAATACTCTGCCAGTATATGGGCCCCTAAGCTCACACTAGGTACTATAGTTATAGTGTACGTGTGAGCTAATATAACTAAAAACTGAAATATATATTAATTACCTTTTGTTTGATACCACACAAGCCATGTTTTGACTTAAACACAAATTTTTGAAATCTACCCCCACCCTTAAAAAAAAACAAAAATTAAAATGTATTTTGTTAAACTCCGGACTCAATTACCTTTCGTTTGATATCACACACGCCATATTTTCACTTAAACTCTAATTTTTAAAATATACCCCCACCCTTTGTTTTAAATAAATTAAAATGTATTATATTTAACTGCAGACTCAATTACCTTTCGTTTGATATCACACACGCTATATTTTCACATAAACTCTAATTTTTTAAATCTACCCCCACCCTTTTATTTGGTTTGTGTTTAGTGGATTTTGTTCATTTTTAAATGGGACCATCTCGACCCAAGACCTAGCCTAAGTACCAAATTTCATTAAAATCGGCCAAGCGGTTTTTGAGTTATGCGCGTTGGTAGTTACAGACAGACATACAGACATACAGACATACAGACAGACAGACAGACAGACAGACAGACAGACAGACAGACAGACAGACAGACAGACAGACATACAGACAGCCAGACAGACAGACAGACGGCGCAACAAAAAAGTTTCAAAATCATCTGAAACGCAAAGATATATAAAAAATTTTGAAATCAGAGCAACTTTTTTTTTTCTCGAAAAAATTAGGATCACCATAGCTCACACTACTATAGTATATGTGTGAGCTAAAAAGAAATTGATTCAATGCGGTCGCAAGTTAAGCTTAAGCAGAGTAAAGCATAGTTTGCGAGCTGTTCTCGAATAGTTTCCGACCACTTTCCAAGCTTTGTGTATTGGCGAGTTAACGAACAGTTTTAGATCAGCTCGACAGTTCGTTTCTGCCTCCGGGTCCAGTCGGTGCTTAAAGGATTTACTCGCATACGTGGCGTGTGGATGTTGGCTATTCGGCATTTATAGTTTTTTATTCAATATTTTGTTTTAATAACAAATAGGGTGCAGAAGTCAAAATTAGATCTTTTTTCATCAGTTATTGTTTGAATTTGAATAAAAAAGAGTGTATTCCAGATCTGGGACTCTCGGTGAACTCGTACGAATTTGCACATTGAAACTGTTGTTTTCAAGATTCAAAATTTATTGTTTTCTTTAAATCTAGAGTAAACTATAATAAAAACTTCAACACTCTTTGCTTTATTTGTGGGATTCTATCAGGGACATGTTATATAATGTTACAAATTTTAGTTCTTTAAATTTTATAGTTAGTATTTGTTTAGATTTAGTGTAGTATTAGGTTGGCTTCTCTTATGGTTGCATTATAATTCTAGGTTTTAGTTGCGTTACCTATGACTTACGCAAATATTCTAGCGCCGAAAAAGGATAAATAGTTCGCGAAAGATCGAAGACGGTATATAAGCAGCCGGACATCGCGGGACGGGCCAGTCAGAGATAACAAGCTGTAGAAATCGCGAGATATTAACACGAAGTTAATAAGCCGATTTGAGTAGTAAGTTACTAGTGAATTATTAGTGAGTTTGAGTGCCGTTACTGTACATTGTGTAGTCGAAATAAATTGACATATTATTTTTGATATTTGCTCGTTTTCTTTGTTGTTGTGAACCCGTAACAATAATATATTTTCCATAAAGCTTTGTACCACTGTGACATACCTTTAAACAAAGAAAATACTTAGTTTATAAACTACGGACCCGCTTTTTAGAGCGGCCAGCTGATTTCGATACTAAACAATTTGCGTAGCTTTTCTTCATTTAAATATTTTGTAAATGATTTGTATCCAAAACACAAAAGCTCCTAGACAAATAATAAACACAAAAGTTCACATTAAAAAAACCAGTACATCAATAATACCCCATCGTAAATGTGTGTATTTTATAATCTGACAAGAGTACAAGCCTACGAGATCCTTATAAAAAATTATTTAAAAAAAGAAAATCTAAAAAGCGAGTGGATTTCCAGCCATTTTAAAATCATTTCGCAGATTTTTTAAGGAATTTCATTGGTTCGGTTCAAAAAAGTTTGGATGTAAAGCAATAATAAAAAGAAAATAAGTTAACTATTTGAAAGACAAAATAAGTTTAACTAAACGGCATGGCTAGGCTCGCAAAATACAACAAAAACCAAGCATTTGTATTTTTTCGGCAAAAGAATATTTTACGTAATGTGTAATGCTGTAAATTGTTTTCCACGGTGGCTTAAAGCCAAGTCGGCTTTAAGCGAGAGGAATATTTGCAACTAAATAAATTTAAGTTATTCTCGGAAGTTGCTGCATGCAGTCGCGTTGTAGAAAACGAATTTAACATTAACAAAACATTATCCCAATATTTTTTACCAGTTTCGGTAAATGCGCCAAAACTGCCCTGAAGTGCTTTTATATTAGAGCACGTATACACTAAACTGCTCCGCGAATGCGCCGTATGTGCGCCACTCGCCCGCTGACTTAGATTCGTTCTGTTTCTGTGTGTTTCAAGTTGCGCGCGCGACGTTTGCAAGCCGTTTTCCGAAAACCAGCTTTCTTGGGCTCCTCTTTTTGTATTCGCGGATCTTTTGGGAAGGCATAGGCAGTTTGTTGGTAAGTTTTTTTTTCAATGCGTGTTTACTGTTTATCCGTGGATCGTAGAAAGTTCGTTGAAATGAATTCGGCGAGCGGCGCACACGCAACGCATTTGCGAAGTAGTTTAATGTATACGCACTTTTAGACTACTACTAAATAACAAGTTTTAAGATCAGAGGTTTCCATAAAATTTTGTTTGTTTAATGTACGACTCCCATTTATCAGGTCAGTGATTTCGTCACGTCATCATTGTCGTTCCGTGAGAGCACTGCAGTTGAAAACCGAAATTGAAACCGTTAATTATTGTTATTAAAGCTAAGATTGTCAATACCGTTTGATTATTTCTTTTTCGGTTGAGAAGGTTCTGCTGCTGTCTGAGGCTCGGCTGGCTCTTCACTCGTTTCATGGTTGACGTATTTGTATCGAATCGCCAGAAACATGAAAACGAACATGTCTACTACCATTAAAGCGGCGTAGACGAAGAAATCGATCGACTAAAACGATATAGAAAAAAATATATTTAATAGAACAAAAATCAGGTTGTTGTATGATGAAGCATTTAAACGTAGATTCGAAATTTCCAATAAATCCTTTTATAGAAAAGAAAGTAGGTACTATCTACACTCTGTCGGGGAGCATAGCCAAAGGTGTGCAGGCCGTCGATTAAAAGTTCACCTTTATCCAAGGCCTACCTACCTGGATTACACATTAGCTCGATATTATTTTGTTGCATTGGAATAAGGAACCTGCAACAACTGTCAATTTTGTCTATCTAGATACAAAAAACCAACACGGTTAATGCGTGTAGATTTTGTGTTGATTATAGAAACTTCAACGAGATTACCAAAGCTGGGGCATATCGAATTTATTAAATAAGTGCGATTATTAGCATTTGAGCATAAAATCTGCCCCTTACCATGCCCCAATTAGTAGGCACTCAGTACTAACCTAGTTTCTTCTTGACTATCGTAAAATACAAACATATTAAAGAACCAATGACGATGCAGTTTTTATAACTGACGCCAATGTGCATTGGTTATAAAATCTGAAACAGTACTTTCTATAAAGTCATCAAATCTATATAGTTAGAATTTGTTTCCGATTACAGTAATGTGAATTAGACAGATAAATCCAAAGTTGTCGCATATACTTTCATCAGTGAGTGCAACATTTTGTCATCAAATTTTCCTAATGTCAAATATCAATTTAACTAATACAAATTTATATAATTCCTGTGAATGGGTGGTTTGTTTCATTTTAGCAACATGCCATTTGATCTAACGAATGTTTTTGCAGTGTAACAATTTTAAGGGTGGTTTATTTCATTTTACCAGCATGCCATTTGGCCTAATAATTACCTTACAGTGTAACAATCCTTTGTTAAAAATTTGGTTGGTTTTAGTCTAAAGCAATACGTTTTCATGACAAAGTAATAATTTGTATGGATTTATTCATCCGTTGGACACATTATTTTAAAAGTTGTGAGTTTTGGTTTAGTTTTGAAATAGTTAGAAATTAATTGTATATAGTTTTAAATTTAAATAGCTTGGGTACTTAGTAAATCAATTAGGCCGCTTGATGAATTACAAAAAAATAATAAGACAAAATCTTAGCCTAGGAAAATGTTTTTTATTTAGATGATATAATAATTTCTTGAACTTCTCCATCCAATGACAATATTGTAAAAGGGGTTATTGTCAACATAACAAATATTTAACATTTTAATCTGGAATATTTTTTATATAAATCAGAACTTAACATTCTTGAATACTTTCTAAATCAAGAAAAGAACTTAAAGTATGCTTGGAATACCAGTCCTAAAATGCTTTAAAAGTATAAGACATTTTATTTATTTTAAAGTTTAGATTAATGTCCAAATTTATATTAGGGCCAGAGTATTAAAATAGTTTTTTAAACTTTCAGGAAGCTCCTAATAATACCATCAAGACTGACTTTCTCGTGTCATATGTTTGTGGTTAATGCCATGCATTTGAATATGAGTTGGATGTGTTTCACAGAAACTTAGGATGGTAGAAAGAGGGTCTTTTGTTATCTTAGCAAGTTGCTGAACAAGATTAAGAGAGAACAAAAATACAGCGCTGGACAGAACTTTTTTATTGAATTAATAACAATTTTTTTCGATAAACTTGATTGTATCGGTATGCACTAGAAATTTTAAAAGTTTCTTGAAACTTCTTTAATGGTGGGTTATTATTTAGCTCTTACCTGTTTGTCAAAATGCAAAAGTGCCTCAATAACAACAATAATTAAGTTGCCAAAAGCCGAAGTTAGCAGATACATGGCTTGAAGGACTGACTTCATTGAGATTGGGGCTTGCGAGTAGGTGAATTCATACCTAAAAAACTAAATCTTCATAATTTATTGTTATTATATTACTATGGTCCTTTTAAATAAACAGTTATAATTTTATCCTTGTTCTCAACATTGTTATTTATGTATTTATTTATTTATTCAATAATTAAAATACAATTATGAGGGCTATGTTTTGAACACAAAAATGAACCTAATGGTTTTTGTATGTGTGCTCTGAAAAAGTTTACATCTACAGTAAGGAATAAACTTCAAAGAGAGGTAAAAAATTAGAGTAAATTGAACACTTTTATATATAAGTATAATTTTTTAAAAAATTATTTAATTTAATAGATAAGTAAGTCGTAGTTTATTTTGAGAGGTCCAGCAGTTAATTTTCGTTTTGGATTTATTATATTGTTTATTTTTTAAATCGTTTGGAAGAATATTATAAATTTTGGGAGCAACAAATGCAACATGCTTTTTGGTCTTTGTATAATGCATTCTAGGTTTAATTAGTTCACCTGCATTTCTTGCAGCGACATTTATGTATTTATTGGTTTACCACCCTGACTGTCAACAGGGGCAGTGAAAATAATCCACCACGAAGAAAAATAGTTTTAGAGGGATATAGCCAATTTTTGAGTAAAATTATTTTGATAATAGTTTTTTGCATGACAATAGCTGGCTTTAGTGCTTTTTTAGACGCTAACCCCCACACAACCAGACCAGAACTTAGAACAGACTCATCAAGAGAATGATAAACAGTCTTTCGATTTAAGATTTGCTTTAATTGTAAAAACTTATGAAGGAGTTTTCTTAGTTTAGTCTTAGTGTAATATATTCTATGTGTTTATTATATTTTAAATTTTGGTCTACGAAAACTCCCAAGTACTTTACACATTCTTTCTTCTTTAGTTTTATTTGGCAGTTGCATTCTCCTGCCAAGCCACATCGATCATCATGGACTATTAAATGTTGTAGTTGTGGTTGTATCCTTGCATTCTTGGTGAATGTTATAAAATTATTGTTGAAGAAAACAATTCATCGTTATAAAATTAGTCTTTTCCGCAATGAGGGTTAAGCTCTGATCCAGCCACTACTTAACATCATTTATAGCCTTTTCTGCCGTTTTATATGTTTCATTCCAGGTTGCAGAACTGATAGATAACACTGTGTCGTCGGCAAAACAGAAAACTTTTGCATGTTTTGTTACTTTAGTTATGTTATTGATATATATAGTAAAAAGAACTGAACCAATGACTGTCTGGACTGCTAGTCTATTGATGAGACGTTAAAACTGATACTTTGTGATTAAAGTTATTTTTCATTTCTTTTAAAATATCTCGTATCATCAGTTTTGCAATTTAATTTATTTTTGCGCGATTTACTAGTGATAAAGAACTTACCCTGTAATGGAGAACATAATTTCCGCAGCAGTAATAACAAAGTATTGCGGTAAAAGCCATAACATATGGACGGTGTTTGGGTTTGTGACCGTAAAAGTTTCGGTAGTGCCATCCTAAAATAAAATTAATAAAATATCATTATAAATAAAATAAGTAAGTCCAGGCTTGACGAAAGTATAGTTCAAATTAGAGGCCCTCGATATATTTGACAATTGTTAGGCCCTCGATATATTTGACAATTGTTTTACACCAGAGGTCGGCAACTCATATTGCCCTCTCTTTCTTGCAAAATCCAGTTTTACACGTAAAACCGATTTTGTGAAATAGCTAGCTATACCTATCTTTGTCTGTGTTATTTCCCTGGATTTTTTTCGACGTTTTTAATATTTTAGGTTAGACGAGACTTCAAATTCCAATAACAAAAACAAAACACTCAAAACCCACGATACCGGGGGTAAAGGTGTTCTTGTCTAAAATAAATACCGGGGGTAAAGGTGTACTTAGAGAAACCAAATACAGGGGACTGTTTTTTTTTCAATAAAATAGTGCTAGTTTTTGGGATGCTGCTACGCATAAAGTATTGAATTTTTTAGCTACTTATACATATACATACCTAACAATTTTAAAACAGGATATCATTTTGGCTCTCTTTTTTTTGTATATTTGATTAAATTAAATGTTGTGAGCCCTGTTTCCACGTTATTTTCGGCTCACACAAAAGTGTGAAAGAATAATGTTTGCATAGTTTATCGGTGCCACCATGAAGTGACGAATAAATAGAGAAACCTACTATTAAAAAAAGTCTTACTCCATTGGTTTAAAACGGTGAGGGATTGCCGAGTTAGGTTTAGGTAAATTCAGTTTACGGTTTGGTTTTATTATAATTTTATTAGAGCAACGAGCCGAACGGCAAACCAAACGCCAGTTTGGACGGAGGCAATTCCACGAACCGTTCGCCGAATTGTTTGCAAACGCGTTTGTCCCGGCCAAACTAGTCCGTTCGGCTCGTTGATGTGTTTGTTTTTTGTCGAAATGTTGAGGTCTGTAGGAAGCTTAACCTCCCCAATCGCTGATCGTTTTAAACAAAGGGAGGCAGGATTATGGTATCTAACCTTCGAAACGGACATAAAACATATGTTTTTACAAAAATGCAGTAAAATAAATAGAAATTATATCACAATATTAGCGCGGCCACCGGTCATAAAATCATAAGAATTCATAAAAATTTGTCTTTGGGGAAGTAAGTACATATTGTGTAAAAACATATTTTTTTAATTTCCGTTCCGAGGGTCAGATGTACCATGAGGTAAACATTATATGGTAGTTGTTTAAAGAAAACATTTTAAAAATTTTCGTGTCCAATTGTGTAAAGAAATGTTTGGTTTTACTTGTATTTTTGGCTCCGAAAATTTTTTGATTTTTAGTTCAGAAAAACAAAAAACTCTTTTATTTATTTTTTATTGAAATACTTTTTAAGCTAAATGTATTTAAGTAGGAAAGGATCAGGCACACCTTAAATGGAATTTTAAAAAATCCATGAATTTCATGAAATTTTGGTCTGTTATAGTTGCTTCCTAAATACACTGGCTGGTATGGGCCTCCTAAGTAGTACGAATAAATTGATTTTTTTGTAAAATTTAAACATTAATACCAAAAATTGATAAAAATAATTAAATTATATCTTTAATGGCCATACTTTTGATCAGGATATCGAGATCTACAACATACCAAAATCTCAAATTTGTGGATTTTCTAAAATCCCATTTAAGGTGTGCTTACACAAATATAAAAAATCATACCAACAAGTAGACTCTTGATTATGCGAGCTAATGTGGGCTATAATATATATAATATATAATTCGTATTTATCTATTTTGTTTTCTATATACTTATATTAGCCATCCATACCTTAGGTCGATATGGAAGCTATAGGGATCGGGATTGGGATCGCCACAACAAACTTTTTCTTTCATTCAAATGGTTAAAAAAAGTCCCATCTACCAAATTTTGTGATGGTGTCTGTCTGTCCATCTGTCTGGGACACGATAACTCAAAAACCAATAAACCGATTTTAACCAAACTTGGTACAAAAATATCTCGTTAACTATGGATAAGGCCATTAAATTCGTAAACCGCAGCACCTAGCAAAACAAGGTTTTCAAAGTATGAGTCGATATTTTTGAGATATTAAAAAAATTGATAAAAATTATGAGCCACAGTGGCTAGTGAAACGCGTTTTTTAGATTTAGAAAGAAAATTGCATTTTTTTTTATAATAAAGCTTCTCAACCCCCGGAACGACTAGCTATTATTGATGGCTGTGCGTGCTTGCTGGTGCCATTTTTTTAAATACTTTTTAATAATAAATACCAATATTTGATTTATTTTATAACCAAAAAAGAACGTCTAAAAATAATGGTACATTATAAGCCTAGGGACTAAAGTGATACTTTTAATCCCGAGGCGGAAAGTTTGTAGCCCGACTGAGGCATTTTAGTCACAAGGTTCATATACTATTTTATGGATTTTAGCATAGAAAAAATAAACAAAAAGGGATATAATAAAACGGTATTTTAAGACACTCCGTACTAATTGCATTCAACGATATTCTATAGATGTAAAATATTATAAAATGTTAACCTACAAAAATTACTTTGTTTTAAATCCCTAGGGAATAAAAGTAATTGAATTAGCGACTAACAGTGGATTTTTACTTCTTAGGGATTAAAAGTAAGTTTTTGCTCCACAGAGATTAAAGAGATCACTTTAATCCCTAAAACAAGAGACTTAAGTGACCACTTTAGTCCCAAAAGTGTCGAAAATACAAAATTAAATAAGTTCAGTCAGTTTCTGCTGCTTTGGCAATTTTATGATTCTCCATAAAATTACCTGAACAATATGGCGTCGCTCGGTTAATATGGTTTCAACCGATGTATTACGCAACTCGGATAATCCAGCGATCGGATTATCGAGAGTCGGATAATCGCCCAAACCAATGCCAAACATTCTCGCTCGGTGGTCGTGTAAACACGTTCTTGCTTAGTCAAAGATCGACTCAAATAGCATATGACTTTGTCTCCTTCAGGATAAGGCTGCGTTAAACATGCTCCTATTCCATATCCTGATGCGTCTGTTTGAATGACAAATTCTTTGGTATAATCTGGACATGTAAGAATCGGTGCAGTCACTAAAAGTTCCTTAATCTTAGTAAATGCTTTTTCGCAGTCTGGAGTCCAATCGAACTTTTGATTTTTCTTAGTTAGAGCTGTAATCGGAGCTATTATCGCTGAAAAATTCTCTATGAAACGTCTATACCAGGATATTGTACCTACAACTCTACGAACTTCTCTGACAGTTCTTGGCCTCTGGAGCTCTAACATGGCTCTAATTTTATTAGGGTCAACTCGGATGCCTCGACGGTCCACTACGAAACCTAAATAAGTCATTTCTGGCCTACACAGTTGGCATTTCTCCCAACTTACCATTATCTTTGCATTCTGCAATCTTCGTAGGACTTCCTCAAGAATTCTAAGATGTTCAGAAAAGCTCTGTGTGACAATTACGAGGTCATCGAGATATACGTACACGTAGGGGTCTAAATTGTTTCCTATGATGCTATCTATGAGTCTCTGCCAAGTTGCAGGTGCATTATGAAGACCAAATGGTAACCGCTTAAATTGGAAGAGACCTCGTCGACAGATGAATGCTGTTAGTGGCTTCGATGATTCTTCCATTGGTACTTGCCAATAAGCGCTTTTGATATCTAAAGTTGACAAGTATTTAGCATCTTTCAACTTGTCAAGAGTCTCGGATACGAGTGGTAAAGGATAACTATCACGCGCCGTCACTGAGTTCAATTTGCGGTAGTCTACGCAGAACCGATATTTCTTTGTGTTTTTCTTTTGTACCATTACCACTGGTGAAGCCCATGAACTACTACTAGGTTCTATCACATCCATTTTCAGCATTTCGTCGATTTCGTCATCAATAAGTTTTTGAATGACCGGTGAGACCTTATATGAACGTTGTCTTATCGGTGCTGCATCTGTTGTAATCTTATGCTCTACCCTGTCTGTACATCCTAGTGAGTCACCCATAATAGTCTTATATTTATCGACCAATTCCTCTAGTCGTTCTGATTCATAAGGCGAAAGAGTAGTTTGTTGGTCTGGTGTTTTTAAAGAACAAATCACATCTTTATTATCGGCAAAGTGCCACTCATTAGTACTTAAGTTCGGTACTATCCCCATCGAAATCCAAAAATCTAATCCCAAAATCAAAGTGTGCGGCAATTCAGGAACGACGACGACCTCTATTAACCTAAATTTATCCTGAACTCGCATAGGAAGCTGCACTGTCCCAATACTACTCGTGCTTTGACCATTTGCCACAATACAACTCGTCTTCCTTGTCGTATCAAGTGAAAAACCAAACCTCTCGATGATTGACCAACCATGATTCCCTAAAAAGGTACGTAAAGCCCCGGAATCCAACAAACCTAATAACTTATTTCCGAGCACATCCACTTCTAAATAAGGCCTTTCATCTTTACGAGCATGACTTATCACATAATCTAAAACGTACGTTAGCCTATCGGTCGATGCTTGTTCAGGCTGACTCGAAGGTCGACCACCTACGAGCGCCTGGTTCCGTTTCCCTGACGATTACAATTACGACATTCTCTTACTGTAACACCTGCCTGTCCACACGAATAGCACTGTTTGCCTCTAGGTAATGCGCACCCGATCGCCATGTGCCCTGTTTGGTTGCATCTATAACAAACAACGTCCCTGTTCGCCATACCAGGTCTAGCACCTTGTGGTGGTTGTCCATCTCTGTCATTTACACTAGACTGACCACTAGCTGGTTGCTGTCTATCTCTATCAGCTCTAGCAGCGAAATTGCTTGCTGGCTGTTGCCTATTTCTATTAAATCTATTATCAGGAACACTAAAATTCTGTTGATTTGATGTCCCGGCACCTGATATTTGAATTGCATCAACCCCTGTTGAAAAATCGTCAAAATCGCTCTCTACGTCAACGTAGGCTAAGTCAGGTTCAATAGATTGGTTTTTCCTAGGTGTAAAATTTTCCTCCTCTAAACCATATCTCTGGTCTATTCTACGACACAGATCCTTTAAATGTGATAGGCTATTGACCTCAGTAGCAATTAACCCATTTTTATAGATGTCCGCGATATTTCTGAAGACGATAGCTAATTTCGCCTCTTCGGAAACAGGACAGCCAAGTCTTTGGAAATATGTGTTCATGACAGCAATATAGGTCCCTATAGACTCTCCAGGGCCTTGTTTAATTTTTTGAATCTCCTTCAATAGCTTCTCGCCATATGAAGAAGGAAGATATTCTGCCATGAACCTCTGTTCCAGCTGTTCCCACTTATGGACTTCTCTTCGAACATCTTTATAAAAAGTATAGGCTGACTTTTCAAAAAGATCAATGCCCGAATTCAGTAAAACCTTTTTGCTGACTCCTCTAGCCTGACTCAACTCGTCCACTCTCTCGAAAAATGCGGTGACGGAGATTGTACCCCTCTCGCCTGTAAACTTTAAGTTCCACTTATGCGGAGGTACAGGTGCAACATGATATGAAGTACCAGGATCACTTGACATTGGTACTGGCGACGAACATGAAAATGGTCGTGACTGAGGAATTGGTGCAATGCTACTTTGGAGGGCAGCTAGACTCAAAGGAACGGTAGACGGTTGTTGATAATGAAAAGCTGATGTACCGTAGTTCTCAATCGGCATAGGGACTGGTGCCTGTATTGGTGCTTGAGTTGGGTTCGCTAGCACTTGCATTTGCACTGGAGCAATGACCGACGGTTGGTTCGTAGGCTGTTGTGTGCTCGAGTGCTGTGGTTGTGGTAGTTGAGACTGGCTGGGAAAGTTGCCAACATTTGTCGAGTGATCTGAGCTTCGACTCGTTGATTGGGTTTCAGATGCTTCATCATCATCTGAGTTCACGCCAACTCTTAATAAATCTGTTGCTTGGCTCTGCAACCTCCCAATCAAACTCAAGGTTTCCGCAACCAGTATGCCTTTTGTTTGACTTTCTTCAAAGTTTGACGGATTCATGTTATTTATCCTGGCTAACACGTGTTCCAACCTCACAGCGATTTTTCTAAACTCTCCCCCTTTACTCGTACCAGAGAACTTCTCTACCAGCGGTACTAGACTATCTAGCTTCTTCATGCAGCTAAAAGCATCCTGGCCAAATTTAAAGGGATACGGAGGGTATCTCATACTTCCATCGGTCCTTTCTCTCTGTCTAATCAGTATGAGCTGTTGCTTCATCTCTTCCACCGATCCAATGGCTATGCCTCTCGATGTTAATTCGTAGATTAACTCGTCCTTGACTAAGTACCTTATGTCAGACAACCGACTCAAAGAAATAGCCATGGTGCCTTTTATCTTCAAACTTCAAACTTTAATTAAAACTGTTAATTATACCTCCCAATTATAAAAACTAAACCACGCAATAACAAACACAAAGTTCACTTTAAATTCACCAGTGAAAATCACTATAAATTTTCTCACAAATGTAGAAAATATAAAACTTAAATACGGGCAGACGCGAACAAAACCGAAAAACACCAGAGCAGTAAGAAAATAAAATTTATTTGCATTTAAAAATGTAATCATAATTTATGTTAAGTATTTGTACAACCAACTATGACGTCCAACCTTGCAGAGAGAAATAACTACTTAAATCCTAAATTAGAATTAACAAGTAGCCATAAAAAAAAGTTTAAAAAAAATAAAAGAGAGACAAGAGTTTTGGCAGTGTTTAGGTCTTATGTTTCACTCCTGCGTGAGTAAAACACAAAAAAAAATAATTGCGCTTATCCTAGCTGAACTGGATTAAAAATTAAAGTTAAGTGATGTTTGTTTACCTCAGCAACCGAATAGGTAAATTTATCCCTAAATGGAACGTACAACAGACTACCTATAACAAAAATCCCAAAGCTGTTGTACACAGTTAACGCTAGGGTATACTCCTGCTATTGCAGAACGGCTCCAGTAATAACTCCTCAAAAAAAACCCAAATCGCCGTATACAATGATTTTTCTAAAAAGAATAAATCAAAACCCACTTTAACCTGCTTACCTACTCTGAGTTTACACGAAACATGCATTGCTTAAGGTCACATCATCCCTTAATATATAAGTGAACGCAATAAACATCGGAACAGATGTTCATGTTATAGAAATCGTAAAATATGCTCAATTAAAAAAACCCGCTCGCTGAAATTGCGTCGAATTAGACTAGTAAGGATGTTGTGTGTAATAAAAAAAATTTAAAGAAAATTAAAAAAAAAATTACCGATGGTAATAAAAAATTTACACAAATACCGTCTTGGTAGGACTGCAACTCTCTAATAATCGTTAAAATGAAATTCCCAATACTTTAACTAAATTGATGCAAACCATGGTCAAGAAGACCCTAGGATCGTACCGAAAGGTGTCCAAAAAAAAATTAAAAAAAAAAATTTTGGTGTCGACCACAGTAGTCCAATAGTCAAAAAAAATTAATTAGTGACTCACTAAAGTTTTCAAAAATTACTCCACTCTGATAGGTGGTTTGGAGTAGGGAGAAGAAAAAAAATTTAAAACAAATGATGATAGGTTGTTAAAACGTGAGGGTTCGAAATAAAATTATATTTTAATTCAGAAAAAAAAATATTTAAATAAACTGGTAGAACCATTGTAGGGACAAGGTACTACTATGCACCAAGGAAAAAATGTCCAACAAGAAAATCAAGTCTCCCTTTTAAAAAAAAATATTAAAAAAAAATATTAATAAAAAATATTTTCAAAAAAAAATTAAAAATGTTTAAGTGGGGTTGCAGCTCCTATTAGTGAACCTTAAAAAAATTTTTTTTTTTAAATCAACACCAGAAAAATCTTATTCGAGTTGTCATGCAACAGTTTTTGTTCTTTTCCTTTAAAAAAACAGTTGTCAATTCCCTTCCCTCTCCCAAAACTGTGGCAATGTGAAAAGTAAATGAGCTAGAAAAATTAATTTACTATACAAAAAAAATGTTGAAAATTAAATTTACTTAAGAATCATAAGGTATAAAAATCGTAATTGCAAAAAAACCAATCAGTTTAGGAAAAGTAAAAAAAAAAATATTTATGCTCAAAAAAACAAACGATGTTAGTATATTTGTTCAAAATTATCACTAAAGGAAATAAACAACGTGAGTACTTATTTACTGTACCACTATAATAGTGTGAACCTAAGTTTTAAACTTTGCACTCAACTCCGTAAAGAATTATCCTGTGTGTACTTTCAAAAAACAAATATGAAAACAATTTCAAGGTTCACCTATAAGAACGTTGTAAAACTAAATCTGCCTACTCAAGTGTCTTTACACACAACATCTAATCAAAAAAAAAATTTACTGCCTAATGCATTCTCAGATCCCTATTCCTGGTGTTTACGAGATATAAAATTAAGTTGGGCCCACTCCACAACTATCAGTCAAAGCAAATCTACCAAATGTCCAAGGGCTAATGAGACCCCATCACCTACAAATGATATTTTGAAATGAAACAGTTGGGAATAATCCTGCGTAAAAACCAGAGAACAAAATCAAGAACCAAAAACTATTACATTAATTTTAAAAGAGCATAATAAAACTCCCGGCCCCAATTAAACTTTTGTTATCTCAACAAAACTCGGCCTAAAACCAAAAAACTTTTTATTAGACATTTCCCCTATTCCCTAAGTATAATGTCAATAAAACCCAAAACTTGTGATTTCCATTCCAATCCCATCTGTACCCTATATATTTTTCAAACGGTTAAACACCCACAGGCGAAACAATATCTTATTTCAAAGAAAGGGTGAAGATATTTTGAAGCACCCTGTGAAAATAGGACACTATTATGGAAAATTGTTCAGATCTGTGTTCTTAATACTTTCCAACCTAAATATATCTAGTTCCCTCATGTGCATGTTACTATTTTAATTCCTATCATAATTAAATAGATCACAAAATTTGTCTTTCTCCGCGAATCTGCAAGGTCCTGGAAAATGCGAGATTCAGCCTGTAGGCCAAATTTGGATGTATTTTAATTTAGCGAAAACCGAAGTTGCGAAATCCTAAAAAGATTAGCAGGAAGTCCTCGTTCCTCGATTTCTACACTCCGAACCAAATATTTCTTCCATTTCCACCCAGCTCGCGGGAGGAAAACCCCTAATTATTGCAATACAAAAGGTAGCTAGCTCCTTTACACCCTGTACAACTATCAGATTTTAAAAAAAAAATAGATGCCCTCATCAATGTTTAGTCTTCTAAAGGAAAACCTATTGTTTTTAAATTTATTTTTAGGTTGAAATCTTTTTTAAAAATCAATCATCTTAAATTTATTGTTTAACCTGAACACTTTCCCATTTATTCCACAACAGTGTATTTTAATTTAAAAATTTGCTTCATTATTTGAGGTCACCAGTATGAAACTATTTTAAAATTAAAAAAAAATGAAATAAAAAAAATTATTTCCCGATTGTCCACAACTTCCAAGTTTTCATCCCTACATACCTAGGTACTTTCTTAGTCTAACACCATCCATCGTTATCCAACATAACGCTTTAATTTTAGAAGCAACAAAACGAAGGTTAAGTGAAAAGCTAAGCAAGTAGGTTGGAAGTTGCTTTACAATGGGCGCAGATGTAAGGCCCCTTTAAGTACACGCCACTGTCCTGAAATGCAAACTAACGAAAAAACTGAAGACTAGCATATCTGCGGTCAACTAACATTTGGCATGAAATTAAAATAATTTCATATCATACCAGTATCCTCAAAAACAAAACGTTTTTCACTATAATACCCAAACACTTAACCAATAAATCTTGTTATTTAAAATTATGATTTGGAAGTAAAAATATTTATTTATTCCTGCCTGATCAACTAAGACAAAAAAAAATTCACCTTTTGTAACTCAAGAAGTTCCCGTTTGGTCCCCTAAAAAAAATATAACCTGTCTGGTCACCCTTTAAAACTACGACCACTATACAAACCGTTTTGACCAAAACAAGAATTCGAGAAGTTATGTTAACAGAAATGAAATAATTTTTTACGAAAAATTAAATTATTTAAAAAAAAGTAAAATTTTGGAAATATTTTTACCAATTACCCCCGCCTAGCATTTATATTTAGTTATTACTTAAAAAAATTACTGAACTTTACAAATGAACTAAAAAAAAATCAAAACTTATATCTATATCTGTCTCAGCTAAACATTTCTTTTGTGGTATTATATCTAGTTGGGCTTCAAATTCATTTTCCCTGTATTCAATCCGGAGCAGGCAAAACTTCCCAAGGCTCAAACATAAATGTTTGCTCTCCAATGGCCATGACCAAGCTATGACCTGAACGCAGAAAAAAATACAGAAAAAAAATAATTGTGAACCAGAAACTTTAATTGATAGAAATACGCGTAGGTCATTTTTAAGAAAAATGCACTACAAAGCCCAACGCTGTATTTTCTACCAAAAAAAAATTTACCAGTCGCAAAAACACAACTAGACAACTAAACTGACAACCAAAGACCTAAAAAAACTGCCCCAACAAAAATACCCCAAAAAAAAATGTTAACTGGACCTCTGGCATTGGTCTTCAGCCAAGGTGTCACTCTAGGGGTTTTAGCCTTGTGTTTCCTAACCTCCCGAGCCGACACTAGTAGTAGTAGTACCCTCCTCTGACCCGATGTAACTGAGTGACGTAAGTTCTTAATTGTCATCAACAGTTACCTCCAAAAAAAACAAGAAAAGAAAATGACAAAGCAAAATAAACTCATTTTCCTTTTCTTTCATTACTAATTAATACTTTCAACTAAACAAAGCTACCAGCTGTTAAGCTATATTTACTTTAAAACAACTCAGCCAAGAAAAATTTGTGTGAAACCCTGTAAAAATACTCTGCCAATCTATGGGCACCTAAGCTCACACTGGGTACTATAGTTATAGTGTATCTACGTGAAAGCTAATATAACTAAAAACTGAAGTATGTTTTATTGAACTCCAGACTCAATTACCTTTCGTTTGATACCACACAAGCCATGTTTTGACTTAAACTCTAGTTTTTCAAATCTACCCCCACCCTTTTTTTAAAAACTAAAATGTATTTTGTTTAACTCCAGACTCAATTACCTTTCGTTTGATATCACACACGCCATATTTCCGCTTAAACACTAATTTTTGAAATTTACCCCCCCCCCCCTTTTTTTTTAAATAAACTAAAATGTATTTTGTTTAACTCCAGACTCAATTACCTTTCGTTTGATATCACACACGCCATATTTTTTCATAAACTCTAATTTTTGAAATCTACCCCCACCCTTTTATTTGGCTTGTGTTCGGTGGATTTTGTTCATTTTCAAATGGGACCATCTCGACCCAAAACCCAGCCTGGGTACCAAATTTCATTAAAATCGGGCAAGCCGTTTTTGAGTTATGCGCGTTGGTCGTTACAGACAGACATACAGACACACAGACAGACAGACAGACAGACAGACAGACAGACAGACATACAGACAGACAGACAGACAGACAGACAGACGGCGCAACAAAAAAGTTTCAAAATCATCTGAAACGCAAAGATATATAAAATTTTTTGAAATCGGAGCAACTTTTTTTTTCTCGAAAAAATTAGGATCACCATAGCTCACACTACTATAGTATAGTATATGTGTGAGCTAATATTCCAACTTCCAAGTAGTGATATCCCACAAAAAATTAAAATCACCAAAAAAAACTTGTTGACCTAAATAAATTGACTGTACCAAAAAATAATCTGTGAAACAATTCCTATCTTATCACAAGCAGGAAATAATAAAATATAAATAAATGAACCTGCAGAAAAAAATTGTTAGAAAAAAACACACTACCTATGTCATATATTTAAAACATAAAAAGACCATGTCTGGAGGTCCATCCACCTATAAATCAACGAATAAAAATTGAAGTAAATTTACATTGTTGTATTTATTTTTCTTTAAAAAATTTAAAAAATTCAAACATGTTTTCCTACAAAACTTTAAAGAATTAAGAACATGATTTGGACGCTGCTGAATAAAACTCCCATGCTCTTTATCCACTTATTCTTCCTTAATAAATAAAAATGTATATTTTCTTTTCCAAGAAAAAACTTGTGAAGATAAGCTAACAAAAAACTATGAGAATTACTAAAACAACAAACCGAGTTCCAAATCAACGTTCAAATATTACAAAAAAAAAAAAATATTTAAAAAAGTGTTATGTCCAAAAACCAATGATCTTGTTTTTTATAAAAAAAAAATGATTGAGTGTCAAAACCACCCACAGCCACTGAAAGCCTTTAACCTGGCTTTGGCTGTACCACAAAAAAAATTTTCTCAAAAAAAAAATTTAAAAAACATTTGTCTTTTTTTTTCCAAATTCAAAAAAAACCAAAAAAAAAAAAATTACATCAGATGTTAAAAAAACTAGCCAAAACACACGTTGGGCGCCAATTTGTGGCCTTAAAAAAAGTTAAAGAAATTTGGGCGCCAATTTGTGGCCTTAAAAAAAGTTGTGTGACATTTGCGGCAGCTTAAAGACGTCGCCGCCATTTTGTGACACTGAAACCCACTGAATAATTAAACAAATATCTGGAAGCAGAACTGTATTTTCCAGCTAGGTAAAACATTGATATGCCCGGTAACTTTTATACAGTGGAGAAGGGGGGGTTCAGAAATAAGAAACTTTTAAGTGCGCCACATTATTTAATACCAATGTTTTACAAAGAAGATCTTAAATAAAATACAGTTCAACCCAAACGTTGCAGCCAAACAATGAAATTCTACTTACTTCCGAGGCTTCCAGAGTATTTGTGTAATTAAGAATAACCAAAAAAAATAAACAGAATAAAATTCTAAAAGATTGAATTAAGATGACAAAACTAGAAGCACTTTACAGGTAGATGGACTCCTTTAACAGGTTATAGTGTACCTACATCTGAGTCAGTAGCGTAGGACTCAATTATATGAATGATTGTTAAAAAAAAATATATATATACTTCCAAAATCGTTCCATCATAGGAGAGAGAGATCTAGACCAAATATCTGCTGTCGTCATTCTACGTTGGGTAGAATGAGACAGACAGCAACCCAGTCCGAGATCCACCCCATGAGGTAAAACCGTGTAAAGAAACCGCTAAAACATATAATCTCATCTCTCTTTTGTCTCCGCAAAGTTGGTCATTGGGTTGTACAAATAATACAAATACTTAGTTCATCTTGTATAATTAGATTGTAAAACTTGAGAAAAATACCAAACAAGTCAGGGCCAAAATAGCAAGGCACTTTAAATTTGACAGTAAAATTATCTTAAATAAATGAAATGAAGGAAACAAGTCCATGTAGTAAATATGCCGCAAAACCAGGGTTATGACGTCATACCTTATCTTGCGTTTACAAGAAATGCTGAAATTATACTGTGAAAACTTATATATGAAAAGATTACGTCTAAGTTATATTAAAAATTTATATATGAGGAAAAAAAATTATAGTTAAGGCTTGCTCCTACCTTGGTCCTTGAATTATTTAATAATTATTGGTGTTTATTTGGTAAACCTGGAAGTGTTGTAGGTTTCCCGACATACTCCTGCTGTTCCGGCTTGCCCGCGCCTCCCCTACTGCCGCTTAGCACATCACGCTAGGGCAGCACATGGTCTCGAGTGTTGATGGTTCCTTGCCCCGAGCGTAAAAACCCTTTCCCAGGGTTAGAACTGGCTCGTCCGGCTTCCCACCAGCGTCCAGCACCGCTGCCGATGGAATGGACAGGGCAATGCTCTTTCCGTGCAAATGGCGTAGGCCGACTTAAATCCCCCTCAAAACAGGGTGCGAGCGTCACTCCAGATTGCCTAGACACGACGGACTCACTTCCACAGTTTCTGGGATATCTCCTACAATCGCTGTAGTGCCAATCACCAAAAACAAAGGCGATCCCAGAAACTGTTGTCGACCCAGCCAAAATTCGTTAGCAAGAGAGACCAACCACTTCTTTTAGTCTTGGTTTTTATCCCTCGTTTATCTCCCATTTACAAAAGTGCATAACTCGTATTTATTTTATCCTTTCCCTATCAAATTAATAAAGATATCAAAGTGGCGGAGCCTCGGTTGTTCCTGGTCGACCCAAATATGTTTTTGTACTATCAAAACTAGTTAATCCGTGAAGGATATGAGGTTCGGATTGTCCCAATATCCTCGAAATAAACGTAAGGGAATGAAATGTTCATCTAAATGTTTCCTTCCTGTTACTGAATCCATTTGTAGTCTTAAATCCCCCTCAAAACAGGGTGCGAGCGTCACTCCAGATTGCCTAGACACGACGGACTCACTTCCACAGTTTCTGGGATATCTCCTACAATCGCTGTAGTGCCAATCACCAAAAACAAAGGCGATCCCAGAAACTGTTGTCGACCCAGCCAAAATTCGTTAGCAAGAGAGACCAACCACTTCGTCGAGAATACCAGAATAATGAATTGGCCGGAAACCGTTTTGTAAATTTGGTGGGGAGTGGGGACGGTAAAACGCAATAGTACCAACCTACTCTTCCCGGTGAAATTCAAATAAAGGATGCAAACCTATTTATAAAAAACTTTTCCGCCAAAAATAAATCTCTACATTCAGTGGCAAGACTGGAAGAAAAACCCGGGGTTTTCAAAGTAACCAATGAGGAGATACAGCAATAGTTCTATACAGGTATATAGGGGCAGCACCGACCAAGTGGACATTGCAATTAGGTAAAACGTACATTGAGGTGTTGTCGGATCTATTTCCACGGTTGGAATTTTTATAACAAGGACGTCGAGACACCCTCCATACACATTATTAATATTCGAACACTCAACCAATTCCCATATGAGTAAAGCTATACTGAGCGCAGAATTTAGTTGCACTCCAGTTACAGTCTTCGTCAAAAGTTTCCTTCGCTCTTTATAAATGTTTTCTCTAATATTCATATGGTTTAACGCCATTTTTGTAAAACATTTCTACAGTAATAAAGTTGTTTCTGAACCTGAACCCAAAAATACACACTGAACTATTGCTTAAAGGCACAAGAGTGTTCAGATGTTAACTCACACGATTTCGTTTATTCTTTTAGTCTTGGTTTTTATCCCTCGTTTATCTCCCATTTACAAAAGTGCATAACTCGTATTTATTTTATCCTTTCCCTATCAAATTAATAAAGATATCAAAGTGGCGGAGCCTCGGTTGTTCCTGGTCGACCCAAATATGTTTTTGTACTATCAAAACTAGTTAATCCGTGAAGGATATGAGGTTCGGATTGTCCCAATATCCTCGAAATAAACGTAAGGGAATGAAATGTTCATCTAAATGTTTCCTTCCTGTTACTGAATCCATTTGTGATGCGGCAACGCCGCCATTCCCCAGCATAACAGCTGTTTAACTTTCATGACGACAAGAGAATCACAAAATTCCACAGATAAAAACAAAACAATCAAAATTTTTATGTGATTTTCTCGAAGCCTGTGATCTTAAATTCCAATTACGATGTCCAGATAATGCGATGTGCGTAGTGTCCACAGTAATTCGATGGAATGCCTCCTTTTAAGGTAATTTCCTAGACACTATATAACCTCCAAACCTAGCTCTATAAAATACCCTTACTTTGTGTACAGAAAGACGAATCAAAGAGCCTTGATTATTTACCTAAATAAACAAATATGTAACGTTGTCTTAAACGTAAAAATGACACGTTACAACATATGATTTATTTAAATTTATTAAGTTAATTGTTTAAATAAATGCAGCTTTGGTACATACTGGCATTTTCCTTATAACTTATGATACTAAAATTATTATTATAAATGGCGAATATAACAATTATTTAGCTTAGGTATTTTTCCAGCTAAACATTTTTAGATGAAGTAGATATTTCGTTTTTAATCGGATAACGGTCAAAGTAAAATAATATAAAACTAGATATATTTACTACTATATAAAACTACCTACAATTAATAAAAATAAATTATTAAGTTCTCAAACATTTTTGGAAGCAGGCAACAGAAACATGTTCCTTTAGTGCAGTGGACACGTAGCTTTGGTTTATAAATGATTCTACAAAAAGGGTGCTAACTAACCAATTACAGTCGAACCTCTCTAACTCGAACCTCTATAACTCGAACCTCTCTATTACTCGAACCTTTTAAGTGGTCCCTGCACTTTTGATATGTATTTTAACCTGTTTAATTCGAATTTCTATAACTCGAACTCCCCATAACTCAAACTGTCTTGGTTGTCCCTTTGAGTTCGAGTTATAGAGGTTCGACTGTATTTATTTAGGTACTTATCAGATGATATCTTTATGGAGAATTATTTACATATATAGCGAATTTTGAAAAAAGTTAGTGCGTCACTCGTGGTTCACTGACACTGTTTGGGTGCTGTCAACAAATAGCCCCAGTTCAGTTTCAAAATAATATGAAAGTGCGCTAGTGTAACACTGGGCTTGTCCAGTTGCTCAAAGGAATACAAAATATTGCACTAGTTTTCTCAAAAGAATACGAAAACTGCACTAGTGGTGCACCAGTGCTGCCTCCTTTTCCCAAAATAATTTGCTGTTAGAACTTTTTAGTCAATAAGAGATACACTACGACTTAACTAGTTACCTAAAAAATTTTAAGAAAATAAAATTACTGGCTAAGCTGAGATGTTATTTTAAAAACCCACCCAAAAAATGATATTTAAGGGTCTACTTTTGGTAGAATCATCGTTATAAAAAATACTTATACTATATATACATACATTAATTTATTGTATTCTCCTTAAGCTAAATCGTAAACTGCGTCTATAGTCTATGCCTTTCTGGGGGAAAGCTTGTCATAAAATTCTGGAGAATTTTTAAGCAGAGGTCAGTAAAAAATATGCAGGAGTGGAGACCAAATGTTAAACATAACTTATCTATAACTGTACATTAATAAAAAAAAACATCAAAACTTTTTTATCTAGATTAGATAAAGAAATACCCCATAACAATTCCAGAGTTCCTTGAAGAAAGCTTATTACCTTCAAAATTACTAAACCGATTTTTGTCATACGTTAGGCTTTAATACACACACATACATACACATATTTATACGATTTTAGGGTTAAAAACTAGATCTTAAAAACAAACACACCCATATATATACACATAATCATACGATTCTAGGGTTAAAAACTAGATCCTAAAAACAAAACAAATTAAATTAGTTTCCAAAAGCTACACTTATTTTTGCGCTTTTGTTGCTATTTGCAAACTCACTTTGAAGTGCTGTATCCCTCCTAATCATTTTTTTAGCTTTCGCTAAATAAATCCTGATTCTATATCTACAAAATGAGTTAACAATTTTCGTTTTAAGATCATGGCAATGAGGAAAGCGAATTTCTTTAACTTCGTGATCTTTAAAAACTAAAAATTTAAGTAAACCCAAAAAGTTAATATTTTTTGAAGGAATGTGTTTTGAAATATTTAAAAATATTTGTTCGATTCTGACAAAAAGTTTAAATACCAAAGGTGAAGGAAAATTCAGAGAATTTGTTTTATATTGTTTTAATGTAACTAGTTTTGAAAAGGGTTTCTGAACATTATTGCTCAAAATAAAGTCATGGCATCCTTTACATTTATTGCTTTTGTTAATATGTTTTAAAATATAACCCGCTGAATTGTACAGTAAATTTTGATGAATATTGTCCAATGAAGGAACATTCTTATTCCAATTTTGCGGTAAAGCCGCCAAAAGAGGTTCGATTTCTACTCCTTTTTTCGGCAAAAATTTCTTTGTCATAACAGAATCTAAACTTAAAAAATTTGGATCGTTGTGATTGGCATAGCTTCCGTTGGCGGGAACCACGTCCAAGTATTGAAAAATGCATAAATTTTTTAAGATTTGCCGACATTGTTCTGCAGTGGGCATTCTTTGTCTTAATCTCATTTGCCTAAAAACATTCTCCAAACCATCCTGCATAAACGGCGATGTTTTAAGGTATGTACATCCTCTTTCATTTAACAGATATTCTTGAAGGTCTAAAATTGTTTGTGTGGAAAGAATTACTCCAGTTTGCACTGGTTTCCAAATACCCTTTTCCCCAATTTTCATAGTTTTAAAAGTAGTATTATTACCCTTAAAAAATCAATAGTTTGGTTATAATTTATCATATTTAGTTTACTTAGGGCCAAATTCTCGTCCCTTGAACTCATTATTGTGAACCATTTTGACACCGTTTCCACAAACCAAGCAGTTGTTTTCGAATTTTCATCAATTATGTTACACTCACCTAAAAAACTAAGGGCAGAGCTTACATTATGATTCAAAATATAGAATGCTCTTGATACTTTCATTTTATTAAACTGAGTTAAATTTGAAAAATCCGTGTCAAGCTTTGGGGAAAATTTTAGATCCATATTTTCCTGAAATTCCGCCAACGAGGTAATGTGCTTAACATCAATAATATCGCTCGGTAAATTATATTTTTTGACAAAATAATCTGAAATACAGATAGTTTTATTATTCACTAGCATAGTCCTAATGTTTTTTAAAAGGTGTGAAATATCCGCTATAAAAAATACTTTTTTTTCTGAGTTATCGGGATCGGTTATAAAATTTTGAAAAACTGTTTTTTTGCCTTTATTCCGAAATGTTTCCATACCGCAACGTTATCGGGCCCCATGTCTGACGTAATACCTAAAACATTAAGACCGATTTGGTTTGATTTATTAAGAATTTCCAAAATAATTTTGGCCACAGATGGTCCTTCACAAGAGTTTCCAATAAAATGGTAAGCGACAATTTGTTTCCAAGAAGTATTAACACCCTGAAGCAAAAAAACTAACACATGGTTTGCCAAGACCGCTTGTTCAGACAGAGAATCATAGCCCAAAATTTTTGAAGATCCTTGACATAAATCCTTGCTGGGGGTAATGGCACAGGCATCAAATTGCAAAGAACAATCTCTTTCAATTTCACATAGACTTTGAATTTTGATTTTAAGAAAATAAAAAATTTCATCTAAAATGCCAGATTGAAAAGGCAAATGCTCAATTTTGTATGAAAGGGTGCGGATTTTTGGCAACGGAAGATTTAGCTTAAGGAGATATCTATACCCAGCGGTGCCACAAACAAATTTGAGTTTAAAGGCATCTTCAAATGTTTTGTTAGACCACCTGAATCCCTTTAATTTTTTAGAACCAATTATTACTTCGATCTGATCTTTATTAAATATACCCGTCACCTTCTTAAGCACAAACTGTTCCTTCTTCAGCTGATGTTTTAATTCTTTAATTTGCAAAATTTGTTTTTCAATTTGTTGGCTCTGGTCTTCCATTTTTTTCTTTGCAGCAACTAAATCTTCTTCTAATACTTGTACAGAGCAGATTACTGGGTTTTCACGGTATTGTGCCAAATTGTAAAGTGTTGGAGCAGCCATTTGTTTTAAAGTAAGTGAAGCTTCAAAAAAGGATTCTTCAAAATTAACCTAAAAAAGTTCCACTGTATTAGAAAAAATAAAGATACGAAAAAAACTGACCAGCTTTGCAAGGCTAGAATTTTAAGACAAGGTAAATATAGTTAAAATTACATCTTGTTGTTTTCGAACTACATAGGCTTTTTTAAACGTTTCCCATTTGAGAGGGGGTTTAAAACTTCTTTATTTTTAAATTTTTTTTTGGCGTAAGTTTTTATTAAACAAAATTCTACTGTCAATCCAGAAGAACAGAAGTTTTTAATTGGTTTAAAATCTTGTATTAAACCTAATATTTTTATTGAATTTTTTGAAAAAAACAAAAACATGTTTTTCAGTCAATTTTTGACAATTTCGTTGTTTTTCTCCTTTTATAAGCTTTCAAATAAGGTATACAAGTAAAAATGAATTTTTTTTAGTAGATATATGTCAAAAAAAATTCTTCCGTTGTTTTTCATTTTTTATAAACTTTCGAACAAGGTACCACAGGTGGAGTTATTTCATCTGAAAACAAAAATTTGTTGCGTCAGGAACAAAGCCCGTAAAAAAAACTCAGTTGACGTGTTTTTTTTTTCTAAAAAACCGCTAGAGGCAGTATACCATTTAAAGTCGCCACCACGTATAGGTAATATTTTGAATACTATTATCTTTAATTATTATATATATTTATCGGTTTCACAACGTTCTACGTCTTCCGATACCCAATCTCCACTCGTTTCTGTTTGCCCATAATTCATCATCTAGACCTCTTATTCTTATTTCACTATCTATTCCTTCTCTCCAGCTTCTCCTTGGTCTTCCTCGTTTTCTTCGGCCAGTTGGTTTCCATTGTAATATTTGTTTAGGTAGTCTTCCATCATCCATTCTTTGTACATGTCCGTACCACACCAGTTGTTTTGTTCTTATATCATCCACTAGAGTACGTTCACCCACTGTCATAATTTCTCTTATTCTTTGATTGGTAACTCTTTCTCTTTTTGATTTCCCTGCTGCTCTTCTCCAATAGTCCATCTCCGTAGCGGAAAGCATTTTTTCTGTTCTATCTTTGATTGGCCACACCTCTGAGCCGTATGTAATAATACTCTTTACAATTGTGTTATATATAAGCTTTTTGTTATGTTTTGATATACTTTGGTCCCAAATTATTCCATTTAATAAAGTTATTGCTCTTCTTCCTTGTACGTTTCTATCTTTTATAGCTTTGTCTAGTGTTCCGTCAGCTGTAATTTTCAGACCCAAGTATTTATACTCATCACAGGACTGAATTCGCTGCCCAGTATTTAAGATTAGATCCTGTTTCGTTCCACCAATACACATATACTCTGTCTTATTGATATTAACCTCTAGTCCCCACTTATTGTACTCTTCTATTAGTTTTCGTGTCATATATTCGAGGTCGTCATAATCCTGAGCCACCACTATCTGATCATCGGCGAAACATAAAGTATACAAGGTGGTTTCATTCAACGGAATTCCCATGTTTTGGCATTTCCTCTTCCAGACTTTAAGGACCTGTTCCAAATATATCTTGAAGAGCGTAGGCGAGATACAGCAACCTTGTTTAAGACCTTTATTTACTTGAAAGCCTTTGGTTAGTTTTGCTTTTATTTTAACTTTTGCCTTACTATTGCGGTATAACTCTTTGATGGCCTTAATTAGTTGTACGCTTATGTTTGTCTTTTCCAACGCTTTCCAAAGTAGATTTAGTGGTATACTATCATATGCCTTCTGCAAATCTACGTAAAGCAGATGGAGCTCTTGTCCGTATGCCATTTTCTTTTCAATAACTTGGGTTATACAAAAGAGATGATCTGAAGTCGATCTACCCGCCCTGAAACCAGCTTGTTCTTCTGCCTCTATATCTTTATATTCGCTCTCCACTTTATTTCTTATTATTTTGCCATATATTCTGCTTAGCGTACTAGTTACAGATATACCTCTATAATTGTCACATATATCTTTCCTTCCTTTTTTGTGTATTGTGGATATATATGACGTTTTCCACTCAGTTGGTACTACAGCTCCATTTAAATATCTTTGGAAAAGATTCCGTAATCTACAAAACAATTCTTCAGTGCCATATTTAATAAGTTCAGCTGGGATATTTCCGGGTCCGGCAGATTTACCGCTTTTTAAGGTTTTGCACACGTTTTTGACCTCAGATATTGTGAGGGGTACTGGAGATCCCATCGTTCTAATGATATTGTCTCTTTCGTCTTCCTTGAATTCTGCTCTATCTTCAGTTAAAAGTTTTTTAAAATGCTCATCCCATTCTTTGTCTGGTATTGGTGAAATAATATCTCTGCATGTTTCTTTTTTGATCGATCTTATAGTTTTCCAGCTTTCAGTACTTCTCCTACCTCCTAAGTAAGAATCTATTTTCTGGCACTTTTGCATCCATGATTGATTCTTCTTATCACTGATCATTCTTCTCACCTTTGATTGCGCGATTTTGTATTATTCTCTGCTTCTATCTGTCTTTTGGGATAAGTACGTGTGACATAATTTCCTTTTTTCCTCTATTTCACTTTCAATCTCAGCATCCCACCAGTATGGTTTTGTTCTTTTAGGAGTTTCTTCCACTAATCCTAGTGCTTCTTTTGCAGCTTGATGGATGCTTAATGTGATACATTCGTATTCCTCATCTGGGGTTTCACCTGAACCTGAATTAAGTTTTTCGTTCAGTCTCTTTTTGTATAAGTTTTTTACGCTGTCATGTTCTAGGCTTAGTAGATTATATTGACAGTAATCAATTTCCTCATTCACTGTATCATCAAGATTTTGTTGATGGAGGCTTCGGCCTTGATAAGGAAAGAGAATTTTGGTCTCCAGAAAATAGTGATCACTTCCGCATGTTGATCCACGCTTTGTTCTGACATCTTGAATTTTTAGTTTTGTCTTTTGTTTAGTGATAAGATAATCAATGACGGATTTCAGGTTTTGTGAGGGTTTGGTCCAGGTATATTTGTGTATTTTCTTATGTTGGAAAAAACCGTTTTGGATTTTTAGGTCTAATTGCTCACATACTGTGATAAGCCGGTTTCCATTGTCATTAACAACATCTTCTCCATATTGGCCAACTGTCAGATCATTTACTCTGTTACCTGTTCTACTATTTAAATCTCCCAATATTACAATTTCTCTAGATGTACTTACTGCTGATATTTCATTGTGGATTTCTTCAAAAAAATTGTCTTTCACGGCTACATTTGCATCGTCATTATACGCATATATTCCAAAAATCGTAAGTCTCATTCCTTTTATTGTTATATTCATTCTTATTAGCCGTTCATTTACTGCTTCCCAGTTGGTGATATATTTTCTAAATCTTTTGTTGACCAAAATAGATACTCCTTGTTGAGCATGTTTTTCTTTTGCCACTCCGCTATAGAAATGGTCATACTGTCCTAGGTTTTCAGATCCTTTTCCTTTCTTCTTCGTTTCTGTTAGTACAGCAAGGTCAACCTTCATTCTGCTGCACTCATGGACTATTTCATTCACTTTTCGACTCATTCCTTGTACGTTCCATGTACCAAAAATCATATTCCTGTTTCTTTGCTTGGTTCGTCTTAGGTTTTTCATTTCTTTCCGAGGCGTTTGATTGGGTTTTTTAACAGTGTACGTTTTTTTCCGGGTATCAGAGAGTTAGTCTAATGCCCCAACCCCCAACCTGGAGGACCAGGTGATTTTTGATCGAGGTTTTCTTCCCCTAGCCTTTGACGATTCCAACGCCGGTACTACAAGGCAGCATCTTCTTATTTTATACTATCCCTAAAAGAAAGGGTTGCCACCTGCGCTATGATCACCGTACCGAGGTCCATCCTCTCCGCCTTTCATACCGATGTGGTCTTCTCCCGTAACCCTGGGAATGGGACCCTAAACAGGTGCTAACTCTCCGGGTCAGAGAGTACCTGGAATCTACGGAGGGCAGGGGTCGATTCATTTCCCCTGATAGACATTATCTTTAATTTGTTAGATTAAAATGTCAAAAAATACTATATTTTACTTTTATAAGGAACACTTTATAGAAAGTGATGTATTCCGCTACATGAAATTTTCAGAAATGAGCTTTTCAAGTGCATTACGGTTTTTGTGACTATAAAAAATCAGAAACAAAACTTAGTCAAAGAAAGAAAAAAAAAAGGGTTGTGTAAGTTTTGTGAAAATACCTCCAATAATAGGTAAAAAAATTACTGTCTTCCTTTTATTAATTTATTCGAAAAAAAAAACATATTTTAGTCTATATCGATTGCCAGACCGACTACAAAACATTACGGACGGAAAACTATCAATGACTCCACAAATAAAAAAGTTAGTTACGTGCAGGGTGTTCCAAAATTTAATAACATAATTTTAATGTTAAATTTTAAGACAAAAAGTTCATACACCATAACATAGGTCCACACACGCTTAGTAACGGAGCTACAGAGCATTTAAATTTTCCCTGACCCTGAATTTTTTCTTGATGCGCTTAAAATAAAAAAACGCTTTTGTTTGGTTATGAAACTTTTTGATTCCTGTTTTTTTTATCTGATACCTGGAGAAAAAATATAAAAACTGTTTTTTATTTTTTTGTTCAGTCACGGTAGCAGGTACGAAAAAGCTACAGGAAATCAAAAGGTTTTCAGACAAAATGTAGAATTTATTTTGAATTTTCGAGATTTATCAGTAGCCCACGACAAAAAAGTTGATGAAAGGGAATGAAAAAGGGCATGACCCCTCAAAAAGTATCACTCTGTAGATTTTTACTATTTTTTGGCAGGTCTAATAGTGTAAATAGTGTAGTGCCTTTAGCTAAATATACTTGCCTAATGTGAGCTAAATATCTGAAAAAAATGCACGAGCTATAAACAAAAAACTAAAAAATTTTTTAACTTTAACACCCTGTATCTCTAAAACTAAGGGTTCGCGGACTATGTTTATATAACCTTTTTGTCTTGAAATCACTTAAGGAATTTAATACTAAAATTATGTTATTGAATTTTGAAATACCCTGTATAGCTCATAAAGCACGTCGCAAGTCATTTTTTTGAAGTGAAAAAATCTCCGCCCCTGTCGTTTTTTATCCCCACTACAAAAAAGGAAAATGTCTTATAGCGATTACTCTAATACTTTACAAAATTTACTGTTGATAGCCTCAAAAGTACCTAAGGAAGTTAAAATTTGTTTATAGTTGAAGAGCTAGCTTTACGTATAGTTATAAATAACAGTTATCTATTTTAGATATTATAAGTATCTTGTTCCGACTGATATTTTATCCTAATCTACTCTCTTGTCTTTTATTCTGCATAAACTTACCTCACAAATTAAGGAATTTTCCGAAACTCTCATGTTTGGATATTGCAGGTTTCTCTTCCATATATCTAATTTATCTTTTTCTTTAGGAAACGGGAATAAACAAAAGCCGCTTTCTTTTTTTCTTCTGCAGTTGTTCACTACACATGCCATTTTCGCGACTTTAAATTATTTAAAAAAAATTTTTACGAAAAAGTTGCGAATTCCAACTTATATTGATGCAGAAGTGACAACTTTAAAATTTGACAATAACCTGCAGATACCAATTATTTTTTATCTAAAACAAAATTTCCTAATAACTGTCAAAGAGAGTTGCCCACCTATCGAGGGCCTCTAGTTCAAATTATACCCATTTGTAATGACGTCATTTTTGTTTATCTTTGTTTAGTATATTATAAACAGGGTGACAAGAAACTTTTTAAAATACTCTGCCAATACATGGGCCCCTAAGCTCACACTAGGTACTATAGTTATAGTGTACGTGTTTTGACTTAAACTCAAATTTTTGAAATCTACCCCCACCCTTAAAGAAAACAAAAACTATAATGTATTTTGTTAAACTCCGGACTCAATTACCTTTTTTCAAATGGGACCATCTCGACCCAAGACCCAGCCTAGGTACCAAATTTCATTAAAATCGCCCAAGCGGTTTTTGAGTTAGGCGCGTTGGTCATTACAGACAGACAGACAGACAGACAGACAGACAGACAGACAGACAGACAGACAGACAGACAGACAGACAGACAGACAGACAGACAGACAGACAGACAGACAGACAGACAGACAGACAGACAGACAGACAGACAGACAGACAGACAGACAGACAGACAGACAGACAGACAGACAGACAGACAGACAGACAGACAGACAGACAGACAGACAGACAGACAGACAGACAGACAGACAGACAGACAGACAGACAGACAGACAGACAGACAGACAGACAGACAGACAGACAGACAGACAGACAGACAGACAGACAGACAGACAGACAGACAGACAGACAGACAGACAGACAGACAGACAGACAGACAGACAGACAGACAGACAGACAGACAGACAGACAGACAGACAGACAGACAGACAGACAGACAGACAGACAGACAGACAGACAGACAGACAGACAGACAGACAGACAGACAGACAGACAGACAGACAGACAGACAGACAGACAGACAGACAGACAGACAGACAGACAGACAGACAGACAGACAGACAGACAGACAGACAGACAGACAGACAGACAGACAGACAGACAGACAGACAGACAGACAGACAGACAGACAGACAGACAGACAGACAGACAGACAGACAGACAGACAGACAGACAGACAGACAGACAGACAGACAGACAGACAGACAGACAGACAGACAGACAGACAGACAGACAGACAGACAGACAGACAGACAGACAGACAGACAGACAGACAGACAGACAGACAGACAGACAGACAGACAGACAGACAGACAGACAGACAGACAGACAGACAGACAGACAGACAGACAGACAGACAGACAGACAGACAGACAGACAGACAGACAGACAGACAGACAGACAGACAGACAGACAGACAGACAGACAGACAGACAGACAGACAGACAGACAGACAGACAGACAGACAGACAGACAGACAGACAGACAGACAGACAGACAGACAGACAGACAGACAGACAGACAGACAGACAGACAGACAGACAGACAGACAGACAGACAGACAGACAGACAGACAGACAGACAGACAGACAGACAGACAGACAGACAGACAGACAGACAGACAGACAGACAGACAGACAGACAGACAGACAGACAGACAGACAGACAGACAGACAGACAGACAGACAGACAGACAGACAGACAGACAGACAGACAGACAGACAGACAGACAGACAGACAGACAGACAGACAGACAGACAGACAGACAGACAGACAGACAGACAGACAGACAGACAGACAGACAGACAGACAGACAGACAGACAGACAGACAGACAGACAGACAGACAGACAGACAGACAGACAGACAGACAGACAGACAGACAGACAGACAGACAGACAGACAGACAGACAGACAGACAGACAGACAGACAGACAGACAGACAGACAGACAGACAGACAGACAGACAGACAGACAGACAGACAGACAGACAGACAGACAGACAGACAGACAGACAGACAGACAGACAGACAGACAGACAGACAGACAGACAGACAGACAGACAGACAGACAGACAGACAGACAGACAGACAGACAGACAGACAGACAGACAGACAGACAGACAGACAGACAGACAGACAGACAGACAGACAGACAGACAGACAGACAGACAGACAGACAGACAGACAGACAGACAGACAGACAGACAGACAGACAGACAGACAGACAGACAGACAGACAGACAGACAGACAGACAGACAGACAGACAGACAGACAGACAGACAGACAGACAGACAGACAGACAGACAGACAGACAGACAGACAGACAGACAGACAGACAGACAGACAGACAGACAGACAGACAGACAGACAGACAGACAGACAGACAGACAGACAGACAGACAGACAGACAGACAGACAGACAGACAGACAGACAGACAGACAGACAGACAGACAGACAGACAGACAGACAGACAGACAGACAGACAGACAGACAGACAGACAGACAGACAGACAGACAGACAGACAGACAGACAGACAGACAGACAGACAGACAGACAGACAGACAGACAGACAGACAGACAGACAGACAGACAGACAGACAGACAGACAGACAGACAGACAGACAGACAGACAGACAGACAGACAGACAGACAGACAGACAGACAGACAGACAGACAGACAGACAGACAGACAGACAGACAGACAGACAGACAGACAGACAGACAGACAGACAGACAGACAGACAGACAGACAGACAGACAGACAGACAGACAGACAGACAGACAGACAGACAGACAGACAGACAGACAGACAGACAGACAGACAGACAGACAGACAGACAGACAGACAGACAGACAGACAGACAGACAGACAGACAGACAGACAGACAGACAGACAGACAGACAGACAGACAGACAGACAGACAGACAGACAGACAGACAGACAGACAGACAGACAGACAGACAGACAGACAGACAGACAGACAGACAGACAGACAGACAGACAGACAGACAGACAGACAGACAGACAGACAGACAGACAGACAGACAGACAGACAGACAGACAGACAGACATACAGACAGACAGACGGCGCAACAAAAAAGTTTCAAAATCATCTGAAACGCAAAGATATATAAAAAAATTTGAAATCGGAGCAACTTTTTTTTTCTCCAAAAAATTAGGATCACCATAGCTCACACTACTATAGTATAGTATATGTGTGAGCTAAAAAGTAGTGTCTATGATTTAAATAGGTAGGTAATTGGTTATGTGAAGTATCCGTCACTGTCAATCAAAAAACATTGATTGGGCCCGCCTGAACCCTATAAACCTAATTATCTAAGGATACTATAGGATCAATATTATTATTATGTACATAAACACCAGGAATTTGATAACATAATTAAAGACACAAAAAATGAGATAGCTTGGTTACATCCATGGGATAAAAAACAACAGATCCACTCGAATACAGGGAACACCTAAAAAAACAACGTAGATAAAGAGTCGCGATAGATTTGAGGCTAATAGGAAGAGTGACAAAATAAAAAGAAGTTTCTAGAGATAGAAGGCTATAGAGCTATAAGATACTCTAAAGAGGCCAAAACTCAGCTGGTTATATTGCTAGAGAAAAAGTCTAATCTTCAGAATATTAAGTATGCGAACTCTAATAAATCTACGGCTTCTGTTGCCACTGGAAAACAAAATTCTTTAATGGAAAAATTTTACATTAGTATTTCGCAATAAATAAATTTTAGAAAGGTCTATCGTCTAGCACATGTGTGTTTTAAAATTAGTTTTTAATTAAATCTTTTCCCTTTCTAAGAGGTTTTTATGGTGGTTGAAAAAACTTACAGCTTTAACTAAAACAGTATAAGTTCCACCAAGTTTGATATGAATTTCGGCGCCTTTGACCTGATCCAGCTTATAAGTACCAGGATAAGGCATGCCATCTAGATTAATATCTCCAGATTTTATTGTTGCGCTATAAGACTTTTTGGTGTGGGAATATTTTATTTCTTTGTTTTCGAAGAGTAGTGTTCTAATTCTGGGATATCCGTCTTCACTCTTTGATACCATGTCTATAAAATTAAATGCTCCTGTGCTGTTCAGATAAATTCCGTAAGCTGCCCTGTCTTTTACTTCAAACTAAAATGAATATTTAACATATTATAATAGATCTATTTTATATTAGTAGTACTTGGCACTGTGGAGGTACGTGTTTATACAGCGACTAAACACTGTCGAAAAAATTCATTTAGATCATTCTATAGTGTGTAAGTATAACCAAATCACGATCGCTTGTTTACCAAATTTTTTTGTCATTTGATAACCGTGACTCTTTCGCCGACACTAAAGCCGCTATTTCGGAACGCCAAATTGCACGGGTCACCGGCCACTTTTGAAACCCCAGATCGGGTATTTTTTTATCCGGTCCTTTTGTCCCTTAGAATGGTCTGCCGACTGAAGGAGTGTGTAACAAAGTCCGCCTTTACGAGATATACGACCTCATCCGGCCTGGATATCACTGTGAATGAAGGAGTAGGACAATATTACATTTTACACTCTCCAGGAATCTTATAAATGTCTGCCGCACCGACCTCGGGAACCGACGGTGATCGAACCCGCCACTGTAGCAAGCGAGATTCTTTTAATTCACTCGTGTTCAATGCGCGAGCGCACCGAGCCACCAAGGCTACATTTTTAAGCCAGAGAACGAAATCTCATTGGTTAAAATGGCCACATTTTCGATTTCTCGTTTTTACTTGGGTCATTGCCAATCCGCCAATGTTCTATAATCACGCCATAGCTGACTGTCTTTCTTTTGCACGGAAAGGTCACCTACACCTTTGTTTATATTCTGTACACTTTTAAGACTTGATAGCACAGTATACCAATTAATAGTAATCTGTGCTTGATAGTTATACATGTGTTTACATAAATCACATCAAAAATTATTCTTTTTGTAGGTAGTGTAATTTTGTTTTAACACTGTTATTTTTGAATTTTAAATGAACTTTTTTATAAAAAGCATTAAAAAATCGAAAAAGTTTTACAGACAAACAAGTAAACAAAGGTCATGACAAAGTCAAATTCATGTCGAATCTAACACTTGAAGTGCGGTACATGGTGGGAAATTTAAAAATAAATACTGTTTCAAAAAAAGTAAAGCAATCATAGCTTGCTTTGGAAACAATGGCAAATTTAAATTCGCAGATGCAAATTTTCAAGTGCGCATGAGGGTGTTTTGGCACGTAGACACACATCTGTTGTGTGAGGACGCCATATTTGTTATTTGTTTACATTTTACGGTTTTGCGTTTGTCGTGTAAAATTGTGTTTTTTTCTAAAAAAAATGTGAAATAATTCACGTAAAACATATGCGGTTTGTAGAAAAATCTCTGGGAGAAACCAGGGAGTGCCATTCCATAGGTACTTGTATTTCTCTTTATAATTTGTTAATAAAGTTAAGAGTGGTTCATAAATGCCATTAAAGGCTCTTCATTGTGCCCACAAATCTGCACAATTTAGTTTAGAAAAACTACAAATTTCATCCGTAATTTGATCAACTAGTTTTTAACAATAAAATAATGGACATAATCTTAAATTTTTGACAACTGTCAAATAATGTAGTGACGTAAGGTAGTATGTTCGTAAACCACCAAAACTGACGCGTGCGCAGTTACCGAAATCCTATCTATCCGAAAAAGGAACATTAGGGACCGCTTAAATTGCAATAAAGCCATCAGTAATTGTGCCGGGCATTATTGTGATAGTTTTCCATTAAAAACTGACAGTTGATCGTTCAAAATTGACATCCCAAGTCGAATATAGAAATCCAGTCGTTTATTTTCCATTAACAATGGCGGCACTATTAATTCAGGCTCTTATAATACACAAAGGCTTAATTTTGAAAGGACACAGCTGTTCTTAAAATTCGAAACTGTCAGAATAGTGCCAGGCAAAATTACGACGTGGCTTTATTGGAATAAGACCCAATGTAAAAATCAGCCCATGAGAACAGCTGATTTTTTGGTCGTGGCCTGTATTTTTGTGTTGTTTTGGTATCATTAATTGACTTTATTGCAGCTGTTGGAAGAAATTTGGCAAGAATGTGGTTGCAAAATAATCATCTTTCATGTTATTTTATTAAATTAGTTACTTACTGAAACAGAACGTTGTTCGCAGGTTGGCACATCTGACGAAAACGTAAACTCCAATGTTGACGGTCCGTTTAATTTAATTGATTTGTTCACATAGTAGCTCGAAATATCTTGATTGCTAATACCGATATCGGATGACGTGAACCTATAAGGTTAATTTTAATAAAGATAAAGATTTGTCATCTTTGATGAATTTGTTTGTAAACTCACTTGTAATTACAACTTGAAGTATCGTAAACTCGTAACTGCATCTCTCCACTTTCTGGAAGTTGAGGATAGGTTTTTTCCAACTCCATGGCTACCAAGGCAGAGATAACGAATGATAGAGCTGCCAAAAATCCTCCTAAAGAAAAAATAAAGTTTCTTATGAGCCTATTTGCAGGGGCGTGCCGAACTTTTGGATTGCCTGAAGCAAAGGAAAAGACTGTTGCTTATTTTAAAACAAAAATTTCGTGAACTCGTGTTTTCTGCACCCTAGGAACTTGAATTTGTTTTATGCACTTTAGAGGTTACAAGTGTAGTTTTAATCCCTTTTTAAAGGTACCAAAATGATACTTTTCAATCCTTCGGATATTAGAAGTAACCACAAAAATCTAGTAAGTAGTAATTGTATATACAATTAAGGAAACTTTGAAGGAGACCTACGCTCGGGCTAAGACATTTGCGGCTTCGGATTAAATACACCTATTCTTCAGTCATCATATAATTATTCTCTAAAAATTTTTTTGAATATTTTTACTAGTTTCTCACACACCTCAACTCAGGGGCGTAACTAGCCGAGCCATTTTGGGGAAACACACCAAACCGAGCCCTAGGCTTAATACGTAGAAAATGTGAAAAATACTACTACAGGTGCTGTTTTCTTGAATCCCGTGCCCGTGAGTGAGTAGCTTCTCACTTACTTTAACCCAGGTGATTGTGAGAGAGGATAGTTGCACTTACCCTGCACTCGACTACCGGACCGTCAAGAATACGGCCTCAGAAGAGGCTGTGACATGGCTTAACACACCTTAAGATAAAGAACAGAATTGCAATATAAAAAAACGCGGAAAATTTTTTGTGACAAAAATGGCGCCACATAAGAAAATGTTTGCAATGTAAAAACTACTAAAAAATCAAAAGAATTGCGCGGCAGGCAAAAGATATGACGAAAACAAAGGTGCGAAAATTTGAGAAAAATTAGGTATTTTTTAAAGAAATTGGCGGCACAGTTGAACATTTTTGGTAAAAAGGAAAACAAAAAATTGGGGCAAGCGAAAATTTAAGAGAAATAAAATATTTTGACTAAATTATATGTCAAGTCAGTTTGCCCCTGATAAATTATGCCCATTTCGTTTGGACAGGCCAATTTTAAGCTCGAGGGCGCTAATCCTCGCCCCCCTAATTGCGCCTATAATAATGTTGTTATAATATAATACTAATAAATATAACCATCAAATTTTATTTGCAGACATTCCAACTGAACTACGGTTTAGATAAATACATATTATGATGAACATATAGTCAAATATGCATACCTAGGTATAACATAGAAACTATCAGCCAGAAAAACACGTCTGTGGAATTAACTCGCTTTTTCAAATACCCAAATGCAATTAACTAACATAAATACCTAGACATACAAAGGTAAAGTTCTGTCATTTCAAAAAGCCACCAAAAAAACTGGCATGCGCCACTCTAATCATAATAACCATTTTGGGATTTCCAGGAGTCTGTGCAAAAATTAAAAATTTATTTTTAAATTTTGGAAAGAATTTCTATGTTTTAAGCACGGGTAAGTATACTTCGTTCTTTAAAGTTAAAGTTTCGAACATACCTTATTCTCTTCTATAAGTACCTAATTCTAGAAATATAATAAAGGCTTTTGAAAGGTACCACCTGCATTCTTTAATACAGGGTCAAACTCATTTTAAAATTGTTAGTTTATATTACGGATTTGAATTCATGTTATTATTATTGTGACTTTTTCATTAATATTGTGAATAATAACAATTAAAAACCTGTACATTTTAGTTCGTTTTTATAAGTGAGGACCTAATAAGTGATATTAATAATGGCGTTTTGGCGGCCATTTGAAACACCACAAACAAATTTTTGGAGACCATTTGAGGACCTAGGAGGAGAAGAAGTAAGGACGTACCATTAGAGTCTGCGGTTTTACAGGAACCAAACCTTAACCCTAAAAAAATATCCAAAGGGCAATGTTACTTAAATAAAATGTATAGTACCTATCTATTAATGATTATTATATGTATTAAGCAGCAACTTTTATTAAACGTTTTATTTTACTTGAATATATACTATAAACAGTTCCCAGTCCGGCCCATATTCTCTTTTATTTGTTTAGGATTCCTTAATGGGTTTCACGCTTTAAATTTTATTATGGTTTTTTTGGTGGCTTTTTGAAATGAAATAACTATACTTGCCCAGCGGTTTTGAGACCCGAAATCGAACCGAACCTTTTAATCTGCAAATTCCTCTATCACTTTCTCATACCTCTGTTTCTTTTGCACCACATAATTTACCTTAACTTTTTAATTGCAGGATATTTCATCTATCACTTTCTCATACCTCAGTTTTTTTTGTACCACATAATTAACCTTATATAACTTTTTAATTGCAGATTATTTCATTTTTCAGATAGTCGCAAAATTTTGAAAATGTTAAAGTTTGGTTGCCCTTAGAAGGTGGTTGCCTGAGGCGGCTGCCTCGTTGCCTCACCCTTTGACAGGCCCCTGCTATCCGTTGCGCATTTTGCAATTATTATTGTAATCCGAATATTGTTTGGTCTAGAGCAGAATACATTTGTTGTATGCATGGTGTTTTTATTTATGGTATTCTATTGGGAAAATGAGGGTACTACTAGTGCACAACTGGCTCAGTGTTTCAATTCCATTGACATGAACTTTTTTATTTTTCATATTCCGTTGACGAACTTTTGAATTCATTTTTGCATTAAGTGAAGCTTTATTGGCTGCGGGTCGGAGGGCTTGTGCCGCACCGATTACTTTTTCCCGTCATTTAATCACAACAAATTATAGATTTGTAAGAGGGTTTTTAAAATTTTCTTCACTGCTGGGTAGCAGTAGCAATGAAGATTAGATTAATCAAATTAACACACACCAAAACATATTCCTGAGTGCGCTACTGATAGAATTATAAACATTTACTATACTATATGATTTATACCTAAACAAGAAATTTGGGGTTCCTAGGTTGCGTACAACGATTATACACTAGACAGGATTGCTCAGTTTGCCGAATCTGTCTGCAATCGATGTTCAAGGTCAAACTGGCTGTTACGTGACCACTTGTGCTGGGCAGAAAGCGCGCCTATCGTTATATTGGATTTTATGTGCTTTTACAGCTAAATTAAATTTTATGCAAAATTGAGGCATTGTACATTTAAAAATATTGTCTTTACAGGGATGATAGATGATTTTATATTTGAAATATCTGTTAAATAAATTAAATTTATATACATAAAGTGAAAAACAAAGCTACACATAATGTAGTACCTATACAGGGTGTCCCATAACTTAGGGGCCATAGGCCAACAGGTGATAGAGGAGGTCATGTCTGATAAAAAAGTTCCTATAATGCATGGGTCAAAACTCTTTCTTTGTAGAGATACAGAGCATCAAAGTTGGCAATTTTTTTAACTTTTTTGATATAACTTTTTCAAAAAACGCAGTAAAAACATGAAATTGGGTAAAGTCGTGTATCAGAACAAGAGCAATAAATTCAAATAAAACTTATTTTGAAAAAAATTAGTCGGTCAATTTTTTTTTGAAAAAACTATTTTTTTGGAATCTTTTATAAATGCCATATTAAACGAAATGTTTTTTTTTATATTTTTTGTTAATAAAAACAAGCCTTTAGCGACACATAATAATAAATAAAATATTATTGATATTTTTTAAAAGAATAAGTAAGCAAAAATTAATTTAAAAAAAAAATAATTTTTTTTATACATTTTTGGAGGTAATTTTGACAGCCTGTATCTTCTTAACTTGTAACTTTATTAAAAAAAGGAGTATCACATTTTTGAATCACAATTAGCTGAGTATTCAGCTGTCTGTGATAGATTTTCTTTTTTATGCAAAACCCCTGTTACGTGACCACTTGTGCTGGGCAGAAAGCGCGCCTATCGTTATATTGGATTTTATGTGCTTTTACAGCTATTTTCTTTAAGCAAATTAAATTTTATGCAAAATTGAGGCATTGTACATTTAAAAATATTGTCTTTACAGGGATGATAAATGATTTTATATTTGAAATATCTGTTAAATAAATTAAATTTATATACATAAAGTGAAAAACAAAGCTACACATAATGTAGTACCTATACAGGGTGTCCCATAACTTAGGGGCCATAGGCCAACAGGTGATAGAGGAGGTCATGTCTGATAAAAAAGTTCCTATAATGCATGGGTCAAAACTCTTTCTTTGTAGAGATACAGAGCATCAAAGTTGGCAATTTTTTTAACTTTTTTGATAATAACTTTTTCAAAAAACGCAGTAAAAACATGAAATTGGGTAAAGTCGTGTATCAGAACAAGAGCAATAAATTCAAATAAAACTTATTTTGAAAAAAATTAGTCGGTCAATTTTTTTTTGAAAATACTATTTTTTTGGAATCTTTTATAAATGCCATATTAAACGAAATGTTTTTTTTTATATTTTTTGTTAATAAAAACAAGCCTTTAGCGACACATAATAATAAATAAAATATTATTGATATTTTTTAAAAGAATAAGTAAGCAAAAATTAATTTAAAAAAAAAATAATATTTTTTATACATTTTTGGAGGTAATTTTGACAGCCTGTATCTTCTTAACTTGTAACTTTATTAAAAAAAGGAGTATCACATTTTTGAATCACAATTAGCTGAGTATTCAGCTGTCTGTGATAGATTTTCTTTTTTATGCAAAACCCTTTTTCCCCCACTCCTCTAACATTAAAAATCCTATATCCTAAAAACAGATACGTGTTGACCCCATGTTATATAAACTTTTTTTTCGGAAATAATCTCTCTCACCTCTATCACCTGCTGCACTATGGCCCCCAAGTTATGGGACACCCTGTATAATTTGTCCAATTGTTTTAAAAGTATGTAAAGAAATTATTTTGTGATAACAATTAAAAACGGAAATATAGGTAGACGAAAAATTTATTTAAAAAAGGAAAAGCACAAATATTGTTCTTAACAAACAGACAAAAACAAAGAGAAAAAAAATGCACATAATGTATAGTTTAGTTATTACAACCGCTTTTTAAAGCATGTTAAGAGATTATTAATTAGATAATTAAAAAACGGGAATATAGAACATAAAAAAGTATTTATTATTACATTTTTACAAAAAAACAGAAAAGTACAGATACATACAATAAATTAAAAATATTAATATAAATAATAATATTTTATTTAGAAAAATATTCCTTTTCAATTCACAATCCTTTGTAATTTTCTTGATAGATATTATTAAACAAGAAGCCCATTTGCTGAGAAAATCGTGGCCATTTTTTTTACCCTGTAAACAAACGTTCTTCTCTGTCGTGAATCGAATTTTTACACACTGTTAACAAACCAAACTTGAAAATGTTTATTTATATGTCTTTTCTTAGTAGCACTGCACTGAAACAATCCAAAAAACACAAACTATTCAGCGAAATATCAACAAAACTCTTTTGAAAATACGAATAACATCATATACAACGAACGCAAACAAAGGATTTAGCACCAGTGGTGACGTCACGCCGCTCTCCTCACTCCGCACAATTTGTTAACACAGGTTAAATGGAACTAAGCAGTCCTTTATGTCTATAGTCCTTGGGTTGCGTCCTAGTGCGATTTTGCGTCTTCCTCGTGTTCCATTGAGACTACACCCGGTGCAAGTGTCAGTGCACTACCAGTGCTACACTCATTTACCCAATAGAATACGCTATAAGTAAAGGCTGACTTACCTGCGCACATTTTTTGTAGAGGAGTGCGCAACATGTGGCATTTTGACAGTAGAGGGTACAGTACGTAGTTGAAAAGAGGAATAAAGCCTATGATGAAAAGCGGGTTTACAATCTAAAAAAAACAATGGCTGCATTCAGGTAAAATCAGGAGGGTTTTACTTTAATTTTTAATTTTTTATTTTGGATTTACAAAAGGATGTTTTCTTTTATAGTTGGGACTGGGCTCTCACCTGCACCTGGTCAGGCAAAATGGTATACACTCCAGCGACGTCGCCGTCCATACTAACCGCTTGGATGGTCCAAGCAGATCCCTGCTGATCGAATAGAGCCCAGAAGGCAGGAACAGGAAGAAAAACGACCAAAACTTTGAGGGTTGATTTGACATCTTCGACCAATTTTGGCCCGTAACGGTCTTCTGATCGGTCCAACCAGTGCTCGACTTGGCTATTGCTTTTGAATTTTTGAGTTATAGCGTGCTAAAATTTAAGGAGATCATTTAAAATAAGAAAAATGGATTTGGAGATGTAGTATGGTCGATTGGTTTCTTCCTTTGCTATTAGGGTTGGATGGGACAGGTGGGCAACCGGGCAAATGCCCGGTGGGGCGGTACAATTTAGGGCCGGTTGGGCCGCAGGCCCGATGTACCTGTTCCAAATTATTAATATTAATTTTTGTATATTTGACAAACAAACTAATTAAAACATTAAACATTTAAATTAAAAAAATCTGTATGTAGTAACTCCAGCCCTGTGTTACTCGTTTAATTGTTACAGTTACTTTTATATTAAAATAAGTATAATGTATCAAGGAGATAATGTGATAATGGCACTAACTTATTAGTATATTTTTACAATACCAATATCCAGAAGAAAAATTCGGGAGATTAAAAAAATGTAATAAAAATATTGTCCAATTTTTTTCTTATTTGTGTTGCTGTTGTGAAATCTCTTTTAACACACTTTGTTGACTATTTTGGTGGGGATTGATCCCCCTGATCTCCCCCTTCGGTACGGCCTTGCCGATATCTCATATCTTATATACTCTTATATAAATACATAAAAAATCTAAGAAATCGATTAACCGATTGAAAAATCCGTATTGGGTCCAATTCGAATTAAGGAGATCATAGATAGAATTGCAGCATCAAGTTCATTATTAAAAAAGTCGTTACCATATGAAAAATTAGCATACCTGCCCTGCCCCCTGTAGTTAAAAGGAGGCAAGTGACGAAAGTGTGGTTCGGAAAAAAACGACTTCAAAGTTTTAATTGTTCATAAGGCAGTACTACAGTTACTGTTATTTGTTTTTTTTTTTAAATTTGATTACATAGGACATGATGGAAAATTCGTCGAGACCAAAAACCTAAATTCGAAAAAAAATTACGTGCATCCTTTTAACTAACGGGGGCAGTACTGTTGTATGTTGAAATTTTGTACGTTTTTTTTTTTAGAGTTTTCATTTTGTGAAAAAATTAGATATTAATTATGTTAATAGGTACTTGTTAATATAGGCATACAGAATATAAAACAGATATTAATAAAAAAGGAGATTTTCTGAAAGTCTTTAAACTCCTTGTATTTCACCAGTTAGGATGTGTAGGACATGCATACATATGTTTATGTGAAGTTTTTTTTCTCAATTGTTTAATAACAAAACCTCCATAATATCAAAAACAAAAATAACACAATATGGCTTCGTTTTCTTTGCCGTAAAATTTTTGTGCCGAAGCGAGGGCCGAATGAAAAAAAATTGCCAGTGCCGGTTTGTTTGAGCCCATCCAACCCTGTTTGCTATACTTCAATTAATTTTCTTAGTTTACTTACAGAAATACATTTTGTTACATCAACAACAACGTTGCCTTTTGGTTTATTTACTATATAGAGAGGTCTTCCTATCGCGAAAAGAACTAAAAACAATCAAATGGGTTCATAAGAGTTATGTTACCTAAAGCCTTTATTAAAGCTGCGTTCGTTCATTCGATTAAAGTGGATAGCGTGGATGTTTTCCACATATTTCATAAATAAAAAAATAAAATAGCATGAAATACAAAAAGGTCTCGCCCCAACCCCCCGAAACATATTCCTTGGTGCGCCACTGGGTGATGATTTAATCACATTTTGTTTTATGAATTATGAAATCTTCTGACAATAGGTAAAGTGATTTGATTTGAATTTGATTGTTAGATTAGGGTCATGGTTAAAAACACCAGATTAGCATATTTTATTGTTTGCGCCAAATTAGGTATAGAGATATACACCAAGGTAGGATTGCCAACCCATCTTGATTTTTCAGGGCTGTCCTGATTTTAAGGAAAATGCATCTTGATGTCTTCTGACAAAAAGTACAATTAAAATCAGATAAATAAGAATCTTACTTCCATGGACCAGATGGACCCACTTTTTTTAATGAAAAAATGCAACTTGATTTTTGTATACAGGGTGTCCCAAATAAAAACAACTACATATAAGACCCCATTATTGAGAATTCGGAAACGGTAAGATACAATTTTGGTTAAATTAGAAAAATGTTGGGCTAATCCACGCACAATCAGATATTAGTTTTGTTCCATCAACGCGTGCGACGGTTATCAAACGATACGAAAAATCCTTTTTGCGTTCCAGGTCGACGTTGTACTGTTATGGGACAGTTAGTTTTCCGTTCCATCAAGCAACCTAAACTGGTTTCGGACTCCTCTGAAAGACAAAAATTGCAGACAGGCGCATTAGAAGGCGCGGAAAAATTGTATGTAAAACACAAACATTTCTAGTTTACATTACCTGAGATAATATTATTCCATAAAATTACATTAAATTTACATTTGTCTGAGAAAATTCAAAAAACAATGAATAACCCAAAAAAATTTTTTGGGTTATTTTTTTGACAAAATAAATTGAGTTTCACAACCAATTTTAGCACATGACAAAATGCCGGGTAAGCCACGTAAATATACAAATAATTTTTAAATTTCCAAAAAAAATTGTGCAACATCTGCAGCATCTGTTGATTTTTTTGCAAGAGCCTCTAAATTTTTATTACTACGGGACTGCGGATCGTGTAGGTATACCACATGAAAAAAAGCTATACTAACCATAGGGTAGCTTGCTTAGAAAAAGAAAAACTAGTTTAGCAGGTGATTGGATAGGAATAGAAACATAAGGGTTTACCCTGATCGCAGCAAATTTCGGTGACCTGTGAACTAAAAGTTAAAAGAAGAAGGATAACACCGGAAGTAAAATTTTACACCAGATTTGGCGGAAGAACAAACGACTTCGCTTTAAGGCATCGACATTAAGGTCATTAACTATATATATACCAAACCAAAGTACAAAATGTGATTTTCCTAACTTCTTAGAAGTATCACGATCTCTATTTCCTAAAAATGAATAAAATCGCAAAAACCTTGTGAATATTAAGGCTTTCTATAATACTGCCGATGCCGTCCTGAGTAAGACCCACCTATCTACAAAAAAATCAAAAATGAGTTAGGACCGAAAATGGCTTCAAATAGGTTGCTTTCTTTTGTTTTTTAAGAAAAATACCAACATTTTTGTTCGGAAGTATTTTATTTTGAAAAACAAAAAAAATATTACTATGTACTCTTAGCAAGCATTTAAACTTTAAACTCGCTTTTCTCGAAATAAGTGAAAACGTAGATACGTGGGTCTTACTAAGGACGGCAGAATATGTAGGTAATTTCACAAATATTTTATAAAAATCAAATTAGAAAATACAAATAAATAAATATATAAATTTCACATAAAACTTGTGATATTAGAAAAAATAAATATATTTTTACAAGTTTCGCCCAAAAATATGTGCTAATGCAAGTTCGTTTTAATTTTTGGTATATTTAGTTTATTATTTAGTTTATTAGTCTTTAGTGGTTTAAAGTTTGTAAATACAGGGTGTAACTAAATAAGTGTAAAACATTTAAGGGGGTGATTCCTCATCAAAAAAAAATAGGATCTTTCATATAAAGAAACTTCATTGGAGCATCCCTTGTTAAGATACTGCCCCTTAAAGGGGGTACATAAAATTTGTTTAACAATGTTATTCACAAGCACTAAAAAAGTTACAATATTGAAATTAACCTAACATTTTCTACTACCAAAAAGACAATTAGCCGGTAATTAATATTTGCTTTACCCCATGGTTGTAAGGGGTGGAAAACGCAACCCCTAAAATTTATTTCCAATGTAATTTTTTGTCTTATTATTTGTTTTCCTTTAAAAATGTATATCCGATAGCCTGTTTCATTGTAAACAAAAAATGTCTCTTGGATTTTTTGCACAAAATAAACCAGTTCGCAGCAAAAAATTATTTCACGAACAACAACATCGTCATAAATGTTATGTACCCCCTTTTGAGGGGCGGTATCTTAACAAGAGATGCTCCAATAAAGTTCCTTTATATGAAAGGTTCTATCTTTTTTTCGATGAGGAATTATCCCCTTAAATGTTTTACACTTATTTAGTTACACCCTGTATAAATTAAATTGATGTAATTTTATCTGCATTTTAATCAACTAAAATTAAAAATTCTTTCTGGGTGCAACTTTAATTTCGTGCTCTCGAATTCATACGTTGCCTTCGATTTATCTTTAAGCGAGACGGCCAAACCTACCCTTTCTTTTAGTCATGTGACTTTGAATTTAACTCTCTCGCATATGATCACGTGCCTGAAGTAAATCGAACAGCATTCGGTTTTTGGACAGTTATTTGGTCGTTCCATCTAACCCAAACCGTTTTGAAACATTCCTCGTACTCCTCGTACTGCATTGCGCGCGCATTGGGATTTTTTGGACGGTTTTATGAACGTCGAACTGTTTGATGGAACAGAACTATTGTATCGAAATTAAAAATATTCAGAGAGGTTTTCACAATATCGAACAAAAGCTAAAAATTGTGTTTTTAACACTACGAAAAAATCGTTAACGTCATTCGATTGGCTGTAGTCGCTAGTACAAAACTATCAAATTTTATTAAATTTGTTTACCAGATGTCGACGATATAAAATCTTTTTGAAAAACACAATCTCTAGTTTTGCCTTGATATTTTAAAAACCCCTGTAGATATTTTTAATTTCTGTATAACATCCAGTTGTGCTCGAAATAGCGCAACTTTTTTCTAAATTAAGTAAAATTGTATCTCTTACCGATTCCGAAATCTTCTTAAGATTCCATGTAGTTGCTTTTATCTGGGTCACCCTGTATATATAACATATAAAGGTCACTTGGATATTTCATCTGCTTATCACTGTCTTCCAAAACATTTAAAACTGTTGGTTTTGTTAAGCTAAATCGTTTGAAAAATGTCAAATTGTCTATTTCTTTGAAGTCGTCGCTTCTATCCAATAATCTCCTTGGAAAAGCCAAGACATCGTTTTTTTTCCACAATATCCTTTTTTTTTTAAATATACGATTTTCTTTAATTTTTGTACTAAAAACATCACACACAACTGCATACTTTTTTAGGTTAGGTTTAGGTTTTAGTAGAGCAGATGTCCTGTGTAAAATTGGTTTTATCGTGCGATCTTTGAGGTGGCAAAAAGCCCTTTAAACTGTAGATCTATGGGCTTAAGGTAAGTTTAAAAAGTAGTAGTCTCCAAACCCGCGCAGGGAGGTGGGGGGGCGCCATCTTTATTTTTTTTCGGCATTAATATGGATTATATTTTTTTTCTTAAAAGTTTCTGCATCAATTTTAAAGAAAAAGTTGCAATTTTTAAGAAAATTACTCGTTTTATTAAAGAAAAAAAATTGGCCATTAGGCGCAAACAGCCAATGAGCAAAAAATTTACAAAGTTGTTGTAATAATTTTTGTATTATTTTTTTTTATTTTGTAAAGTTTTTGTTTGAGGCGACCTAAAATCTTGAGTTCGTAAGCTACGCGTTTAATATATACCTTCTTAAAGTGGCTCGTTTATTGTGCTTTTAACTGTGTATTTAGCTGTGGTTAATAACTCGTTGCTATTTTTTTAATTAATATTTTTTATCTTGGGAACACATAATTTTTCAAATTTTGGATGAACCGGGTTTAAACAACATTTACATATTTTTTTTCTAGCAAAATGCATCACAGAATTAAGGTCATAAGACTGAAAAATGTTTTTCACTAATTGATAAACACATATTTGTTAAGTAATTGGTAATACATAAGTTCGTAATTCTGTGATGCATTTTGCTAGAGAAAAAAATAAATGTTATTTGAACCCGGTTCATCAAAAATTTGAAAAACTATGTGTTCCCAGATAAAAAATATTAATTTAAAAAATAGCAACGAGTTATTGACCAAAGCTAAATACACAGTCAAAAGCACAATAAATGTGCCATTACAGGAAGGTATATTAAACGCATAGCTTACCAAATCAAGGTTTTAGGTGGCCCCCCAGGCCCCCCTTATATACGCCACTGGTTGTAGGTATACCACATGGAAAAAGGTATACTGACCATAGGGTAGCCTGCTTGGAAAAAGAAAAACTAGTTTAGCAGGTGATAGAGGTGTTGATTTTCGTTTCTTTGGAATACTCGTTACTAATCGTTACTCGACTACTAAGTAATTTTATATATTTGTTACTATCGTTAGTTTGATTACTGTAACTGTAGTCAATTCAATCAGACAATTAGTGCAAAATTCTCGGACTGTCGTTAATTCGAAGATCATTTATACTTAGGTATATTTTTGTTGTTGATATTATGGAAATATTCAATTGAAATTTTCAAAATGCGAGGTAAAATTAAAAAAATAAAGGTAGGAATTACGTAGAAACTGTCCTATGTACAACTTTGTTTTAAAAATCTAATGCCTTACATACAAAGAAATACATAAAATCTAAAAATAAATAAAAATAGAGACAAATAATAAAATAATCGAAGGAATCAAAGTAACGAAAGTAATCATTTAATTTTCGGATCGGTATACGTTACTCCGTTATGTTTCGAGTAACGAGTACTCGAGTAACGAACAGTTATTTTTTCAACATCTGTAGCAGGTGATTGGATAGGAATAGAAACATAAGAGTTTACCCTGATCGCAACAAATCCCGGTGACCTGTGAACTAAAAGTTAACATTTTAGACCAGATTTGGCGGAAGAACAAACGACTTCGCTTTAAGGCATCGACATTAAGGTCATTAACTATATATATCTACCAAAGTACAAGCTACAAAATGTGATTTTCCTAACTTCTTAGAAGTATCACGATCTCTATTTCCTAAAAATAAATAAAATCGCAAAAACCTTGTGAATATTAAGGCTTTCTATAATATGTAGGTAATTTCACAAATATTTTTTAAAAATCAAATTACAAAATACAAATAAATAAATATATAAATTTCACATAATACTTGTGAATACTGTAAAAATATGTGCTAATGCAAGTTCATTTTAATTGTTGGTATATTTAGTTTATTAGGCAGTCTGTAGTGGTTTATAGTTTGTAAATATAAATTAAATTAATGTAATTTTATCTGCATTTTAAAGAACTAAAATTAAAAATATATTATGATAATCCTATGCAATTGCAACTTTAATTTCGTGCTCTCGAATTCATACGTTTCTACGATTTTTCTTTACGCGAGACGTCCAAACCTACCCTTTCTTTTAGTCACGTGACTTTGAATTTAACTCTCTCGCATATGATCACATGCCTCAAGTAAATCGAATAGCATTCGGTTTTTGGACAGTTATTTGGTCGTTCCATCTAACCAAAATCGTTTTAAAACAGTCCTCGTACTGCATTGCGCGCGCTTTGGGATTTTTCGGACGGTTTTATGATTGCCGAACTGTTTGATGGAACAGACTCATTGTAGTACATTGTTACTGTTCTAGTAAAATCCTACCTAAAGGTAGGCTGTGGTAAAATGATGAAATATACATAGAACGGGGAGTCCCTATTTTTCGTTGGCGCGCGGCAGAGCCCGAACTAACCTACCAAAATATCTTTTATATTCTTTGGCCCGAGCAGTCATACGAACACGCAATAGCATGGGCGCACCCATATATTTTCAACATATTTGATGAAAAAACATGAAAAATACCTTAAAATTTGACATCAGGAGGCTTCGGCCCCCCCCCCCCCAACCCCAAGCAGTGGCGTAGTTGCGAAAAGACACGATGACCTTTTTTTTCTTTTTTTTTTTGGTCGCAGGATTTTTGAGGGCGCGCTTTGTAGCTGTCGGCCGCCCCCACACATGATGACCTTTTTTTTTTTTTTGGTCGCATGTTTTTTGAGAGTGCGCTTTGTAGCTGTCGGCCGCCCCACACCTGATGACTTTTTTTTTTGTCGCAAGTTTTTTGAGGGCGCGCTTTGTAGCTGTCGGCCCCCCCCAAGACATATTCCTGGGTGCGCCACTGGCAATAGGTATATATTCAAATAATTCAATATAACAGAAGCTAAATGACAAAGATATTCGATTATATTTTGTACCATAAAGTAATTTTTTTTTTGGGATATTAAATAAAAAGTACTAGATTTCTGCTTAAAAGTATTAGCGTACGGAAAATATCAAAAAAGTACTAGATCTAGTACAATTGTACTAGACTGGCAGCACTGGTGGTTAGTCTGTCGCGGGCGCAGGTTATATATGCTCCGGTGGGCGGGGCGTATTTCAGAACTGGTCGGTGATTGGTCACTTTCCCGAGATTCAGTTTTGTCGTTGTAAGCGAGCCGTTTAGTGTTTTTAAGAACCGGTATCCATGTTCTGTTAATTTTAAGGGTTTCTTCAGATCTGTTGAAGTTCTGCTGGTGTTTATGAATTTCGATTGCTTCTCTATAGAGTCTTGGATAGTATGAAGAGGTGGAGCAGAGAACCTGTGTGTCTTCGAATTTTATTCGGTGGTCTTCATTGTTTAGTGTGTTGTCTGCAACTGCTGATTTTTCCGTGTGTCCAAGTCGACAGTTGGCTTGCTTTGTGTTCTTTGATTCTTGTATTTACGGCCGTTTGGTTGTTCCGATGTAGACACTTCCACAGGTACAGGGAATGCGGTATACCCCCGAAGAACTTAGTGGGTCCCTTATATCCTTCGCAGGTCTAAGGTGGTTTTCGATCTTCTTAGATGGCTTGAGGATCGTTTTTATGTTGTTTTTTCCCAGAATACGTCCGATCCTATCCGTCATTCAAACGAATATATATACCTGGCACAAATTATTAAACTAAAAAACGAAAACCAGCTGAAATCAAGAGACAAGTAAGATTGGTCTGGGCAGCATTCGGTAAATTAAGCTACATATTAAAAAATAAAAAATATCCTCAGTACTTCAAATCGAAAGTGTATAACCAATGTATCCTTCCTGTCCTTACCTATGGATCCCAGACCTGGACAGTTACAAACTCAAACATGGATAAGGTAACAAAAGCCCAAAGATCAATTGAAAGACAAATGTTACATGTAAGGCTGACAGACAGAAAAAGGAATGAATGGATAAGAAATAAAACAAAAGTAAGGGATGTCAGAGGAGATGTAGCAAAATTAAAATGGAAATTTGCCGGGCATAATATCAGACAGAAAAACGATCGATGGAACAAATGTATTGTAAACTGGAGACCCTGGGAAAATACAAGAAGTAGGGGAAGACCACAAATGAGATGGGCGGGCGATTTGAAGAAACATGCGAGAGCTAGATGGACGAACACGGCGAGAGAAAGGGAAGAGTGGAAGATATTGGGGGAGGCCTATATCCAAAGATGGATCGAGGAAGGCTAAATAGATAGATAGATATTGTTAACATAATTCAAAATTGTGTTAAAGTTGGATAAGATATTAATTAAACAAAGTGGGCCAGTAAATGGAGCAATTTTTCTGATTACAAGAAAGACAATATTTCCCTAAAACGTTAACAATAAACTCTAAATTCATAATTTAATACACCAATGTCCTGTTCTTTTAGCTTTCTCATACATAAGTGTAGATATAGTGTCTTTCTATGTTTCAGACTGGTTTAGCCTGAAGATTACCTAAATAAATAAAAGATGGAGCTGCTTGCCGTATGAGATAGGGTCACTGCATCACGAAGACGTAGTATGGAGACGCCAGGCTTCCAGGATGCAGTGACCCTAGTATGAGAGAGACAATGTTTTTGTGGAAAACATAACTATCCGAGTGATCTGGAGGACACGACATCTATCATGATCTAAGATATTTACTAGGTGTTCCAGAATAACTTACCAATAGCAACAACCATAGTTACAGCAGAAACCGAAAACGCCAACGGGAAGCAACTGTCAGCGCCGAAGCATTGCACGTCGTTTCTTAGAATTGGTGTGAGAAATATTGACATTAAAGCTCCAACATTGATTGCAATGTAAAGGAGAGAGAAATACGTGGCGAGTTCATTATTTTGCTAAAAATATGGAAATAAATAAACGTCGTGTCGGGAATCGCAGAACTGTTGATACGTTCTAAATAGAGATACAAAGCAGGAGATATGCAGATAATTGATATACTGAGTGACAAAGAAAGGTAAACACCCATCTATATTTGATATATTTTATTAATTTTATGCTAGTATGTTTACCAGGCAATACTTAGTAAGTGAGTAGGTTTTCAGCCAAATCGGCTGACCATTAGCAGAATTACCTTAAATAATGTGCTGAGGACCCTCGATTTCTTATACACTTATTCGCATGCCTGTGCATTATTCTGATGAGGTAGTCTATATTCTTGGGGTATCTCATGCATCACCCTACCTCCAACTCATGTCTAAGTGGTGCAAGGGTCTGAGTAGGATGCTGTAAATTTAATAGCCTGTGACCTAGAATATCCAACACATGTTCGATCGGGGACAGATCAGACGATTTTGGTGGCCATGGTAAGCGGTTAACGTTGAGTACATCCATGAAGTCTAAGGCTACTCCAGCCACATGCGGTCTGGCGTTGTCATCTTGAAATATGGAGTTTTCGAGCATCTCAAGATAGAGAAGGACATGTGGTTCCACTACTTCCTGTATGTAACGGACTGCTGTCATATTACCTCTAATAAAAATTTGAGATGTCTTGCTACCATATGCGATAGCATCCAATACCATAACACCCACTGTATGATCACGTCCTTTACCACGACGCCTTCTTACCCTTGCTCGACCTTGATGAATACTACTACTATGTCGGTTTAGAACGTTTATCTACGACAGTCATCTTCCGTCAGGTTTTTTTGACTTATTGATCTTTGGATTGACTGTTGCCATTCCAGTTTAGGACGCCCTCTTTTTCTGCGCCCTATTGGTTGCCATTCTAGGACCTGCTTTGGTAATTTTTCGTCGCTCATCCGTTGTACATGGCCGTACCATATCAGTTGCCTTTTAGTGATGTCATCCGTTATGCTTCCCTCGATTCCCATTCTTTCTTTTATGATCTCATTTCTTATATGATCTGTTCTGAATATTCTCATTGATCTTCTTATTGCGTAATTTCGACACTTTCCATTTTTGCTTTGTATTTTTCTGTTACGCGGCAAGTCTCTATTCCACAAGTCCTTGATGAATGCCCAAACAAAAGCGAGATCCATTGCTGCTCTATGCCTTTCTTTTAAACCGGTCTCTAACTCTAAGAGCCAAAAGTCTAAGTCGGCGGTCTTGACGCTCTGTTGTTCCCCTACGATACGTCCAATGCCTCAATCTCTATGTCCTCGGCCTTCTTGGGTCCAAGCCTGATAACATCTTAAAATGGTACATAAGGATGGGTTGGTTCTTCTCGCAGTTTTTCTAATTGATAAACCTGCCTCTAGTAGGGCCACAATCTGCCTTCTCTCAAAGTCAAGCTGGCGAATATGAGCAACTCTACGCACGCGAGGCATTATGTAGAGGAAAATGGAATAATTGGCAACAAACTCTGTAAGAGTTAAACCACATCTACGACCACAAATTTGTAAACGGCAAAAAATAATTAAAAAAAAAACGAGAAAGCAAGCCGTTGATAAGGCTGAAAATTTAATCAGTTTTTACCGGACTCAAAATAAACAAACATGCTCTCAAATAATTATTAAAATAGGATTATAAATACTGGGTGTTTACCTTTCTTTGTCACTCAGTATATCTACGTTACCATCAACATGTCAAGACCATTAGACACTAAAATGGATACTCACTTCGTATCGCGTTCTTGTTGTCCTAACAAGGTCAATACCGTCAATACCGTAATTTGATTGGCCAGGCGTGCTGTCGATATTGTGCCTACAGGGCGTGTTGAAATGCGTACAGGCGATAACGCGTTGCTTTACGGCAGCATCGCGCAGCAACCTAGTGAGCTGTCAAACCAAAAATCCGACCAACAAGATTGCAGCATTTCCTAGTTACACCAACGACAACGCGTTGCATAATGCGTATTATCTTTAGGTGTTTATTAATGTTGATAGGCATTTTACGACGCGTTGCTGGGACGCTTATTGGTCAGAATTTTATTTTGACAGTTCACTGCGCGTCGCCGCATGAGATACACACGGGTTGGATGCCGTAAAGCTACGAGTTGACGACAGTACGTATTTCAGTCAGTCCCGTAGACACAGTATCGAGAGTCCGCCTAACCAATCAAATTGAGCTATTTACCTCGTCACGACAACGATAAGGCGAAACGGTCGTATTATGATTTTTTTTTAAATCGATTTGCAAGCTAGTAATTTAAGTTAGGTTCAGCTTTTAATATTCCTTCCTTCTTTGAGATCTCATCATAAAATTCCAAATCTGATTAATGCCTCATTTACCCATCAATTAAGCACCAATTTAGTGTTTTATATTTCTATCTCTTTATTTTGATAAGAAGTAAATAGAAGACACATACAAAATTAACCCTAAATTTGTGCTTAATTGATCGATACATGAGGCATTAATAAACAAAATTTAAAACTTTAATAAATGAGGGATCGAATAAAAATCAAGGGCTGAAAGTGACACTTTCGCTCTTAAATCATTCGAATATAGTTCTTGTCCTTACACACACTCATTCGTTCTAAATGTGTGACGCACATTTTAGCTATATATTTCTTAGCGTCACTGCACTGTTAAAACGACTTTACTTTTAACTAGCGTATAGTTTTAGTAAAAGTGGGTGAACATGACGTGCCCTTAGTACTATGTAATCACATTTACACTAGGTAGATTAATTCACACTATGGAATAAGAAGTAAAATAAATGGAACTATAGTGGCCTCGATCACTGCGTATAGGGGCGATGAAACGAATGCTGCCATTTTTTCATAGATGTATATTACAAGCTGCTACCCCTAGGAGTCGCTGTAGTAAACAAGGATAGTGCAAACCGTGACACCTAGAGGTCGGCGTAGTAAATACTGAATAAGCAATAAACACAGATGCATTGTCAAATGTCTGCTGTGTCACTTTACTTAACCCACCACGACCTATATATAAGGCGTAGGAACTTCTGAAGTAAAATTCAATATGGCGCCTCCTTAGGGCGATCGATTGTTTGTTTACGTTTGATGTCGTTGACATTTTTGAAGCGAAAAAAGTAGTTTGGATTGGATTTTTTATTCATTTTTTAAACGAAATATGTACCCAAGAACTTGCGTCGTTGATTCAAAACATTTCCAGGTAATGGTGATTACTTTCCTTGTCGATTTTTGTGATTTTTCAGTGCTTAGTCATAGGGGTTGTAAAGGACCATTTGATCATTTTTACAGTGCATTTATAGTGAATCTTGGGATCCTTGGGGTATTGTCGTATGATCATATAGTGTAGTGATACGATAGCCAGGGGAATAGTGGGTTAAGGGTTTCCAGACGTCCCGATTTTTCACGATTTTCCCGCATTTGGACCTCTGTGTCTTTAGTTCTATCAAAGAAAATATATCAACAAGAAGCGACAAAACCTCAATGACAGTAATGCAGTATTATTACACTCAGAGAAAAAATTGTGCAATTTTTATTTTCTATATTTTTTTTTGATATTTATAAATATAATGTCTTTTGAGTAAGTACTTTAAGATCTACATGTAGAGTAGCATGGTTGTAGTGTTTCATATCGTTTAAAAAAATATATTATTTACATTTTGGTTGTGTTTGTGCGGTTTTATACCGGTTTAAAAAATACGTATGATACACGACCGGAAATCTTTACAGGTCTAGGAACGTAAATAGCTATTAATTGTATTTTCTCCCAATTGTGGTTGGGTTTGTTCCTGTTTCTAAAACAATAAACGTTTTATAAAAATCTCTACTTTAACAAAATTTGTTTTATTGTCAATCCCCTTTTTTTCCTTTTTCTTATAATTTTAAATTTAAAATGGCCGGAAAGAATCTTTAAACAATATAATATTGCTTAGATACTTATAAATATTACAATAACTATTGTTTATTTTTTAGTTATTATTTTTTCTATTTAATTCCGTAACCGATTGTTCTCGATAAAAATATATAACCGTTTTTACAAACAATCAAATAAAAAGTTAAAAAGGGTCGATTTTCTGTGAACACAGTTATATGATTATATAGATGTAATGTCCCTCTTAATTTGATTTTTTTCTTCGTGTAATAAAAATGCACCTCAAACCACAGTTACACAAAATTTTTCTCAGTGTAATATAACTGCATTAGTGTCATTTGGTCCAAGCGTGACGTCACATATTTGTTTCCCATATGAACAATGTTTTGAGTGACAGTATTTCGCTTCTTGTTGATAGATCTTCTTTGGTTCTATTGTCCCGAAAACCCAATTCTGACAACTCTAAAAGTTTGGTTTATCCCAGCAAATAACTTAAAAATTTACCTGTGTGTTGTGTTTTACTTAGGAATGTTCCTAAAGGCATAAAATATGATCTTTACAGACAAACTTAGGAAAAACTGTGAAAATCAAGAAAGTTATAGTACAATTTAGCTTAGGGTAAGTTAATGTAAGTTAATTTAATCTAATCTAAATTGCGAGACTGAACGACCTTAAGTGATAGGCGCACCCAGGGGGGGGGTCGAAGCCCGTCTTCTCCAAGCCTAAGATTTTTTAAACATTTTTCACATATTTCAAGAATAAAAAGATAAAATAGCATAAAATAGCATAAAATAGCATAAAATATGACATCATGAGGTCTCGCCCCCCCCAAGAAGCCTCGGCCCCCCCAAGACATATTCCTGGGTGCGCCACTGCTTAGTTATCCAGTGGTTCTATTTTTTTTAAAAATTTGGTTATAATACCCTGTAATTGAGGTTATTTTATATAAATGCTGGTAAATTTATGGCTCAAAAAATTGTGTTCCGGTTTTTTAGAGATGCCAGGTCGTTGCCCCGTTCCAAATTGCAAAACCAATTATAGTAATCAAGGAAAAAGTTACTCAATTCTTAAATTTCCTAAAGATGGAGAACTTGTCTAGAAATGGATACATGCTATTAAGCGGGAAGATTTTGTCCCAAGCAATTGTGTGTTTTTTACCTTCTTAGCACGAGCAGCAATGCCTAGAGAAGGTATTATTTTCGAGAATTTTTTTTTTGAGATAACGCGGATAATATGTTATTTGGGTGTATTCCGTGGCGGATCCAGTGGGGCGGCTTGAGGGGCTCGGGCACCCCCCCTCCAGACAATGATTATTTTATAGTTCTGCCACATCACTTTTTTAAATTTGTTAACAAAATCTACTGAAGTTTTCAATATTTTTCGCCTGCGCCGCATTTCAACCACCTTTTGAGGCTAAATTATAGGTGGTAGACACCTTTTACTCATTGGGCGTCGACCGGTGAGATACCACCATGCCAGAAGTGAGTAGCGCTAAGTGGTATCACCACGTTCCGCTACTGCGCTGGCAGTCCGGTTCCAACAATGAGTAACAGATAGCATGATGGCGCCTCCAGGATCAAAATATTCCGGAGGTAAAATACCCGACCACTCGGATCTCCGGGCGTCGGGTGATCCTGGGGGTCCTTCATGCAAAGATATTAAAAGAAGACCAAAAACTCAACTCAGAATTGATTTTAGCAATATCAGAGGATTAAGTACCAACATGAATTCAGTTCACCAACATCTTGAAGAACAAAGACCTGACATCCTTGTTCTCACCGAAACTAAAATCAGTTCTGCAACACCTATTGTGAACTATCTTTATCCCGGCTATGACCTACACCACCGATTTCGACATAATTTTGGGATTTGTGTGTACATTAAAAATGACCTTTCATGTCATCGAGAGGAGAAGCTAGAACCAGCGAACCTCGATATCATATGGCTGAAATTCACCTCAAAGTCATCGACCAAGTTCATTTGCTGCCTCTACCGACCGCCAAGTAACACCGAGTATCAAAACTTTTTTGCGACATTATCCGAAAACTGTGATAGTATACAGTCTAACTATCCACATGCGGAAATTGTTTTTTTAGGCGATTTCAACGTCCACAATATACCCTGGCTAAAACACCACAACAAAACAGATAATGAAGGCAGGGAAGCAGAAGCTTTTGCCATAAGTTGTGGTCTAACACAGCTTGTCGATGAACCTACCCGTATCTCAGAAAGGGGTGAATTTGCAGCGCTTTTAGACTTGTTCCTAACTACAAATCCTGACTTGTACACAATTCAAGTAGATCCCCCACTTGGTTCATCCGATCATAAACTTATAAGAACAAAGTGCGAAATGTTCATACCGCCAAGCCAACAATCACTTCCTCGTAAAATGTGGCACTATAAATCGGCAAAATGGAATGACCTTAAACAGTTTTACCTGGATTTTCCATGGCAAGAGGTTTGCTTTAAAACAGCTGATCCCACTATTTGCTGTAATGAAATAACAAAAGTAATCTTATCTGGAATGGATGCATATATCCCACATACAATAAAACGCAGAGCTAATGCAAAACCTTGGTTCAACAGCCAGTGTCAAACGGCTGTACAGAAAAAACACAGAGCATATAACTTTTGGAAACGACAACAAACCGCTCAAAACCACACAGAATTTATAGAAGCCAGAAATAGTTGTAAAATTACTATTGACGCCGCCAAAGAAACATACAATCAAAGAATAAAAAACAGGTTGCTGAATTGTCCAAGTAGTTCTAGGTCCTTTTGGTCTCTTGCAAAAGCCGTTGGATCAAACTTCACCAAGTCATCCATACCACCACTTACAGATAAAAATACTCACTTAGCCACAACATCAGAGGAAAAAGCCAATATGCTGGCCAAAATCTTTTCCTCCAACTCAAACCTAACAGTGCCAAATGGAAAAACTCCACAGTTCATTGAATGGGTGCCCCACAGTATGCCAGAGGTACCCTTTTGTCATATGGGTCCAGATGGCATTCCCGCGATAGTACTCAAAAATTGTGCTAGCGAACTCACCCCAACTTTCGCAAAATTATTCAATTTATCTTATAGGCAAGGAGTATATCCATCATCATGGAAGTCTGCCGCAGTACAACCCATTAAAAAGAAAGGAAAAAAGACAGATCCGTTAAACTATAGACCAATTGCTCTACTTCCGGTGATATCAAAAGTAATGGAAAGAGTTGTGAACTAGCACCTAACCAAGTACTTGGAAAAATACAAAATTATCAACGACAAGCAATACGGATTTCGAAAATATAGGTCAACTGGCGATTTACTAACATACGTCACTCACTTATGGCAAAAAGCGATTGAGTTGCGAGGTGAAACAAGAACAATTGCCTTAGATATATCTAAAGCATTCGATAAAGTCTGGCATGAAAATCTGCTCAACAAGCTCAAACCAACGGGATTGTCGCCGAGACTTTGCACTTGGTTTGAAAGTTACCTTAAGGATAGATCCATTTATGTTGCACTGGATGGCCGGAACTCCAACTCTTACCAAATAAATGCTGGTGTGCCACAGGGAGCAATCCTTTCGCCAACACTTTTTCTGATTTACATAAATGACCTCATAGATAAAATAGTAAATCCACTTTATTGCTTTGCAGATGATGGCAATGTAGTCTCCTCAGTCATACCACCCACTCAGTGTCTATCCGCACGTGAATTCCATCATCTTAGACTAACTCAAATATCGCAGATAAATAACGACCTGGAGATAATAGAGGACTGGGGCCACAAAAACCTTGTACAGTTCAACGCGCAGAAAACCCAAGCAGCCCTGTTTTCAAAAAAGACCAGCACCGGTGAGCCAAACATCATGCTATCTGGAAGTGCTGTCACATTGCAGAGCCAGTTGAACATCTTAGGAGTCACTGCAGAGACCAACATGTCTTGGCACAGTCACGTGGCAGATATAGCTAAAAGGGCGTCCCAAAAGCTTGGGGTGCTATTTCGTACAAGACATCTGTATACACCAAGCCAACTGCTGACACTCTACAAAGCCCAGATTCGACCAACTATGGAGTACTGCTCACATATATGGAGTGCGGCACCCAAACATACCTTAATGCTTTTGAACACCGTGCAAAAGCGAGCTATCAAGCTGATCAATGACCCCGCACTTACCCGTAGCTTGGATAGTCTCGAACATCGAAGAACTGTGGGCGATCTCTCTCTCTTCTACAGGTATTATCACGGAAAATGCTCTAAAGAGTTGGCACGTATGATCCCCCCGGGAGTAGCACCTACTAGGCGAACACGTCAAACAGACGGTAACCATCAATTTACTGTCAAAATAGAGGCACCAAGAACCTCATTATATCAGAATTCATATCTCTGGAGAACAGCATCGCTGTGGAATAAACTCCCTGCGACAGTTTTCCCTGCAGGTTACAACCTGAACCGTTTCAAAACCAACACACACCAACATTTCCGCGCACTTGCCGCTTGTCGAGCGTGATAGGGATCTCCTTGCGAGAGTTAAGTATTAACTTTAGAGTTAATTGTTTTTAAAAAATTTTATTTTGCGTAATAACTTTAAAGTAACAATAGTACGATCTTAAGTCTACAGAAGCTTTGCTGGGAATGGTTTAATTTTCTCCTAACAATTCATATAATAGTAAAAAAGTGCAAAGTTAGCAAACACGTGTGGTTATAAAAATGCTTATCTAATATAATAAAAATAATATTATGTGAATATAACTCCTCCCTCCTTAGGTCTGAAAATCACGGAGTTGAAGACGGAGTTGTTTTCAGGCTCAACTTCAGAGTTGCGGCTGGATTTTGCTTCTTCATCAGGTGGTTGCTTTACCACTGTTTTTCTTGACGTTTTGTGTCGGCAAGACTTCAGTGAAACTCCATTTTTCCAAAAGTAAAATATCATCATGGCTATGGCAATCATAATGATAATTGAAGTAACGTAAGACGTGATGTGGCTGGCATGAAATTCATTTTGAATCTTGATTGGTTTTAATTTATTGGCAATATCATTTAATTTATAGATATTGGCAATATCGATTTTTGTTAAATTTGTTGATTCCAAAATTTCTGGTTGCTTAAATTTTTGGAATTCAATATTTGGTAAGATCAGTGGTCTTCCTTTTATTAATTGGTTTTCGTTTCTGTATTTTCGATTTGCAACTGTTACTTCACATGACTGTGGAATTCTAATTAAAATCGGTTTACTAGTTCCAATATATTGACTAGTGCGGCATTTTGTGTGGACCATTTCAGTTTTGGCTGGCATCACCAGTAGTTGGTCTTGTGCGATTTGTTCGATTATTGATTCTTGCAGATTGATGTTAAACACAGGGCAGTTTTGTGGTTGAAAGCCCTCTGTGAGTCTAAGGGTGTAATTGTCATCGGTGGTGAATCATTCTTGGCAGTAGTACGTTTCTTCTAATTGTGGGCAGGCTTCTTCATGGAACTGATTTTTCTGTAAGCTTCGTACCAAAAAAGGGTATCGAGGTACGAAAATTTGGTTATTTTGGATAGTAGGTATTAATTGGTAAAATGTATATGTTTCGGGTTCAATAATTGGGACATGAATTGCAAAAATTAATTTTAAGTTTGAAAAAGTTATTTGTGTACCCAAAAATTGATAGTAAGTTAAGACATTATTAAAACTTGGAATTTGACTAGGTTTGTAAATTTTCTTTAAATATTCCATCATTCGAATCAGTTCAGTGCCTGAAATAATTGAGTTATGCAAAGTGTTTAATTTTGCAAACATTATTGCATCTCCTAAATTATCGACAAAAGTAATAAGATTTTGACAATCTAAATTGATTTGTGATAACAAATTTTGGAAAGTCAAATAGATATTTAAATCTCGAATTGTTGTTCCCATATAATTTTGTAATCTCTTTAAACTGTTTTCTAATTTATTTTGGTTACTACTAAGAACTGTTAAGGTTTTGTTATAATCTCAAATTAAGGTTTTTGATAACGAAATTTGTAAATTCATTTCTTGAACAATGGTTTTTTGATTTTTCTGTAAGTGAGATATTGCTTGTTCGTAACGTTCACCATCTTCGGAGTCGAGGGTTCCAAAAAGCCATTTATTAATTTTTCCGACAACATTAATTAAACCTCGTTTATTCCTGATAACAGGGTGCAAATTTAAAATTTTATTTTGAGTGGTTTGTATTAAATATTCCGTTCTCAAAAGTGAACTTTCGGAAAGACTGTTTAAAGATATCGGATTTGTATTATTGTCTTTTAAAAAGTTTTGTTTAATCATTGAGAAATATTTTTTAATTTTTGAAAATTGATCGATTATTGATTGAAGATCAATATAATGCAAAAAAGTATGTTTCGTATAAATTTGTTTTGAGCTACCTAGTTGGATAGGAAGAAGGGGGTTATTTAAGGTCGTAATTTGCACGTCGTCATTGCTGCTGACTACTATTAGTGACGTCATTATGACTGCTACTATGAGGGCGTTCCTCGGGAGTGTCATTTTGAACCTGTAAAGAAGATTTCTTTTTAGTCTTTGGTTTTCGCGCACTCGATTTATGATAAGTGCCTTTTGTGGTGAAAATCTTTTTAGGAGTTTGTCTCTTTACTGCGGTTTTTGTAAATTTGGGGGCATCTTTTGATCTCGATTTCGTTTGTATGTAGGCGTCAGAATGATTTAAGAAGTCTGGGGGGTCCGATCGCTTTTCGTTTACCTTGTTTATATTTTTCTCTTTAACTTGCTGGTTTGTTTCTTTTATTTTTTCGTATAACTTTTGAGTTGTTTCTTTGTGTTTTTGGACATAGTCTGAAACAATGGCTGCGTCCGATATGCTAAAGGGGTCGATATTACTTATGTGCCCTTTTACCACTTCAAAGGGGGTAAATTTATGTACAGAGTGAATCGAATTATTATAACCAAGGCATGCGCGTTGCATGAGTTGCTCTGCGCTTGATTTTGGATTATCTTCCTTTAAACATCTAAATGCTTCAATAATGGAAGAATGGAATCTTTCCACGGGGCTATTTGAATTCGAATTTTTGGCGGTTCCTATGTGAAGTTGGATTTTGTGTAATTTGCAAAAATCTTGAACGTCCTTATTTTTAAATTCAGTTCCTGGGTCAACGGTTATTTTTAAAGGTAAGCCGTAGTGGCTTGAGAAGGTCAGTAATGCATCTGTGACTGATGTACCGGTCAAGGTCTTTAAAAGGTACGCCTGGCCGTATCGAGAAAATGTGTCGTACAACGTTAAAAATATTTTTTTTGATATGCGAAATGAGTCAACATGTACATGATCAAAAGGTTTTGAACTCGTGGGCGTCAAGTTAAATTTAATCACTGGAGGATCCCTATCGTATTTATTCCTTTGGCATGTTTCACAGTTGTTGACATATTCAGTAATGTCTTCGATCATTTTAGGCCAATAAAAATTTGAAGATATTGAAGTTTTCATTTCGTTAATGCCTCTATGACATGTTTTTGTGGTATGATACAGGGTGAGTTTTTCTTTTTGCTCTTCTCTTATCTCTACGTCTACTAATAATTTTGGGCAATGTATTATTTTGTAAGATGCATTTTTAAAGATATTTTGGACAGTTGTTGTAAATAATGGGGCCAAAATTGAGGTTCTAAAGAAAATACCGTATCGTTGTTTTGGTTCTAAAAATTCTTTTATAAATTTAATTATGTCTTGCTGTGCATCATTGGCAGTTAGTGTGACGTAATATCTCGTATTTTCAAAGACTTTGTCAAATTTACATTGCATCTTATCTGTATCGCTAATAGTCATTATTATTTGATTTTTATATTGATTTAGAGGTCTTTCCGATATTGGTATTGCCAATATTGGTTCTTCAGCTGATGAGTGAACAGTTTCTCCATCTGAATTTTCATCCTGGGATTGATTATTTGATTGATTTGATTGATTTTTTGATATTCTCTTTGATTGATTTGATATTGATTGATTATTGTCATTATTATTGGTACTGGGTGATTCTTCTGGTTGGTTTTCAGGTTCTAGCGGTGTTACAAAGCTTTCTGGTCTGTCTAAAAATTCTTGTATGACATCATCGGAATCTCCCGCATTATTTTGTACTGAAGCCGTTTCCAAGGCATTGAGGTCTACTGGGTTTCTAGACAATGCGTCGGCTGCGTTATTGGATTTACCTTTTATATATTTTATTGAGAAGGTATATTCGTCTAATTTTAATCTCCAGCGTACGAGTCTCGAATTTGGTTCTTTTAAGTTCATAAGCCAAGTAAGTGGTTGATGGTCGGTATACACGGTGAATTCTCTACCAAATAAGTATGGTCGAAAATATTTACATCCCCATACTATTGCTAAACATTCTTTTTCGATCGTTGCAAAATTAATCTCTGCAGGGTTTAATGTTCTTGATGCATAACAAATTGGGTGTCCATTTTGTGACAAAATGGCCGAAATCGCATAATTCGAGGCATCGGTCGTCATTTCAAACGGTTTAGTAAAATCGGGATATGCAAGTACTGGTTCTGAACATAAAATAGTTTTGCAAATATTAAAGCAGTCTACAAATTCTTTTGTGTGTTCCACTTTATTATTTTTCTTTAAGCAATTAGTCATTGGTTTTGTGATTTTCGCGAAATTTTTAATAAATTTTCGATAATAGCCTAATAAACCTAGGAATGATTTGATTTGTTTTTGGGTTTTTGGTATTGGAAATTTTGCTATTGCCTCTAATTTCTTTTTATTTGGTTTAATTCCTTCTATTGTTACAACGTGACCTAAAAATTCGCATTCTTTCTGTAAAAATTCTGATTTATCCAACTGAATTTTTAAGTTTGCGTCTCGGAATTTTTGAAAAATTAATTTTAGGTTATTTATATGTTCGGTGAGGCTTGTACTGAAGCAAATACAGTCATCCATGTAAATCATGCAAATTTTGTTCTGGAGGTCTTTGAAGACTTCATCCATGGCTCGTTGGAAAGTAGAGGGTGCATTTTTAAGTCCGAAAGGCATTCTCAAATACTCGTAATGGCCATTTTCTACGTTAAAGGCTGTCTTCTGAATAGAGTTTGATTGCATTTCTATTTGATGAAAACCACTAGCGAGGTCTAAAGTGGTGAAATATTGGGCTCTACCTAATTTATCGAGTATATCTGATATATTGGGAATTGGATATCGATCTGTAATTGTTTTCTCATTGATTTTGCGGTAGTCTACTACAATTCTCCATTTTTGTCTTCCAGAGGCGTCCATTTTCTTTGGAACAATCCATATTGGAGATGACCAAGGACTGCATGATGGTCTAATAATATTTTTGTCAAGCATTTCTTGAATTTGTCGTCTGACCTCTTCTTTGTGTATGTATGGGTAGCGATATGACTTTGTATGTACCGGTATTTCATCGTTAGTTTTTATTTCATGTTTTACAGCGGAGGTGAAAGATAGTTTTTCTCCTTCTTTATAAAAGATGTCCGAAAATTCTCGACATAATTTGGTAATTTCTCTTTTTTCTTCTATATTCATGTGATCTGTTCTAATCAAGTGATCTATTTCCTTTTTTATTGATTGGTTTGATATTGGCATTGATTGATCTGATTGACTATAATTTTTAATGACCGATTCAAATGTAAACATTTCAAAATAATTTTCTTCGAAGGGTTGAACTCTAGGGGTTGTTCGAAAGTAAGGGATAAATTTCGATCAGTGGGGTTTTGAATCTCTACGCATGCCCATCCATCTTTGGCATTTGTTATTATTGGCGGTATTAAAAAATTACCAATTTTATTTCCATTCGTTAATATTTCGCCCTCGTCTATAGAAACGGGTATTAATTTTAAAGCCTTTTCCTTGGGTCCTAATGCTACTGTTGAGCTTGTATCAAAACTTTGTCGATATATGAATGGTATTTTTACATTCGATCCAATCAATTGTTGGTTAATGATGTCCAGGTTGATTTCAAGTTGTCTAAGGTCGTTTATACCTATTACACCGTCGAAAAAATCGTGGAAGTCGAATAAAACGAACTTAATATATGTGTTACAATTAAATTCTGCGAACGCAGGGATTTCTGCTTCAAACTGTGTTTCGGTGCAACCTGTTGCCGTTTTAATTTTATTTTGTTTTCTAAAAATACAATTTGGAAAAAATTCTTCAGCGATTGATGGTCGAAGAACCGAACGACAACTTCCTGTATCGATTAATAATTTACATTTTGGATGTTTAATTTCGATATAAGGAAGTGCGCTGTTGCCAGAGCTATTTATTTCTACTAGGTTTGATTTTGTTTGGAGCTGACCTCTTGAAAATTTTCGGTTTTATTTTTAGTTTCCGAGATATTTAAATTTTGAGTTGAAGTTCCGGGATTTTGCATTTCATTTCCTTGGTTTTGGTAATAAACATTAGTTTCATATGACTGATCGGTGTATGGGTTATAATCATCGCTATACTGGTTATAATCATGGCTATCGTACTGATTATAATCATAGCTATTATATTGGTTGTAATCATGGTCATCGTATTGGGTATAATCATAGTCATTGTATTGGTTATAATCATGGCTATAATTATTTTGAGAAGATTTTGAGTGTAATTCTTCGAAATGAATGAATGAATGAAATCTTGAATTAAGCATTCTTTATCTCTTCGATCAGAAAAACATTGTTTTAAAGCTTCCTTTAATTCGAAATAATTTTGTATATCACTTCTATTGCCTACCAATTTTTCGGCATTACCTGTCAATTTACTTTGGATGTGATCAAAAATTAATGCATTAAGTGTCTCATTTCGTGCAACTGAATAGTCTTGTACTAACCTATCGCATTTGTTTAAGAAAATATTAAGAGTTTCATAACTACCATCATAAGGTCTTAAAGTATTTAACCTTGCCCTTAATAAATCCCATTCTATACGTGGTGGTTGAGGTAGTGGCATAACATTACCTTCTTGATTTGCCATTTTTGACGGTCTTATAACGTTTGCAAAATTTTGAAACCGATATTCAAAATGTTTTGGTTGTTTCTTCTCTGTTTTTGATTTAAACTGATTCGAAAATAAACTACTTAAAGAATCCGAATCAGAATCACTGTCTGAGCTCATAAAAATTACAAAAAAAAATAAATTTTTAAATGTTTTTTTTTTAATACTAATTTCTTTTTTCAAAATTCTAAAATTCAGTTTTCGATTTTTGTTGAATTTTATTTATTTTTGTTTTTCCTATTCTATTATTAACCTAGTTGATCGCAATTGATCTTGCCCTAAATCTATTGATCCCAATTGATCTTGCCTAAATATAGTGATCCCAATTGATCTTGCCTAAAAGTAATGATCCCAATTGATCTTGCCTAAACTAATGATCCCAATTGATCTTGCCTAAAATTAGTGATCCCAATTGATCTTGCCTAAAATTAATTGATTGCAATTAATCACGCCCTAAAATTATCTCTACCGAAATCTTACACGATCTAGGAAGAGGCGAAAAGGAAAATTTGGCACTTACGATTTTTGTGGTCTTCTTGCGTCGTGGTTGCTTTATCACTGTGGCCCAAATTAATCCTTCCCCGATTCACCAACAGAGAACTGCGACTTGTCACTGTTAAAGTTCTTTTTGCGTTTTAAAGAGTTGAAACTCACGAACCGATTAAAGTTTTTGTTTTTTAACCGATACTAAACGCATCCGCACGACTGCGCCAGTTAAGTATTAACTTTAGAGTTAATTGTTTTTAAAAAAAATTATTTTGCGTAATAACTTTAAAGTAACAATAGTACGATCTTAAGTCTACAGAAGCTTTGCTGGGAATGGTTTAATTTTCTCCTAACAATTCATATAATAGTAAAAAAGTGCAAAGTTAGCAAACACGTGTGGTTATAAAAATGCTTATCTAATATAATAAAAATAATATTATGTGAATATAACTCGAGTGCGCATACCCGTAAAAAAAAAATAAAAATCCGAAAAACTACAAAAATAAATAGCTTGGTATTTGCTGCCACTTTGGCCCCTTTCCTCAGGAAATTCTGGATCCACCACTGGGTGTATTTCGATCTATCTTAGCAATATCGTCGTGATGTCTGTTTTGTGATAGCTCCTAAATGTAACAAGCTCATTAGATTTTGGGCAAAATCGATTGATTCTAATGCTAACTTTTTAACGGAGCATCACATCAATATGCGGTTTTCGGAATGTAGTAGACTGCATTACAATAAGAGCTTTAGTTTCTGAGATATTTACAAAAAACTGTTTTCAAGGCTGATTTATCAAGTGTGCTTATAGGCTGGCTAGGAGAAAAAATTATATATTATATAAATATTATATTTCATTAATGTTTTTCTTAAGTTTGAAAAGTTTACGTAGTACACATATAAGATACTAGAAATTTATTTAAAAAAACTATAATAACCTTCGCCTTTAATTCCCAAGAAGCCTTCCTCTTTTTTTCCCTTCTCCTGGTTTTAAGAGAAAAAATGTCTATGTCCGTTAATAAATAATTTATTATTTATGAATAGCTACATATATGGATATAGTAATTACCAAAAATGCATTAAATTTCAATCTTTTAAATATTCTTGCCACTGCAGAATACATTATTTGTATTTATTTGCAGTTTCAATCCTATACATTCATCAATTTCAACAAATTATACATAACCGAACGTGTGGCGGAATGCCCTCATCGGCCGCCATCTTGGATTCGATACCAGGCCTCTGTCGAGAAGGTGGTGCTTAACCTAATCAAACCTAACCAATAAATCGGTACCTAATTAAAAAGCATTATCTATTATTCCCTTTAATATCTATGAGTTTTCAACATTGGAACCCTTACCTGAGGTAATATAAATTGATCTCCTCCAAACGCTCCCAGGCATGGCGTGATACCTGCATTACCAAGGGCGACCAGAAACAATCCCACAATGCTAAACTGCCTTTGGGGCAAACCAAGGGGTCCCACAGCTGTTACAGATATCAAAATGATTCCGCATACGTATATCATAGAACTATATCTAAAAAAAAGCAAATCTATTTATAAAGTAGAAGAACTTTAGTTCAGGCCCTACGGTCTCCGATACTGCAATGATAGAAGCAACACACTTGGTATGGATAGACATAAGATTCGCCCGAACATTTTACGAAAGGGAATCACCCCCCCAACTCTGACAGGGGGGTTGTCCTCCCCCTTAAACGTAATTTTTGACGGTTTTTTTGCTAATAACTCGAAAACGGTCAACTTTTCTAAAAATATTCTAAAGATCGTTTTGCAGCAGATAAAATTTCCTTTTTAACCATGTATCTTGGTGCCCTCTAACGGCAGTGGTGCACGTTCCATAGGCCTACGAAAAAAGGGGAAAATGTTTAAAATATGTTTTTTAAATTTTTCTTGTGACATTTTGTATCCTTAACACTTTGTTTTTTTTAAAAGTATTTTTGTTCAAAAACCCATTGTATACAGTTAAATATTTAATAAGTTAGACATAACTTTTAAAAGTAGCCGTCTTGAAATAAAAATAAATGTGTGCAGAAATCCTCAAATCAAACAAAAATTTTGAACATTCATTTTTGTAACTCAGTAAATAATACTCAAAGTGAGATTTTAAATATTTTTGATTAGTATTAAGTTAAAACTTCATTTTTGAGTTAAATTAAATATATTAAATTTGACCATTGTTTGGGGCGTCTATGCAAGATCTACTGCTGTGTTGAGGGGGGAGTGATGTACATCGTTCAAAAGGAAATTTCTTCAGCTTTAAAAATAAGTTTTAAAACATGTGGGAACATTAAAATTTAAGAAAATTAAAAAAAGTAGTTTTTTCCACACATCTGATTTATTTGAATGCTTATAAAGGGTGCGCCACTGATGTAAGGGGGGCATGTTATACATCGTTAGAGAGGACTTTTCATCAGCCTCAGTTGCTTTTTGTCAAGTTAAAAGTTTGCAAGTAATTGGAAAGATACTGTAAGAGAGCACTTTTCAGGGGGTGAGAGGGGGGATGCCCCACACGCCCACTTTAAAGAGGGTTCACTAGAAAAAGTCAGTTTTAGGTTATTACTAACGAAAAATAATTTTTTACTCACTCTCATTACCCAAGTAACACAAACTGGACAATATAGTTTAAAAGCAAAAACTCTGCTGTGAAAGTGTTGCCAGAGCTTAGTTTTTGCTGTAAAACAGCTAGCTGTGGTTTAGAAATTATTTTAGCTATAGAACCTCTCTGATAGCAGGTGTTTATGGATAAAATGGCTATTGATATAATATTACCCAGGACTTGCTCTTTTAAAGTTAAATAATTGCTAATTAGCATGCTAAAATTTAGCTAGGTAAATAACATAAATTTTAACCTCTTATTCCTATTATTTAGCTACAAAAAGCGGCAATTTAGCAATTTTGTATTTTAAGCTGTTTATTACAAAACTTTTGAACAGCCCCTAACAATGCTTGGCCAGAAGACCAGTGCGATTTTGACTGTTGAAAAAAGGAGGATTTATTGTCAAATTGTGTCCGGCCTGATCCAAGGTTCGTAAAGAAACCGGTTGTGTGGTAACTCCCAGCCAATGACGCGGCATTTTGCCTGCTCCACGGTCAACAAAGAAAGACCTATACGTTACATTGTGAGAGAAATAAAGATAGGTCTATTTAAAAGCAGGAAAAATACCAACATTTATTAAAAAATTAAATAATTTAAAAATTTATGATAAAAATTCCAATAGTTTTATAAATATCAGATTCAGGACATGATTATAAATACTTTTGCTACTCTCTTGTTCAATTTAATTAAATTTTTACGCCGAACTCTAAAGCAAACTAGCCACATATTATTGTTTTTTTTTGGTGGGTAGGAAATAACTAAAACTAGATTTTTTTGTGTAAAATGTAATCAAAAATTTTTTTAAAAAGGATGTTAAAATGACTAGTCAGTAAGGGAACATTCATAAATAACAAACGTGAAATTTCGTACCCGTGAATTTAAAAATCAAACAAGTTTCATGGCTAATCGGGCAAAAAGGAGTTTTTTGTTTCCCTTATATTTTTCCGTGGGTAGCTTGAAAGCTTAACCTCACGGGGGTCCAAGATCTAATGGACACCTAATAAGTGTTGACAGTTAACCGTTTCGTCCTTATGGGACTCCTCAGAACACTGCTGGTCAAGTGACAAATCTTGCGAAGTTAATCAGACGGTTTTGTCTCTAATTAAATGTAATTAGTGAGGGAACTATAGCAAGAGGCGCCATCTACCGAGATGTCACTTGACCAGCAGTGTTCTGAGGAGTCCCATAAGGACGAAACGGTTAACTGTCAACACTTATTAGGTGTCCATTAGATCTTGGACCCCCGTGAGGTTAAGCTTTCAAGCTACCCACGGAAAAATATAAGGGAAACAAAAAACTCCTTTTTGCCCGATTAGCCATGAAACTTGTTTGATTCATAAATAACATAACGCAAAGATTCAGGATTTTTGATCACCTCTTCTTAACGCATTTTCAAGAAATATCATAAAAAATACATCGACTGTAACGCAAGGCTAATATTACTTCACTCCTGCTTGAGCGTTATACAGAGTGTTCCAAGTTCAGTGTCCACCATTGCTAACTTTTTTATTATTAAAGATAGCGAAAAGTTTAAATTGGCAAATTAGTAGAATTTTTAATGCTGTTTAAGATACTCAAATTTAAAAAAAATAGAGCATGGCTTTTTGGAGTTTTTGAGTTTTTCAAAAAACATTTTAAAAAATTTATATACCCTGTATTTTATATTTTTTTTTTGATAGGCCATTTAACTCTAAACAATTTTTTTCAAAAAAATGTTTGCCTAAAGTTTAAAATAATAACGAAGATATTTTAAATTCAAAATTACGTAAGTATTTTAATTTTAGTTGGTAGAAAGTAGTCTAAGCCTAATTTTGAATTTGGAATATTTTCGTTATTTTTAACTTTAGGAAAATAAATCAAATATTTAAAATAAATTAACAGCAATATTATTTTCCTCAATTTTTAAGAAATATTAAAATTACTTTTTTTTAAGTTTAATTTTTTTTCAAGAAAAGGTAGGTATGCTGTGTAATAGGTACATCATTTAAGAACTATTTTTTAGTAGGCGCCTTAAAAGCAGCCAACAACATTGAGTATTTTTTAAACTATTAGTAATTTTCTATGTGTATGTAAAGTTCATTTCATAATCTTTGTCCTGGCCTATACTGATTGTGATGATAACTATCAAAAAGTTATCTTAAACATTATGTGTTGGTTGCAGATATCAGATGCAGTATAGAGAAAACCCATTCCCCCCAACGTCTATTTTCCAGCTCCCCTTGTAACCTTGTATGACCCACATTGTATGGGTAGGAAACAACCGACACAGAAAAATTTGTGTTTGTTAAAATTTAAATTATAATTAAAACCTCACCAGTTCTTTTACTTAGTTTTTAATACATTTATAGTAAGCACGTAACAGGTATTTAAACACTTACAAGACGAAAACACCCAATAATTTCAAAATTTCCTCGCAAAAGATGAAATTTCGATATAAACAGCGTTTGACTGCTGATTTCTAGGAAAACTGTAACGTAGCCCTGACGTCACGACCCGGCCGCCTAAACACCGAGTTACGCAACTGGTTTCTTTACGGACCGTGCCTTCTGTTTGTTGTTTTCTTTTCTAACCTAATCTGTGGTTGTGTGTTGTGTTTTTTGCTTAAACACCTAATCTGTGGTTTAAACAAGCGTTTGGTGTTTGTTTAAACAAATGCCCACTCACAGCCATAAAGGATAGTTTATTTGCCCATCTTTTAGAGTATCCCTTTAACTTTGACAGGGAACTAAATTTGGGTAAACAGTGACTGGTTCCTTGAAACCCTGGTGCGATGCCCTGTCAGGGAGCGCACAATGGGGCCAATCAAGGGGTCCCTGCCTGGTACTTATCAGTCCTGAGTGAACCTTAAAAGTGCTGTCAAAATTTTTTCATCAGTCTGTCTGTTTTTTGGTGTAACTCAAGGGTTGGTTTATATAACACCATAATGCACCATGGCCAAACATAATGCTTGATTTTGGTACATCGGTCCTTCATTTTTCGGCCTGCTTAGCATTAAAAGATGATATATAATTAAGCACTAACTTTGTCACCATTGTGCACTATGTGAGCTGCCGACAGCAAGTGTACAAATACTAGTAGAGTACTGTAGACTTGGTTTACCTTAGCACATAAACAGGCCAGGCTCACAAATAAGGTATGGACCCACTTGTTTAACCCATTGTATTAGGCCCTCTAAGTTGTTGCACCCTGGGCATTAAGAACCCAGTTTATCAGTTGAATAACTAAATAAATAAATTTCTTGTTTTTTATTTACCTAGCTACCTTAAAAACAAAAATTTCCTCTACCTATTCTTACTAAGGTCTGCCTTACCAGTGGTGATCCCAGAGAGGATGGAGGCTATCACCTCCCCCCACCTGTTTCTAGAGAACTTTAAATACAAAGGCACATTCTGGTGTATTACCTATGTAACTGAGTAAAAAAACTATTTTGGTAATACTTATTGTGTAATAAATATGGTTTCTCAAGAATTTCCATTTATTTTAAAGTAGGTATTTAGAAAATTTTAGAGGTACAAAAAGCTTTTGGCATGTTAGAAAAAAACCATTTTTTTATAAAAGAAAATCATATACTGCCTAATTAATTTTTTAAGTCTCAAAAAATCTAAATTGTCCTCCTTTTTGTTGTGTCTCTGGAACCCCTCTGTTGGACCACTCGCCAATGTAATACACATTTGATACAATGGTGTATTCATGGGGGTTGGAGAGGCAGGAGGGGCCCCTTTCTTATCAGATTTTTTAAGATTATGAATATGCATAATAGCACCAAGGTAACCCCCAGGCCTGTCGTAAGAGCTAACTAAATAAGCCTTGACCCATGGGTAGTCTAGTAATAGACAAGCTTTGACAAGTATGTAAATGTAAAAATATAGATATGAGGGGGGTGGGTTAATCTGGTGATTCTCTAAATGGATTTTGTGACCTGGCCATTCCGGAAATCACCACATACAGGGTATATGGAGCCTATTTGGAACTAACAGCTAGTGCAGGCACATTGTGGCTCTCCGTACTCTGTTGATTATGTCAAAAGGTATATGACCCACCAGTGGTCTAAGGCTATAACTATGGCATTATGTGGTATATCATGATGACTAAGTTTCTGGCCTTAAATATAATTTGAAGTCTACTGGGTTCTATTTACTAGATAGAATTTAAATTGTTATCCGAGTCATACACAATACGTACATTTGTGCACAACATACCCAGAAATGCATGTCTACATGCCAAGTTAGATCCTTTAAGGGTGCTAATCGCCACTACCATTCATTCGTGGTATTAAAGCAAAGATGTTTAATTTCCTGTACATTATATAATTAAATTTTAATAATTATAAAAAAAATTGTGTAAAATGAGTTGGAGTCAATGAACCCCCTTTTTGGCTTCCTTGCTCACATTTCCAAGGGGTGAGCAAATGGGCCCCAGTCTGGGATGCTTTCTGGTCTTTGTACTTCATTTCTTTTAACTGCTTTCTAAAATTAAAAAATGTAAATAAAACTTTTTTTAACTAAAAATTAAAAAAAACCAAGGCAATGTAACATGCTTTTTTATTTTTTTCTTACTTGGCACAAGTGAAAATTGGCAGTCAAGAGTGTGTTTAGTAAAAAACAGTCAAATCAGAATGTTCAAAAAAAATAGTGTTTCTTAATGACAAATTATGAAAACCTGTCATTCAGGGACACAATGTTTGAATCCATCAAATCAAAAAATAATTTTTTAATCTCATTGGTTTGAATGACACTCGGTTTCTGTTTTTTTTTACTTCAAGTCAAGAGCCTTTAGTAGTCAGTTTATTTAGACTCACCTGATTCCAAGCAAAGTGCACCAGAGTCAATTGCCAGCACCGACCACTTTGGGAATTCTCCCCTTGGCCTCATTTAAAGTACTTGGGCCAAACTTGTATGTTATTGTTACAAATTTAAGTTATTTAAATTTTATAGTTAGAATTTATTTAGGTTTGGTGTAGTATTAGGTTGACGTATTTCATGGTTGTATTCTTAATCTAGGTTTTAGTTGCGTTATCTGTGACGAACTGGTATGTGAACGGTCCGGCTCCAGAAAAGGGCGGAATGATTCGGAATCGAACAAAGATGGAAAATTCTCGAATTGTAGGCAGCCCCTCATATATAAGGCCGGACGTCGTGCATCAGAGTCAGTCACAGATAACGTACTGTAGTGGTCGTGAGATATTAACACGAAGTTAATAGACCGATTATAGTAGTGAATTATTAGCAAGTTATTAGTAAGTTTAAGTGCGTGTTTTTGTACATAATTTGTCGAAATAAATTGACGTATCGTTTTCAACAATTGCGAGTTTTAATTTGTCGTTGTGAACTCGTAACAATTGGTGTCAGAAGTGGGATTAAAAGAAATAAATAGTGCAGACTATCCTTACACAGTACCACCGGCTAGGACAATTAAAAAAAAGAACAGTAAGTGATTTTGCCAGAATATTCGGAACTGAATAGTGCAAAGACTACCCTTATTGGACAGAAAAACAGTAAGTGATTTTTCCTGAATATTCGAAGAAGTTCGATATTGTTTTATTCAAAAACTAAAAGAGATATTTAAGAACCGACTTCGACATTAACTTTACAGTCCAAAAATTGATAATTAGAGAGATTTTCTAGAATATTCTATAACATTCTACGATGTTCTATTCAAAAACTAGAAGAGATATACAAATACCGACTTCGACATTAGATTAGTAATTTTAAAAGTAAGAATCAGAAAGAATTTCTAGAACATTCCTTCACTTTCTACGACGCTCTATTCGAAAACCAGAAGAAATATCCACAAAGAGACTTCGACATTAGCTTAGTAATTTCAAAAGTAAGAACTAAAAAGAATTTCTAGAAGATTCCATAACATTCTACGACGTTCTATTCAAAAACTAGAAGAGATATACAAATACCGACTTCGACAGTAGCTTAGTTATTTTAAAAGTAAGAATTATAAATTATTTCTAGAATATTCCATAACATTCTACGACGGTCTATTCGAGAACCAAAAGAGATAATCAAAAAGTGACTTCTACATTTGTCTAGTAGCAGAAAGAGTAGCATTTACCAGTATATTCCAGAACATTCCATTAGGTTCTATTTAAGAATTGGAAGAGATATTGAAAAACCGACTTCGACATTCGCTTTATAGCCCTAAAATAGACGTTTTAAGTGATTTATCAGGAAGTTGATGCTTACTAGACAAGGATCGGCAAAGATGGAAGATCTAACTAAAATGATACAGGCTCTAGCAGCTCAAATGGCTCAAAATCAGAACGATATAAGACAGACCAATAAGCAAAATCAGGGCGATATGAAACAGACCATGGAACAAAACCAGAATGACATGAGACAGACATTAGATAGCATGCAAGAAAACTTCTATCAGATAAAGAGCAACTCCGTACAGCTGAGAGAAGAGTTCAAGACTGCAACCAAAGATCTTAAGGAAGAAATAACCCAAAGAATGCATAGTGTAGAACAAAAGGTACAAAATAATTTGCAGAATGTAGAAGAAACGGTACAAAATGTTAAAGAGAAGGTACAAAATGTTGAAGAAAAGGTACATGTTGAAGAAAAAGTGGAGAACACACTACAGAATGTAAGGGAAGAAGTTTTTTAAACCATGGAAGAAAAATTCCAGGACGTATCGAAACAGCTTATACAGCTTCAGAAAGAACACAACAAAATAAAAGCTCAGGGATGTGTCGTGAATTCCAACCAGAACATTAAGCCTCCAAATTTTGACGGTACGTCCTCCTGGTCCACCTACAAACAACAATTTGAAGCTGCCGCCGCTGCAAATGGTTGGGACGAGGACGAAAAAGCTAGAGCGTTGTTAGTAGCTCTTCGGGAACCTGCACTCGGACTTTTACGGTCCATTCCAGTCGAACAAAAACAGAATTATAACGCTTTAGTGGCAGCGCTAGAAAGAAGGTATGGAAACGAACACTTGCGAAATTTACATTGGTCAGAATTAAATGTTCGTCAACAAAGAGCAGGGGAGTCATTACAAGAGTATGAAGCGGATATCAGGAGGCTGATGTACTTGGCTTACCCAGAAATGCCAGAAAATCACAGAGATCCCTTCACGGTAGATCGCTTTATTAACGGCTTGCGAGACATGGACTTAGCAAAATTACTTCGTCGAGAACGCTTCCATAACAGCAGTGAAGTGTTGATTCGAGCCCTTGAAATTGAATCATCAAATAATATGTCCAGGCCAAAAGTAAGAGCTGTTTCAATTCAGGAGGGAGAAGAAATGAGCACTGGAGATGAGGTCAACTTAAAAACGCTAAACCAACTGTTTCAATCACTGATAGAGAAGATTGATTCTTTGAAAGAAAGTAGACGATCCCCTCCAAATGTAAAGTGTTTCAGATGCGGACGTACAGGGCATATTCAACGCGATTGTCGTGTCCAAATGAGGTCTCGCTCACCATCTAGTGGGACAGAATACCGAAGAAGAGATCAGGAAAAACTAAAACTAGTCAACGCAGAGGGGCGGGTGTTGGCTAATGGGAATTTAGCCCCCAAAATTTACTCTATCAAGAGCTTAAAACATACTGCTGACAGTCTTAACATCGACGGACTTATTAATGGAAGAAAAATTAATATAACAGTAGACACTGCTGCTGCCATATCATTGCTTAAGTTCAAAATTGCAACGAGATATAAAATTCGACCAACAGAAAAGAAAATAACACTTAAGACTGTGACTGGAGAATCCGCCGACGTGTTGGGGCAGACAGACATAGACCTACAGCTGGGGAGGTTGAAGGGTCGCCACTCGGTATTAGTTGCAGACATAGAAGACGAATTTATTTTGGGAATGGACCTGATAAGTAAACATGGATTTGCGTTTGATAATAAACTTAATACCCTAAGATTTGGTAACGAAGAGTTCATTTTGTCAAATAGTCACATCAATAAAGAACCAATTAAGGTGGTGGCAGTATGCACAACAAGACTAGTCGGTAACAGTGAGACCATAATTTTTGGGAGGCTGGAAAGTAAAACATCAAGCTGCGTCGGACTCATAAGCCAACAAAACACACCCAACACCTACCTCGTTGCAAAATCACTAGTTAAAACCGATAAAGACATCCCGATTAGAGTCGCCAATATTTTCCCAAATAGTGTCAAAATTAATAAGGGAGAGGTGGTAGCATTATTTGAACCAGTACAGAAAGTAACAAGATGTGAAGAGCCAACTTCCGAGGATACAAGCAAGTTACCAATGGAGGTACTTCAGCAATTTGAGTCAACTTGGCAACATCTCACTCCAGAAGAATTTAGTAAAGCGAGAGAGTTTATAGAAGAACAAAGTAATATCTTCGAAACTAGGAGTAGTTCGGGACGCACAAATCTCATTCAACATGCTATCAACACTGGCGATGCCCAACCGATAAGACAGCCCCCAAGAAGACTACCAATGGCCAAGCAAGAAGAAGTTCACAATCTCATTAATAAAATGCTCAGCGACGGTGTTATTGAAGAGTCATCAAGTCCTTGGTCATCTCCTGTGGTGTTGGTCACTAAAAAGGATGGAAGTACTAGATTTTGTGTCGACTACAGGAAACTTAACGATGTGACCAAGAAAGATAGTTACCCACTGCCAAGAATAGACGACACATTAACAACGTTGGCAGGATCATATTGGTTTTCTACTCTTGACCTGAAAAGTGGGTATTGGCAAGTAGGAATCTTTGAAAGAGATAAAGAGAAGACTGCATTCTCTGCTGGAAGTGGACTTTATCAGTTTAATGTGATGCCATTTGGCCTGTGCAATGCCCCAGCTACATTTGAAAGACTAATGGATGTCGTTCTACGAGGCCTTACTTGGAAAACCTGCCTAGTCTATTTAGATGATGTCATAGTAATGGGAAAATCATTTCAAGATCATCTAGATAATTTACGAGAAGTATTCTCAAGAATCAGGAACGCAAATCTTGAACTCAAAGAAATGTTTTCTGTTCCAAGAAAAAGTTGAGTTCCTGGGTCACGTCGTTTCCCGAGAAGGCATCCATACCGACGAAAAGAAGTTACAAGCAATAAAAGAATGGCCTCAACCTCGTGACAAACATGAATTGAGAAGCTTTTTGGGTCTGTGTACATACTACAGACGATTTGTAGATGGATTCGCCAAAATAGCGTCTCCATTACATAGACTTACAGAAGATAAAGCTTCTTACAAATGGAATACCGAATGTGACCAAGCATTTAGAAGACTAAAAGCAGCATTATGTTCTAGTCCGATTCTTGCATATCCCATTCCAAAAGGAAAATTCATATTAGATACTGATGCGAGCAACGATGGCATAGGAGCAGTACTCTCCCAAGTACAAGATGGAGAAGAACGGGTCATCGAATTTTTCAGCAAGAAGCTATCCAAACCAGAGAGAAATTATTGTGTTACTAGAAAGGAGCTCCTAGCCATAGTTAAATCCGTAGATCACTTTCACAAATATCTCTACGGACAAGAGTTACTGATCAGAACGGATCATGCTGCGTTACAGTGGCTCATGAAAATGAAACAACCTGAGGGGCAAGTCGCGAGATGGATAGAAAAGCTACAACAATACCATTATCAAATTAAGCACCGAGCGGGAAGGATGCATAATAATGCGGATGCGTTGTCCAGAAGACCTTGCCCTGAGGATTGTAAACATTGCAGGAAAATTGACCAGAAAGAAGGAATTACCTACGTGCGCCAGATAAAGTTAGAACCAGATGAAGAATGGATGTCGGCTTCGATTAGAACCACACAACTTAACGACAAAGATGTAGGACCTATCTTGCGATTGAAAGAAAATAACAAGCCACGACCATCATGGCAAGATATCGCAAACCAAGGGGTGATATTCAAATCACTGTGTGCACAATGGGATTCACTGATAGTAGAGGAAAACATCCTTAAACGTGCCTGGGAAAGTGCCGATGGCCTTACTGTGGTTAATCAAGTAGTGGTTCCTAGGAGCATGGTAGACAATATAATGGCCGAATGCCATGGTGGAAAATCAGGCATAGGCATAAATAAAACCATGGACAAAATTCGAAACCGATTTTATTGGGTCAATTACTTTCAAGATGTGAAAAACTGGTGCCGCCGATGTTCGACTTGTGCAGCCAGCCAAGGTCCCAAAACAAGGTCCAGAGGTCAAATGAAACAATATAACGTAGGTCTGCCATTCGAACGCATTGCTATTGATGTGGCCGGACCATTTCCAGAAACTAAAAGGGGCAACAAATACATCCTTGTTGTCATGGATTACTTTAGCAAATGGCCAGAAGTTTTTGCTTTGCCTAACCAAGAGGCCGCTACAGTTGCAGAAGTTCTGGTAAATGATGTTTTCAGCCGATTTGGTATTCCTTTGGAACTACATTCAGATCAAGGAAGAAACTTTGAATCAAAGCTCTTCCAGAATCTCTGTGATCTTTTAGGAATACATAAAACACGGACTACTGCTTTACATCCGCAGTCAGATGGCATGGTTGAAAGATTTAATAAAACAATAGAAGAACATCTTTGCAAAGTTGTTGATGAGCACCAAACAGATTGGGACCAATATATTCCATTGTTTTTGATGGCCTATAGAACCGCCATTCACAATACGACAGGAGCTACTCCATCTAGTATCCTGTTTAGTAGGGAACTGCGTTTACCATGTGATATCATGTTTGGTTCAACTGAAGAAGAACACTTAGAGGTTAATGACTATGTCGAACGTTTAAGGCAAAAGCTGCACGATATCCATGAAGTGGTTAGAGAGCGAATATAAATAGCCAGTGACCGCATGAAAGCGAGGTATGACCTGAAAGCAAACTCTTCAGGGTTCAAAGAGAATGATCAAGTCTGGTTATACAATCCTCAACGCAAGAAAGGAAGATCACCTAAGTTGACACCACCATGGGAAGGGCCTTATAAAGTTGTTAAGAGAATTAATGATGTAGTCTACCGAATCCAGAAAAGCCCGAAGTCCAAGATGAAAGTTGTTCATCTAGACAGACTAAAACCCTGGGAAATGTTGATCGAGAAGATCAAACCTGAAGAGGAGGATAGTGTTACAAATTTAAGTTATTTAAATTTTATAGTTAGAATTTATTTAGGTTTAGTGTAGTATTAGGTTGACGTATTTCATGGTTGTATTCTTAATCTAGGTTTTAGTTGCGTTATCTGTGACGAACTGGTATGTGAACGGTCCGGCTCCAGAAAAGGGCGGAATGATTCGGAATCGAACAAAGATGGAAAATTCTCGAATTGTAGGCAGCCCCTCATATATAAGGCCGGACGTCGTGCATCAGAGTCAGTCACAGATAACGTACTGTAGTGGTCGTGAGATATTAATACGAAGTTAATAGACCGATTATAGTAGTGAATTATTAGCAAGTTATTAGTAAGTTTAAGTGCGTGTTTTTGTACATAATTTGTCGAAATAAATTGACGTATCGTTTTCAACAATTGCGAGTTTTAATTTGTCGTTGTGAACTCGTAACATTATGTTATTGTATTTTTTGTATACACAGCATTACAGTTTCCTTCTGTAATGATATCTTATGTCATGCTATGTCTTATGTTATGCTATGTTTCTGTATAAACCCAACTTAAGGGTTTCTGAAGGCGGTGGCCAAAATAATATGTTTTTTGCTTCCCACTGGTGGGGTACTGTGGTAGGGCACGTAATAACTATATCATTTAACGTTCGCATAATTTTTAATTATGATATTTGTTTATTTTGTTATTGTGACAGCGCCCAAGATGACAGGTAACATCTATGACTCTTCTTTTCTTTGTCGTATTACATAAAGGGCCAATTGTTAGAAAGTTAGAAAGAAGTTAGCTACAAATCAACACTATTTAGGCTTAAGTATTAAAAAATAGCTTGCCTAGAGTTAAACTGCTGAAACCAATGAGACGGCCGAGGGGGCCATGATAGTTTTCCTTTTTATTTTTCTTTAAATTTATGGACTAAGAAATATTAATTTCCAGGTGATCCCGGGCCTAAATAAATTCTAGAAAGTATTAAATTCAATAAAATATGACTAAGAATTGATTTATAGGGTATTTCGAGGATAATGGTAATAAAATAATTTCTAACCTAAAAACAAACACCGAAAAAAAACGTTTATTATTCTGAATTTTCGGCGCTTGCGTTTTGACAAGCTATCTTGACCTGTTTTATCAGAAAAGTTAACCTGCCAAACATTTTGACGATGAGAACCGCCTTTTTTACGCGATTATATCACAGTAGTGTAGAACATAACAAGTTTTTCGTCAGCCATTTGAGTAAAAGTCTCTGTCCATTACAGGAAATAGCTATTTTGCAATAGTTGCCATTGTTTCTTATTTATTTCTAGACAAAATTAGTTTAATGTTAACGTGCTATATTTTGGAGCTGTCATGGACACTGTGAGAGCTAAATAAAGATTGCCTAATCAGCAACGACAACACTTTAGAAGCTGCTTAGCAGTGAAACGGCATACAGCTGTAATAGCTATTTTACTTTCAGTTTTGCTGTTAAAGTGTTTTGGTAGCTGTTTTTTAGCAATTTGTGTTACTTGGGTATTATTTACTGAATTACAAAAATTCAACATTTTGGTTTGATTTAAGGATTTCTACAAACACATTTATTTTTATTTCAAGGCGGCTATTTAAAAAAAATATGTCTAGCTTAATAAGTATTTAACTGCATATATTGTTAACTCTTTTAACTTTTGGCTTTTAATCAAAAATATTTTTTCGAGAAAAAATATTGTTAAGGATAAAAAATACCACAAAAGAAATAAAAATAATTTTTTAAAAAAAATTTCCCCTTTTTTCGTACGCTAATGGAATTTGCACCACTGCCGTCAGAGGGTACTAGGCTACATAGTTGAAAAGGAAATTGTATCCGGTTGAAAAATGATCTCCAGAAGCTTTTTGGAAGAGTTGACTGTTTTCGAGTTATTAGTAAAAAACTATAAAAGCACGTTTAAGGGGAGGGAACCACCCCCTGCCAGGATTGGTGAAGTGGTTCCCTTTCATAAAATTTTTGGGCGAGTCTTATGTCTATCCATACTAAGTGTGTTGCTTCTATCATTAAACGCAGCACATCGCTTGAATCTAGGATGTAGGACCTGAACTACTTGGCTAATTTAAGGAAAACATTAGGGATATTTTGAGATGCTTATTTGACATTTCCTATGATTGATAAAAGGGGGACAAAATGAGATACTTAATTTTATAGGCTTATTTCTCCTATTATTAAATGATCACCATTGCGTTCGTCCATTATTTTTTGTTTTAATTTTCAGTTTAAGCGATTGAAAACTCCATCATGTTTTTACTTTTGTAAAAAGTTGACTTTGCCGCATTTTGCCCCGCATACGGGTTAAAATGGGATACTATATGTGGCAAAACGAGCGGGGAGGTTGTGTAATTTAGAATCAATATTTTTGTAAGACAAGTTTTATTTATTAAAATACTAAGATTAAAATACTTGTTTAAAAAATAAAAATACATTTATAATAATTAAATTTAGTATTTACAAAATTTATAACGAATTACAGCGACCTAGTCATCGCTGACAACTCTCCGACACAAATTTTGCTCTCATTTCTTGCAAAGACAACATAAAAGACAACTTTCATTGCTAATATCAAAAAATAAATAAAATTTGGGGCAAAATGGGGGATAGGTTACTATGTATAACAAGGTACCCCGTTTTGCCCACCACCAGTTAAATTCAAACAAAAATCATACACAGTAAACGGCTAATTTTACGGGCAACTCGTTTAATTATGAATAATACAAACAAACAAACAAATAAACATTGTAAAGCAAACATGTTGAGCAAAAATCAACAAGCTCAGACGACCGGCACCAATCATATTGCGGAGACTTTAACAAGTCATGGGGATAAAATATCTAATATTAAAAGGTTTTATTCCTGCGCAGTTTAACTGCGGTATCCCGTTTTACCCCCGTATCCCATTTTGCCCCCTTTTCCTTTTAAATGAGGCGGCGAGTTGCAACTTGCCATTCCTTTATATTTATTAAACATAACGAAGTCCGTTAATTGGGGAGACGTTTCTTTATAGTTATCGTTATGTTGTACAGTTAGCCAATGCGCGCTACGGTTTTGACCAATTCCCTTCTGTGGTTTTGATGGGTCACACCAAATTTTTCGATTAATTTTAGGAAGTTTATGATTGGTTCCTTCAGGCTTTCACCGATCAAGAATTAACTCAGTAATGTTCTTTATCTGAGGGCACAGCAGTGCCTGGCCCGCGGCGTAAACTGTTGTACCACCTTTTGTTGACACATTTCAGCCCATATTTGACCTATCTAAAACTCTACTTTGGAATGAGCTACAAAACTCAATCTTTGAACAGTCGGAGATCTTCATAGAGTTAACCACCCCTCCAAGTTTCATAGACTTCTATAAAGTATTAAAGAAGTTACGAAATTTCAAAAAACGTCACTCACTCATGTGCTACTACTACTATGTCGGTTTAGAACGTTTTTCTACGTTGTCCGACGTCTATTCTCCACCTCTTTAGATCCTGGCAATCATCATCCGTCAGGTTTTTTTTGACTCATTGATCTTTGGATTGACTGTTGCCATTCCAGTTTAGGACGCCCTCTTTTTCTGCACCCTATTGGTTGCCATTCTAGGACCTGCTTTGGTAATCTTTCGTCGTTAATCCGTTGTACATGGCCGTACCATATCAGTTGCATTTAGTGATGTCATTCGTTATGCTTCCCTCGATTCCCATTCTTTCTTTTATGATCTCATTTCTTATATGATCTGTTCTAGATATTCTCATTGATCTTCTTATTGCATCCATTTCGACAATTTCCATTTTGCTTTGTATTTTTCTGTTACGCGACAAGTCTCTATTCCATACAGCAGCGTGCTTTTCACCATTGTTTCATCTATGTTAAATTTTACGTTCTTTTTTATCTCTATGCTCCATAAAATACTGTTAAGACAACCAATTACCTTTTTTGCTTTTACTATTATTTTTTCTAGTTCTTTACAGTCTGTTCCTGTCTTATCAAATGTAACACCCAAGTATACATACTCATTGCATGGAGATATTGTTTGTCCATTGTCTAGTTCTAACTCACTTGATTCGTTTCCAATACATAAGTACTGTGTCTTGTCCACGTTCACTGTTAACGCCCACTTTTGGTATTCTTCCGTTAACTTTCTCATCATATATTCCATGTCTTCTTTATCATTAGCTACAATTACTTCGTCGTCCGCAAACTGTAGTGTGTATATGGTAAATCGTTTGTTAAGTTGTATTCCCATGCCGTGTACTTTACGTTTCCAGTTTTTTAGAGCTACTGCGATATATATTTTTAAAAGAGTTGGAGAGTTACAACATCCCTGTCTTAAGCCTTCCAATTTTAATTTTAGATTTTGACCCTTGTAAAGTTCTTTTATTGCTTTTATATATGTATGATTAATATTAGTTTGTTCTAACACTGTCCATAATTTTTCTACTGGAACGGTATCATATGCTTTTTGTAGGTCCACAAAGGTAACATGAGTCTATATTTCTGGCACTCCTTTACTTGTTTATGACAAAAAACATTATCACTACAAGATCTGCCTGCACGAAACCCACTTTGCTCTTCTTCTTGGTCATGAAAATCATTCTCTATTAGGTCTCTACAATCTACTTAAAGTACTGGTTACTGAAATTCCTCTGTAGTTGTTGCAATCGAGCTTGTTTCCTTTTTTATCTATTGAGGATATGAATGCTATTTTCCAATCATCAGGTACTGGATGCCCGTTTATTATTTGAACATTTCAGCGTATATTCCCCCAGGACCGCTAAGTTTTCCGGATTTAAGCTTTTTAATAATATTCCATGTACTTCGGGTCTTGTTTCCTGCAGCAGTTTCTTGTAGTGTTCTATCCATTCTTCTGATTTGATGTTCTAAATGTTTACTTTTCTTTTGTTGGGTTTTTTAACGTTGAAATGAAGTTCCATACTTCAGAACTCTGCCTACCTCCTACGTGTGTGTTTATATCGTGGCATTTTCGATCGAACATTTCATTTTTTTCCGTGCGTTTTTTCTTAGCTGTCTTCTGGTTTCCCTGTAGATTTCTAGGTCTCTTTGCTCTTTGGTACTGAGTCAATTCAAATATGTACGTTTTTTCTCCTTGACCATTTCCTGTATTTCCTCCGTCCACTACATCTTATTGTTATTTTTATTATCTTGGCATCGAACAGCTTCCTTGCTTGCTTCCTTCGAGCTTTTTACTATGTTTGTATATACCTCTTTAGATGAATGCTGTGTCTTTATTAATATTTCATCTAATCGTTTCTGGTACAATCTTTGCGTACTTTCGATTTCTAGACTTATAAAGTTGTATTTTTGATTTTCTTCGATGCATTCTAGGTTGTCAATTTCTCCAATACTTTCGTCTCTATTTGTTTTTCTTACAGGGAATAATATTTTTGCTTTTACTAGATCGTGGTCAGATCCACAGGTAACACCACGAAGTGCTCGCACATCATACCACTTTAGTTCCGAGTGTTGTCCACCTATAGCATAATCAATGACTGATCTAAGATTTCTTGTTGGCTGAATGCAGGTATATCTATGAATTTCCTTATGTTTAAAAAAACCATTATTTATTTTTAGATTGTGGGTTTCACACAATTGCATCAGTCTTAAGCCATTATCATTTGTTACTTCCTCTCCAAATGGTCCTACGACTTTGCTTTTGCTTTGTCTACCAGTTTGACTATTAAAATCGCCAAGTATAATTATTTCGTTGGTCGAAGAACATTTGTTTTATAGCTACCGTTTCGTCATTTGATGGTGCGTAGGCTGCTATTATGCTTATATTGTGTCCAAGCATCTTCATGTTAACTCAAAATAAGTTTTCGTTAATGCACTCGTAGTCTATAATCTTATGTTTGAGGTTTCTCTTTATTAATAAGGATACCCCTCTGGCCTCTCTCCTTTCTTTTGGGACTCCAGTGAATAAGTGAACAAAGTTACTGACACTACTTGTACCTGTTCCTTTTTTTTGTCTCTGTAAGTGCAATAATGTCCGAACCGAACCTTACTATTCTGCACTTCGGTTGCAATAATGTCTAACTTTTGGTTTACTCCCTGTACGTTCCGTGTAGCTATATTCCTTTGTCTTTGAGAATTTCCGTCCATTGCTCCGAGGCTTTGTTTAGGCTTTTTGGTAATATCTTTGTTTGTATGTTTAAAACTCCAAAATTCTAATTTATCCCCTTCCCTATACATGTAAAGTTATGTAAAAGTAACATTGCTCACTTCCAGAAACGCTAGAGAGCTGAGCTTTGGCAGACTGATAGGAAATATGATAAATAAGAAAAAATTTAAAAATACCAGAATTTTAATTTACTGTTATTTAAGTTATGTAAAAGAAATATTGTCCACTTCCAGGAACGCTAGATAGAACCTCAAAATTTTTAATAAGGCATTGCAAAAGTTTTGAACAATATTCCGCATATTTTACAATAGAAAATAACAGTTTGGATAATATATTATTAAATTGATTATTAAAGACATTTATTATAGGAGATACTATACTTTATCCATAATAAATAGTATTAAAAAGCTTAAATCCGCAAAAGTTAGCGGACCTGGGGGAATATATGCTGAAATGCTCAAATATGGATCAGAAAAACTACTCGAAAATCTCACATATATTATCAATCAATGCATAAACGGACATCCAGTACCTGATGATTGGAAAATTACATTCATATAATCTAATTTCAGTAACCAGTACTCTAAGTCGATTGTACGCTAGGATTCTTAGAGATCTAATAGAGAATGATTTTCATGAAGAAGAAGAAGAAGAGCAAAGTGGGTTTCGTGCAGGCAGATCTTGTAGTGATAATGTTTTTGTCTTAAACAAGTAATTGAGAAAAGGAGCGCCAGAAATATAGAAACTCATGTTACCTTTGTGGACCTACAAAAAGCATATGATACCGTTCCAGTAGAAAAATTATGGATAGTGCTAGAGCAGACTAATATTAATCATACATACATAAAAGCGATAAAAGAACTATACAAAGGGTCAAAATCTAAAATTAAAATTGGAAATCGACTTTCAAAAGAATTCCTGGTAACGAAAGGCTTAAGACAGGGATGTTGTATCTCTCCAACTCTTTTTAGGATATATATCGCAGTAGCTCTAAAAAACTGGAAACGCAAAGTACACAGCATGGGAATACAACTTAACGACCGATTTACCATATACACACTACAGTTTGCTGACGACCAAGTAATTGTAGCTAATGATAAAAAAAACATGGAGTATATTATGAGAAAGTTAACGGAAGAATACCAAAAGTGGGGGTTAACAGTGAACGTGGACAAGACACAGTACTTATGTATTGGAAACGAATCAAGTGAATTAGAACTATGGACAAACAATATCTCCATGCAATGAGTATGTATACTTGGGTGTCACATTTGATAAGACAGGAACAGACTGTAAAGAACTGGAAAAAAGAATAGTAAAAGCAAAAAAGGTTATTGGTTGTCTTAACAGTATTTTATGGAGCAGAGAGATAAAGAGGAATGTAAAATTTAACATAAATGAAACAATGGTGAAAAACACGCTGTTGTATGGAATAGAGACTTGTCGCGGAACAGAAAAATACAAAGCAAAAATGGAAAGTGTTGAAATGGATGCAATAAGAAGATCAATGAGAATATCCAGAACAGATCATATAAGAAATGAGATCATAAAAGAAATAATGGGAATCGAGGGAAGCATAACGGATGACATCACTAAAAGGCAACTGATATGGTACGGCCATGTACAACGGATGAGCGACGAAAGATTACCAAAGCAGGTCCTAGAATGGCAACCAATAGGGAGCAGAAAAAGAGGGCGTCCTAAACTGGAATGGCAACAGTCAAGCCAAAGATCAATGAGTCAAAAAAACCTGACGGAAGATGACTGTTAGGGTCGTATGAGGTGGAGAATAGGCGTCGGACAACGTAGAAAAACGTTCTAAACCGATATAGTAGTAGTATAATAGGAGATCATTGACTAAATGACCTTATGAAGAAGCCGCCACTGTTTTAATTTATACTTACAAAACAGTTTTAAATTTTCCCAAAAACGAATCAGATATGATCGCTCCAAGCACTGGGAGGCTGAACGCAAACATATTAAATGTGTGAAAAATAATTTTGGCATCGGCATCATTGTAGAGTAGAATGTTTGTAAGGTAGAGAATGAGGACCGCTGAAATAAAAATTAAACGTATATAAGGAGCCGTGTACAAATTTCTTAACAGTGGTTACTTGGACTAGGGATTTCCCTTGTCTAAGGGCCGGTTTATCAATGGATGGTTAATACTCGAGTTAGAGATAGCCGTGGGTTAAAGTTCTCAAAAGTGTTTATCCATCCAAGGTTAAATGCAAACTCGAGGATTAACCCTAGGCTAACTTGACCCGTGCTCGAACGGCAGGGTAGCGTATTTAGCTCTGGCTTAATGTCAAAATTTACAATTATTTTGAAGTGTTTTTTTTTTATTTTGGTTGATTTTTCTCAAAAGCATAACAATCAACTTGTGTACTTCAATTTTACCCTGGGATGCACCGTATCAAGGCTTAACTAATCCATTCTCCCTCTTTGTTGTTTTATATGTGAGCAACAAGGACTTTATGGCGATTAAACTTATAATCGCGCATAAGTGCTTACGGTGCATATGAGGGTTAGTGTTAAATAGAATGCTCCGAAATTTTTAAAACACCAGCGGTGATACTTTTAATGGTGTGAGGCTGGGATGATGGAATTCCCCACAGACATGGAGATTTTGGCAATAGGAGCAGTCTACCAAGCAAGAGCAAGATCATGTTTAATAGAAAAGCACCCAATAAATATCCCACCTGCCAACAGAACTATACCTAATATGTGTAGGTATCGAGACTCAATATAGACCCACTGGCGGTCGCAGCGGAAGGGCTGCAAGGCCCATGCACTCACATATGAATCTTCATCAATATGTGTACCAGTTTTATTATCATTACTAATTTATGTACATAATTTTAAAACTTTTAATATGTATTTAAAAATGCAAAATAAAAAGTGAATGTATATTTTAAACACTGAGTTTTTAAAAATTTTATTTGGCGGCCCCTGAAAAATGACTTAAGTTCTTTTGTTATACAACAGTATTTTAGGAATCAGAAATAATTAACAATTAACTTTATATATATATATATATATATATATATATATATATATATATATATATAGTACGTAACATCAAAATAAAATACTTAAATTATTGCAGCAGGCTAGAGCACTTTTATAATTAAAAAAAATATGCTACAGAATAAATAATATATCACATCAAGGTTTCTAAACACTTTCTGGTCACCCAGGAAGCCTCTGCTTGCTCAGCACAGGGGGGTGTTTGTAAATCAGTCATTCCGGGACAGGTTGATGTGTCAGAAACTAGTACCATTATTTCTTGTTGATGTACCTTATTGATATTTCGTTATTAAAATGCAGAAGTTTCTTGGTTTCCTTGTAAAGATATGACCTGTAACAAAAATAACATAGGTGTAGTGGTTTAAAAACAAACTTAAAAAATGGAGAATTATGATCCAATACCAAAGACATTAATCCATTTGCTTTTTACTTATTTTATCTCTCTTTAATAGGTAGATAGGTACCTAAAGATGCATTTTTATTTTAGACTATAATTAGTAGTTAATTACAACAGAAACAATTTACAAAGTAGGAACTACATGCTAATTTTTATGTAGATAAATTATTTTCATCATACATATAGTAGTTACTTACTGGCTAGAATACAAAAACTGACGAAACTGAATATTTTTTCCAAATAATATTTTTTAACAAAACACCCGAAACCAACAATACAAAAAACATATGATTATAACCACAAAATGTCAAAAATTTCACAGACTATTAAATAAGAAGGGAAAACTTAGATGGTCGATTGTTACCAGCATTGCCAACCTGCGAGTTTCGCGTGGATAAACACTTTTCTCTTTAACTCGAGGGTTACCCCAAGGTTAGAGTTGGCCCAGTGTTCTGCCCGCAGTAAGAAAAACGATAAATGCAATGGACTGTATATATTTTAATTAATGAAAGCGCGAATAAACATAAATATATTGATATGAAATTACGAAATAATTAAGGTCCATAGGTTAATTGTTGGTACCACACAACGGAAATCAGAGACAAGGCACTCACCAGTTTGCAGCCAATTTCTCCACGTTCCAAGGGGCCCCTGACTGGATCTAATGATGTCACCACGTAGCTGAAGGGCTGAAGTTTCTAGTTCTATGCTTCAGTACACCAAAATCGAGCACTTTCAAGTGTAGAAATTTGAAATAGTTGGAGAAAGAAATTAACACGCCATTTTCTCGAGGCGGTAGGAAAGGGATCTCCTTGATTCTTGGTGCGCATGTCCAAAATGCGCGAATGCACTCTGTCCTTCATCCAATTGTGTGGTTTTAAAAATTTACAAACATCCGCGAAATTTTAGCGGGAGCTAACATAACTGCCCTCCAAAACACACAATTTTAGAATCTCAACCGGACAGATATAGATATAAGAAAAATGATCGACCGATAAATATAAATGAATGAAAACAGATAAGTATCGTAAGTTTATTTAGAGATAACACAATCCCGAAAAAGGCATAACAAACAAGCAAAAAATTCAAAAAAAAATAAAAATAAAGAAAAACCTATTGTAATATCCGGTAATAGGTAGAAAAATTAAAATTACTTTTAATTTGGCAAGAGGCACAGTTTTACAACTGGCCGCTTATAGACACCGGTAACCGTTTGTACCGTCGCAACACGCACCTGACCGTCCCCGCCGGGATGCAGTTCGATGACCCGACCGATCGGCCATTTCAAAGGTGATTGAATGTGATCACTTGTTATGATAACCAAATCATTTAATTTGATATTTGGGGACGAATCAGCCCACTTGTGTCGCTGTTGTAGCGTATGCAAATACTCGATAGAATACCGTTTCCAAAAATCATTATGTAGTTTTTGGATTAGTTGCCATCTCGAGAGCCGATTTAGGGGAACCTCGGAAAAATCTGACTCCGGAATTTCTGAATTAAGGGGTTCAAGGGTCAAAAAATGCCCAGGGGTAAGAGGTTGAAGATCGTGTGGGTCTGAAGAGGCAGGAGATAAAGGGCGACTATTAAGTACGGCTTCTATGCGACATGTAAGGGTGAACATTTCCATGATAGACAACTTCTGGTCGCCGACAACTCGAACAAAGTGAGTTTTAAAACTTTTGACGCCAGCTTCTGCCAGGCCATTGAAATGTGGACTGAGAGGAGGTCCCAGATGCCAACGAATAGAAAGTCTGGTGGCCGCACTTCTTGCGTATTCAAGTAATTGGTTACGAAACCCTATAAAATTACTGCCTTGATCTGACCAGCATTGCGTCACGCTTCCACGTCTGGAAATGAATCGATGGAATGCACCTACGAACCCTTCGATGGACAGTTCCATGGTTAATTCCAAATGCACGCAATGTGTGGCCGTACAGACAAACACACAGACATACGATTTGAAAGCTTTACAACCACGGTAACGATGAGGAATCACAAAGAAAGGTCCACAAAAGTCGATAGCTACACTCGAAAAAGGTTTAAATTGATTGATTCGATGAGCGGGAAGTGAACTCATTATGGGCGGTCTATAGGGTTTAGGGTTGATTCTAATACATTGCAAACACTTGGATATGGTTCTTTGAATTGCCCGTCTGGCAGATAATATCCAAAATTGCTGTAAAAGCAGATTATGTAATGTTTTAAACCCAGGATGAAGGTATTGTCGATGAGTAGACTCGATAAGAAGAGTAGTTAAACGATGGTTACTCGAAAGTAAGATGGGGTGTTTTGCAGAATAAGACAAAAGGTCAGATTTTTGTAATCTGCCACCGACTCTAATGATATTATTTTCATCAAGAAAAGATGAAAGTTTTCGAAAAGGTTTCGGTATTGGTTTATCCTTATAACGCGGAAAAAAGCTCAAAAAAAACAAGAACCTTGAACGCGTTTGATAAGAAGGTATAACGCACTTTGCATCTCACCGGTGGTAGGAAAAACAATATTCTCAAAAATAACTTTTTGGTCCGGCGGCTTAGTGGGTTTTTAATTGGAATGGTTTTGAAAAAGGTTAACTATTCGAAGGACATAACAAATGATACGTTGAATTTTTGATATAGATGAATATTTGATAAGAAGCTGATCTAAGAAGTTAACGTCAATTATCGCATTGCAACAGACCTTTGGCTTTTCCTCCAGATTAATATCTCCGAAATCAATCGGCATTTTTGATTTCTGAAAATCGGGCCATTCGTTTTCGGGAGACCACAAAAACGACGGTGCGTTCCACCACATGTCATGTGACATGAGCTGTGAAGGGGTGGCCCCTCGTGACGCAATATCGGCTGCATTTAAAGCAGAAGGAATGTAGCGCCATGAGTTTGAGGGAATGATTTCTTGGATTCTACTGACTCGATTTCCAACAAAGGTTTGCCAGCGATTAGGAGGGGATGAAAGCCAATGCAATACGACTTGCGAATCGCAGAAAGTAACGATATTTGTAAAAGTTATTTTTCCTTCATAGCTAGATAAAACGAAGCCAATTAATTCGCTTAAAAGAAATGCGCCTAGGAGTTCTAGCCTAGCCAAAGTCTGTGACTTTATAGGCGCGACCCTAGATTTTGCAGATATGAGAGAAACAGATATATTGTTTTCCTCTTCTACACGAAAATATACGACGCCTGCGTAGCCTCGAATTGAAGCGTCACAGAAGCCAATGATTTGACAGGTATTGGTTTTTGACAGTTGGATTTGTCGGGGTAATTGAAAATTGGAAAGAAGCGGGAATTCAGAACCAAGTTTGTTCCAAGAGTCGATGATAGAAGAATCTGGTTCTTCGTCCCAGCCTATTTTCGATATCCACAACTGTTGGAAAATAAATTTTGCTTGTAGCAACAAGGGACAAAGAAAACCTAAGGGATCGAAGATTGTTCCTATGATAGATAAAATAGAACGTTTGGTTGGGGGTTTGTCCTTCATTCGGCATTGATAAGAAAAAATGTCGTTTTTTGGATGCCATTGAAGTCCTAAAACTTTGATAAAGTGGGCTTCCTCCTTGTCAAAAGAGAGAGGCATTTGACGATCGGATTCTGGCAATGTTGCCAATAAATCAGGACAATTGCTTGCCCATTTTTTAAGTTCAAATCCTCCCGACTTCAACAAATCATTGAGTTCCGTTTGAAGGGAAAGAGCTTCAGAAAGCGAAGGGCTAGTTCCCAAGATATCGTCGATGTAGATTGACGTTTTTAGAACAGTACTAGCCATAGGAAAACATTCCTTTTCTCTCTCTGCCAGCTCATTTAAGGTACGCATGGCTAGAAAAGGCGAGCATGTCATGCCAAAAGTGACAGTAGAAAGTTCCCACACTGAAAGTGGGTCCTGTGGAGAAAACCTCCACAATATCCTTTGATAAGGACGGTGATAAGGATTGATAAGGACTTGACGGAACATCTGTTTGATATCAGCAATGTAGGCAATAGGATTAAGACGAAACGTAAGGAGTAAAGAAGCAATATCCTTTTGAATTTTCGGTCCAGATAACAACGTGTCATTGAGACTAATATTTTTTGGGGTGACTGCCGAACAATCCCAGACTACCCTTAATTTTGTACTTAAGCTTTCCGGCTTTAATATGCAATGATGTGCCAAAAAACATGATACGTCGACTTTTGGTTGACTAGGTAAAACTAGACTCATATGATTAGAATCGATATAGTCTTGCATGAAACTTGAATAGGCAGTGTACAGATCAGGATTTTTGAGTAATCTATTTTCTAGAAGTAAAAATCTACGATAAGCTTGCGGATAAGTATTTCCTAGGTCAGGGTTTATTTTATCTTTAAACGGTAGATCTACCATAAATTTACCGCTCGGTTGCCGTACAACACTCGCAGCAAAAATTGATTCTGCTTGTTTTTCTTCCATTGATAAGATTTGTTTTTTAGGCAAATGTTCGATTTCCCAAAACCTAGGTAGAATGACCTCTAACGGAGGTGAACGACTCGTTAAAAAACAACTGGTTCGTTCCGTAAGACTACCTACTTCGTCCACTTTTCCCATGACGACCCAGCCAAAGATGGTTTCAAGGGCTGAAGGCTGCCCTATTTGTCTAAGAACCCTGCCCTCCTTGAATATCTGTGCGAATAGCTCGCAACCAATAACAGGTCCACAGGTCTAGATTTGAAATAAGATGGGTCGGCAAGTTTTAGGTTTTCCAAGTGTTTCCACTGATTATCGTTCAAAGTGAATGTAGGCATATTGGAACATAGTTGTGGAACGACAATTGCTTCGAAATTAAGTAAAGGAGTGACCTGTCCTTGTGGCTTAATGTGACATTGAACGAGCCCTTTGGAAGTAAAAGAAGACATCTAATTTAATCCGAATATTTCAGTGGTGTAACTTCGCCTAGGAAGATTAAGACGCTGAATACACTTTTCACTGATGAATCCTGTCTGTGATCCAGAATCAAGCAGTGCCCTTACAGGTTGAAAATTTCCGCAACCGTCCATAACATCTATTATGGCGGTGCATAAAAGAAAGGTACCTGAAGGTCCTGAGGTATTTAATGACACATGAAGATTATTGACAGGTGTGAATGACAGGACTAGTATCTTGGCTTCCAGACTCTTGATTAGTTTCTAAGATATGAGTTAAAGTGTGGTGCCTTTTACTATTGCAAGTCCTGCAAGAATATTTTGATTTGCACGTATCTACCCCATGCAAGGGATGAAAACACGCTAGACATAATTTTTTCTGCTTGACGAAAGATAGGCGATCGATAGGTGAGAGATCAAGCAATGTTTGACATTTCGAAAGCACGTGACCTTGATTACACCGGAAACATTTTATTCCCGTACTTGAATTAGTTGAGGTGCCAGCCAGTCCTATAAAAGGCGAATTAGATGATTTATAGGTAGGCTTTTGCCCAAACTGACTTCGCATAGAATTTGAATTTTGATAGGTAGGCTTTTGCCCAGACTGATTTTGCATAGAATTTGATTTTTGATAGATAGGCATCTTTTTGGGTGCTGTTGATTGAGGAAGTGATTCCAAAACTTTTTTCTAGAAATTGAAAAAGTGACTGAAAAGTGGGAATTTCGGTATTAGTATTGGCGTGACTCATTTCGAAATTTGAACGCGTCGGAATATCCAATTTTCCTAACAAAATGAAAAAAATAATAAAGTCCCAACTGTCAACGTCAAAGCTAAGTGATTTTAAAATTTCTATGGATTCAGAAAATGTGTCAATTAAATTACGCAATTCTTTAGCTGACTCGTTTTTTAAGGTGGAGTTCATAATTGTGCTTAAAGCATCATTTGCGAGGTCTCGCTTGTTTTGATATCTATTGACTAATTTGTCGTAAGCAATTTTATAATTTTGATCAGATAAGCTAATCCCTGATATCAATTTTAAAGGCTCATCCTCGAGATATGAAAATAAATATTGAAGTTTTCGAACGTTACTTAGACTTTGATTTTGATCTATAATGTTATTAAAAAGATCGAAAAAGCTTGGCCATAATTTTTTATCACCTCGGAATATGGGAATACCTAACTCTTTGAGTTTTGGAGTTTCAGATTCGTTTTGTCGAACATATGATCCCGAAAGGGTTGGGGCCTCAACCGGACATATTTTAGAGTAAACCCCCTTACACGCATAAAAATATTTACGAGCTTCTGAAAGGATCGCATCCTGCGTTTTAAACTCCTCGTCGCCCGAGTCGTCTATCAACATAATGACATCATTATGCGCCAGCATGTATTTATCGAAGGTTTCATCCAAATCGGAATACCTCACTTGAAACTCGTTTCTCGCTTTTTCGTCCGATGCCGCGGTTTGTGAAAACACATAACACTCGGTGATCGCAGATAAAAAACCTTTGCGTTTTTGTACGGTTTTTTTGACAGACATGATTTTACCTTTGAAATGACGAAATTGTCGGTAAATATACAATTAACGCTAAATTAATGCTTCTGAAATAGAAAAATGACGAATTGTCGAAAATATGCACTAATTTATCGCAATTTATGAAAATTGTTTTAAATATCGAAATGATATGGAACACATCTAATCACAGAAATGTCGGTAAATATACAATTAACGCTAAATTAATGCTTCTGAAATAGAAAAATGACGAATTGTCGAAAATATGCACTAATTTATCGCAATTGATGAAAATTGTTTTAAATATCGAAATGATATGGAACACACCTAACACACTGAACATGTGGTTGTTTGTTTTGTTTTTTGACTGATCCTCGACTTTGTTTATACTGAATGACCACGCGGTAGTAGACCCGTGACTATAGCAGCGGACCGAAAACAGGTACTGCGCCGACACCGAAGGTCGAACGAAACTTTCTCTCGGTTCAATACGATTGGGAAAATTCAAGGCCGTGATCTCGGCTTGTGAAAAAATGGCCGACTTATTAATACCGTCGTATGGAGTAAAATTTAATAATTCGGGTCGAAAGGAACACTTATGTTCTGCCCGCAGTAAGAAAAACGATAAATGCAATGGACTGTATATATTTTAATTAATGAAAGCGCGAACAAACATAAATATATTGATATGAAATTACGAAATAATTAAGGTCCATAGGTTAATTGTTGGTACCACATAACGGAAATCAGAGACAAGGCACTCACCAGTTTGCAGCAAATTTCTCCACGTTCCAAGGGGCCCCTGACTGGATCTAATGATGTCACCACGTAGCTGAAGGGCTGAAGTTTCTAGTTCTATGCTTCAGTACACCAAAATCGAGCACTTTCAAGTGTAGAAATTTGAAATAGTTGGAGAAAGAAATTAACACGCCATTTTCTCGAGGCGGTAGGAAAGGGATCTCCTTGATTCTTGGTGCGCATGTCCAAAATGCGCGAATGCACTCTGTCCTTCATCTAATTGTGTGGTTTTAAAAATTTACAAACAACCGCGAAAACAGCCCAGGGCTAGCTAATAGATAGTTTTTGTTTATGCCAAAATCGGCCGACAACTAATACCCTGTTTCCACCAGTGCATGCCCACCCCGATTCAAAAAACGCATCACGTGATGGACCATGGATTTGCACCGGTTTTAAATGCAGCGTCACCTGATGCGTTTTTTGAATCGGGGTGGGCATGCATTGGTGGAAACAGGGTATAGCGCAACTTGACGCTGTTGACATTTAAACGTCACATGTCGTTAGCGGCTTCCGTGGAACGCCGCAAACTCACGGAGGTTAACCTGGGAATTTTGACGTACTAAGAATGTGCGCCATTGTGTTTTAGCGAGCTTCTACTAAATTCCGCGCCATTTGGTGGCGCTGGCTGCACAGGGCACAGCAGTGTTGGGCGCAAGGTCCCTAGGGACCGTGTATTGAGCGGAACCAGGGACAGATGGAAGAAGATTCAGCATGCTCTGGCGAAACCCATTTAGTTCACGATGTAGAAGAGGATGGGGTAATACGAAATATTTTTTTGCTACTCTTGCAGTCTGCAGTTTGCCTTTTGTCATTTGAGATATCTGAAAAAAACTTTTGAAATTTTTCTACTACAATATTAATAAAGTTTTAGCACTTTTTTTTAAACATACTTTTTACAAGCAAACCATTTCAACTAATTTTTTTTTGTCTGACGGAAACACTTTATCTTTCGGTTTTAATACTTATGTTTGTTGATAAATGTAAGACTTTCTATGTATTGGTGGGTGTGCTTTCGGGCGCAGGTTATATACGCTATGGTGGGTGGGGCGTATATCAGAGCTGGTCGGTGATTGGTCACTTTCCCGAGATTCAGTTTTGTTGTTGTAAGCGAGCCGTTTAGTGTTTTTAAGAACCGGTACCCATGTTCTGTTAATTTTAAGAGTTTCTTCAGATCTGTTGAAGTGCTGCTGGTGTTTATGAATTTTGATTGCTTCTCTATAGAGTCTTGGATAGTATGAAGAGGAGGAGCAGAGAACTTGTGTGTCTTCGAATTTTATTTGGTGGTCTTCATTGTTTAGCGTGTGGTCTGCAACTGCAGATTTTTCCGTGTGTCCGAGTCGACAGTTGGCTTTGTGTTCTTTGATTCTTGTGTTTACGGACCGTTTGGTTGTTCCGATGTAGACACTTCCACAGGTACAGGGAATGCGGTATACCCCTGAAGAACTTAGTGGTTCCCTTATATCCTTCGCAGATCTGAGGTGGTTCTCGATCTTCTTAGATGGCTTGAAGATCGTTTTTATGTTGTGTTTTCCCAGAATACGTCCGATCCTATCCGTCACTCTAGGGATGTAGGGCAGAAAGGCTCTTGCAGTAACTTCGCGGCTGCTCAGTCTACCGCAACTGTTACTCCTAGTGCTCGGCTTTGGTCGTATACATTTGCTACGAGGGCGTTTTTAAGATGGTTTAATTCTTTGTCTAAATATTCTGGTTCGCAGATTCTTTTCGCCCTCTCTACCAATGTTCTTATTACCCCTTTTCGTTGGCACGGGTGGTGATTAGATGTATTGTTTAGGTAGCGGTCTGTGTGAGTAGCTTTTCTGTATACGGTATGTCCTAGTCGTCCCTCTTTCCTCGTTACTAGTACGTCAAGGAATGCCAATTCTCTGTTGTTCTCTGTTTCCATTGTAAATTGTATACTGGGGTGTATGCTGTTAATGTGGTTTAAAAATTCATCAAGGCTGTCTCTACCATAAGGCCAAACGACAAAGGTGTCATCTACATATCGAAACCAGACTTTGGGTTTATAAGGGGCGCTATCCAATGCCTTCTCTTCTAGTTTCTCCATGAAAAAGTTCGCAATCACTGGCGATAAATGGCTACCCATTGATACTCCATCGATCTGTTCATAAATTTGTTCATTGAAGTTGAAATATGATGTCGTTAGGCAGATTTTAAACAGGTTGGTGATGTCCCTCGGAAATATGTGTTCCACTTCCTTCAATGCCTCGGTTAAAGGTACCTTCGTGAACAAAGACACAACATCAAAGCTAACTAAGATGTCTTCTCGTCCATGACGATGTTTTTGATCTTCTCAATGAAGTGGGTGGAGTCTCTTACAAACGAATCCGTTAGTCCAATGTGGGGTTGCAAGAGGGAAGCAAGATGTTTAGCAAGTTTGTATGTTGGTGAGAAGAGGCACATCGTTTTTGTGGATTTTTGGTAGTCCATACAATCTCGGAGTCAGGGCTTCACTTTGGCATAGCATCTTCTTGACTGGGTTCTCCAATGAAAAAAATCTTATTCAAGTGATTCACTTTTTTAATTGCGGGTTGTGTAGGATTTCTTTTTAGCTTCTTGTACGTTGAGGGTTCTAAAAGATCAACCATCATTCTGCTGTAGTCATCCCTGTTCAATACTACAGTGGCGTTTCGGCAGGCAGTATCAGAATGTTTTCGTCCTTGTTGAGATCCTTAATGGCTTTTGCTTCCATCCTTGTAATGTTGGGTTTTGGTGGTTTGGCTTTTCGCAAAATCTGTGAACACTCCGTGCGTATTTCTTCTGCCTGATCTTCGGGCAACTTTCTAATGGCAGATTCTAAATTGGCAATTATTTCCTCCTTGGGAACCTCCCTAGGTGCAACAGCAAAGTTCCCCCCCTTAGAGAGTTCTGAGACTTCATTTTGAGAAAGTGGACGGTCCGATAGGTTGATGACAGTTTTTGTAGAATCAAGGATGGGCTGCTGGTTATCCCGTTTATTGTTGTCGTCAGTTAGTCTCTGGTATTTGATTTTCTGCCTCTCCGTACTTCTGTGGTGTTCGTTTTCCATGGATCTGTAGGAAATAGCATCAATTTTGTCCCAGTCTGATTTGTGCATGGTGTTGGCTAGGTGATAGAAAATTGAGAGTAGTTCCTTGTCTGTGCGTGCGAGTTGCGATCTCGTTGAATGATTGAAATTCATAACCACCAGCAGAACTTCAACAGATCTGAAGAAACTCTTAGAATTAACAGAACATGGGTACCGGTTCTTAAAAACACTAAACGGCTCGCTTACAACAACAAAACTGAATCTCGGAAAAGTGACCAATCACCGACCAGCTCCGATATACGCCCCGCCCACCATAGCGTATATAACCTGCGCCCGCGACAGACGAACCACTAGTCTTCGAGAAGCCGACAAACAAGTCAACATCTCCTGAAGATGCCATCCACTCGAGATGGCGAAACGTCGAGAACGAATTTCCAACGACGACGGCCGAACAGCCCGAAAGCACACCCACCATTGGACGATGGCCGCGAAAGCCTTTCACAATTTGTTTCTATGTATTGTTTTAAATTTTGCTTGTCATAAACAAGTAGCTCAGAATGGAATTGTTTCTTGTTACCCTTTTGTTTTGACTATCGTGGGGTAATAAAAAACATTGTTATTGGGCAATAA